>JAEIFT010000290.1:0-341139 GCA_018904225.1 Lordiphosa mommai
GTATATTGACCGACAACCGGCTTACTAAATAATATTATTTTGACTTAGTGTTGTTTTGTCGCCCGTCTGACCGTACCCAAAGAAACTCGAAATTTATCTAGAAATGAGCATTGATACATATTTTTAAAAATCAGAAGAATTCGATTTTAAAATTAAAAGATTTATTCTAAAGAAATTCAGATTTTGATCCCCCATTGACTAGACTTGGAGAATCTAGTTCATTTTAATAGATTTTAATAGTTTATTAGTTTTTGAGGAACAATTCACTTTTGAACTACAGTTCATTCATGAAATACTAACTATATAGTTCATAAAAATAACTAAATATTTTTATAAAATTAACTAAATTAAAATACTATTGTATATAGTTCAAAAATTAAATAGTTCAAAAATGAACTATTGAATATAGTTTAATAAATGAACTAAAGTTCAATAACTGAATTAAGGTTCAATTAATGAAATATTGTTCCAAAAAAGATCTATAGATCCAAAAATCATAGTTTAAAAAAAATGAACTAAATTTCCAATAATGAAATGACAAGTTCATCTGAACTAGTTCACTAAATTTGACACTTTCTACTAAGAACCTTGACCATTAACATGGGGTAATTTTTACCCATTTTTAACACAAATTGTAGCAACTGTGGAAATTTTTGAGACTTCTAGCTTCTACCGTTTAGCCTGTGCGTTGATGATAAATATATAATGGGTCAGTCAGTCAGAGCAAGTTATGATATGGGCATTTCTACTGAAAGGTCTAGGTCTAATTTTGTCAAAAGAGTAACTGAAATGACATTATAATTATGATGGAAAAAATGTCCCGTGCGACATGCTTAAAATTGAATTTAAAAAAAGTATTACCAACCATTTTAAGTGACATCAATGTATAACATTCTAAAATTTAAGAGATTGCAATATTGCCTCAGGCATAGCTGAAATCGGCTAATAAATTTGTCCCGTGCGAATGCCTTGGTTGTTTGCAATTATCTTAAAAAAAAAAAATTGATCAAAATCAACCTTAGCACCAATTATAGGGCCAATTAAGAGCTATAAGTTAGGGCTTCTGTCAAAATAATAATCTGTTTTATTTTGACTATTTTTCACTTCAAAAGTGTTTGAATGTCCCGTTCGACAAAATGGAAATGCCCATATGTGTTATTAAGTCAAAAATAATCACTTAAAAGCAAGATTCAGCGTATTTTTTAGCGTTAAAAAGAGGTATTCGAAAAATAGGTTACCGAAATTAGGGAACCTATTGATTAGTTCACTTTTTTGAAAAAACTTTTTTTTTGACAACGATTACTCTAGTGCAACAAAAACTGCGCTGCGACTGCGACATTAGCAAAACAATGAAAAAATGTTGAAAAGCAGTGTTTTGAAAATCAACTCCCCAAGGGCAAAAGGTCAAACGGTCTAAAACTTACTACAGAGAAAGAAAACTTAATCCGAACGGACTTATATCAATCCGAAACAGTAATGAAAACAGGGTAATTTCGGATATTCTTAAGCGGAGCTGATAAAGATTGATTTGATCTCACTTTTACTAATCCTGAAAAGATTACATATATCCTGCGGTTTTCTTATAAAGATTGAATTAATCTCAATATTGGAACGTAATTTAATTCTAAAGCAGGATCGCTAGAAGCATGTTTGAGATTGAAAATGGAAATGGAATATTGGTGGGTGGTTTGGTTTTGTACAAGCAGAGGCACAAGTCCAAATTGTGGGGAATTCGGAGTAGGCCACATTTCGTTGGATTGAGAATGGATACCTTAAACCAGGGTTCGCCAAGAAATATCTTCGGCCCCCCAGGGTTTATGGCTGTACTGACTGCTTTAAACTCTTCTCTTCACAAGTGCTGGATATGCTAGTTTGCTTTCAGTTCGAAAGGCTTGACCCAATCGTAAAAGGCTGGAAATGTGCAAAAACGAGCTGGAATTTTTAAGCACATGACAGGCTTAATCTAAGTATAATAAAGATTGAATTTATCTGGCGGTTTTTTCTGTGTTCTACTAAGTTTTATCAAAGTGCCAAGGTTGGCCGGGCGATTGCTTGGAATGTATGGTGTGTCCTTGTGAGCGTTATGCGTTATGTTGAAATTAACTTTACAACCCCTACCAAAAAATCGTTCGTCTCGAAATTAAAGATGTTCCACATCAAAAAGCCATTATATGTTTTGTTCGGCAGTTAAAACAAGATTTATTACTCCCTGAACTAATTTATGCACAATTCTTAATAATTAAACATATTTAACTGTCGGCACATTTTTTGAAAAAATTTTCATAATATCTTTGACACAAAAAACTGAAAATGTTGAAATGTTTATGAAAACTAGTACAGAGAGCTTTCAATAAAAAAGATTCACAATTATGCTTGCATAGAAAATTAAAATAAAAATGTACAATTTTGCATAATTTTTTCAAGATTTGAAAATTGATTTATTCTAAGCTAAAATTGATTTTATTCTATTTTCTATGCTTTCATTTTCTTTAATTTTTTGAACCTAAAATCAAATGCACTTGTTTCCCCATCGCCTACGTCTATTTTTTATACTTTTTTTATAGAACTATACTCTAGTAATAAGGTATCATGAACTTTATCTACAATTTGAGTAATTTCGATTTGAAAATACCTCGCTCTTAAATTAAAAAATGGGCGGGACGCCCCAATTTCATTATATATTTTTACGTGTGTTTTTCTGTTCGTGTTTTTCTTTAATAATCTTCTTCCTTTTTTTTTGTTAAAACTTTTTCTTACGTATAAATTTTTTGATACTCGTACCTTAAATCTTTGCAACTAACCTAAGATATAGGCTCTTTTGAACAGATTCGGGTTCGGCGGGGTGGTGTTTTTTTTTTTTCCTCTTCGTGATTTTCAAATTTGTCAATTCTTTAATTTAAATTTATATAAATTTATCTAAAATATTAGAAACTCCAACTGGCTTGTACACCGCCGCCATAGTCATTGCGATTGTGATCGATATTCCGACTGGCCTGAGCATAGGCATCAATAGTGCCACGCCCATCGCGACTGGTATATAGATTTTGATTATATTGAACGTTAGCCTCGCGTCCTGATTGTGCATCCTTGCTGTATGTCAACACCACAGAGCCTTCGGGAGAGCGTACAAGTCGCACTAGAGGCAACTCTTCATCCAAATACACATTATTTAGATCCTCCAAATGTTCAGGTTGGGGATAGGCAGCTACGAGAGCCATTAGACCGCAGGCCAGGATGAAGAAAATACTGCACTTATTCGAAGACATCTTTAGGTGGTTATACAAAATACAACTGATGCTGTTAAAGACATTGATTGGGGCTTTTATAGGCAGAGCTGAGTTCAGGAAAAAAATGAAATGGGGGAACTCCTGTAGGGTTCTTTTTCTCTGCCTTATCAGGTATGTTGAGTTCAAGTAGGGGACTTTTTTTTAAGCATATAAAACATCCACCTAAGTTGTGTTATCAGTAAATTAATTCAAGGCACTTAGGGAGATTAGTTAATGCTGAGACAGCTAGTCAGAAGCTGTAATAAGTTGTGTGCTTGATCAAAGTTTAGTTTGCACCTCTAAGCAGCGAACTTAAGGTTAAGCGAGGACAAAACTAGGATAAAGTTACTAATTATGATTTCTTCTATCTTATTTATAATATTTTTGAAGTGGTGATTTATATATATATATTATATCAAATTTACACTAAGAAACAGGCATCAAACTTTAATCAGCATCTGGCTACCTGTTTCAGCATCAACTAATCTCTCTAAGTACTTTGTATTAATTCACTGATAACACAACCAAGGGGGATGTACTACATATATGCTTACAAAAAAATCCCCTACTTGAAGTCAACGAACAGACTTTATAAGGAAAAAGATCCCAACAGGAGTTCCCCTTGCGAGGTACGTCCCATTCTCTAGTGTTTCTTTATGTTCTGAGCTCAGCTCTGCCTATAAAAGCCCCAATCAATGTCTTCAACAGCATCAGTTGTATTTTGTATAACCACCAAAAGATGTCTTCGAATAAGTGCAGTATTTTCTTCATCCTAGCCTGCGGTCTAATGGCTCTCGTAGCTGCCTATCCCCAACCTGAACATTTGGAGGATCTAAATAATGTGTATTTGGATGAAGAGTTGCCTCTAGTGCGACTTGTACGCTCTCCCGAAGGCTCTGTGGTGTTGACATACAGCAAGGATGCACAATCAGGACGCGAGGCTAACGTTCAATATAATCAAAATCTATATACCAGTCGCGATGGACGTGGCACTATTGATGCCTATGCTCAGGCCAGTCGGAATATCGATCACAATCGCAATGACTATGGCGGCGGGGTACAAGCCAGTTGGAGATTTTAGATATAATTTATAATAACGAAAAAAAGAAATAAAATATAATTTATAATAACGAAATAAAATGAGAAATTTTAAGACATCAAAAAAATTATGTAAAACGTTTAAAAATTATTCTTAATGCTCTGGTTTTTTTTTGGGAACTCAAAATTGATTATTTTTATATAATATAGTAAGAAAATAATATATTAAGCGTTTACCACTAAATCGAAACGATATTGCGGTTCACTTAGCTCTTAAAACCAGGGACCGAACCGAACCAACCCATACCGAACCGCTAATTCGAGCTCGTAAACCGAACCCACGTATTTGAAGAAATACCGAACCGAACCTAAAACTGCAAAAGACCACGGTTCGGTTCATTTCATGGACGAATTGGATATCATGAAGCGCCTATTTTAAAACAAAAATGATACCAACAAATTAGAGGAAAATCAACAATACAAAAAAATTTTAAATCGTTAGACAGCATCGTTAGACGTTTGGTATAAAATAGTGGTGCGCGCGTGACGTGAATTTAAACGTGTCACGACAGGTCACGACGTGATTGTGAGGAAACACTGCGTGTGTATCCGTGATCCGTGAGTGATTCGTGCTCGTTAGAGTTAAACATCGTGAATATAAGTCATGCAGTATTCACGAAATTGTTTTTCTGTTATATTTGATTAATAATATTATTCCTAAACCTGATTTGCTTTTGAATTCGAGATTCAGATACTCACAGCTGCTCCATACAAAAAACGCAGTAGTGCCATAAACCTATGATAGAACTATGGTTTCTCCACGCAAAAATTCTATTATGAATCGTGCGTGACGCAAAACGCTCAAAATGTTGTGCGAAATCGTGCGTCAGGATATTTTTCTTTAGTCAATCGTGATTTATGCGAAGAAAAAAACGATCACGCTCGCACCTCTAGTATAAAACCTCCAGTTTTTTTTTAATATATGCTATACGACTTTGGGGTACAGTTGTACCCCGGTATAAGTAGTTTGTACAATGCCAGCGGCTACTGAAATTGAGAACTAACATTCGAAATGCAACAGCTGCTGTCTGCAAAATGACCTTTTCTATTTGGACGTGTTTAATAATAACGAAAATGTTTGATGTCTAAGAATCTGCCTGGTTAGGGCTGTAAGTAGACCCAGGAACTGCAAACCAATGGTCTATGAGCTGTTAAAATATCTAAAAATGCGAATGAAATTCTTAACACATTAAAAATCCATTTGAGTTTTAATGAATTTCATATAAATGTACTGGGGTACGAATGTACCCCAAAAGCGGTCCATGTTAGTTTTGACCATGGAGGGTTTTAGGGTTAAAATACTCAACTTAATAATGTTAGAAGTGGCTGTTACAGTGGCTTAAATTCGATTATTGTACATCATGTAGGATAAAATCAATTTTAAATGAATTCCAATTAATTGCGTCGTCAAAGTCAAAGAATTGAAGCTGATTTTAAGCTGTCTTAAGAGACAAATATGGTAAAAATAAAGCAAATCAGCAGTACCAAAAAAAGTATCATACGAATTTCTTAATTTTGACTTCTGAATTCGTACCGAGCTGTTTTCTTTGTTTATATATACATATACACTAAGGGAAAAGAAGAACGAATAAGTTGAGTACGAATTTTTTAGAATTTCCTTCTTGAAGTTGAGAATTTTTCGTTCTCAAATTTTTGTTTATAGGCGAGGGAAGTGGGGAGAAGTAACTGAGCAGAGAGTGCTACTTGGATCAAGTATGAAAATTCTTGTTCCAAGAAATTCAAACTCAAAAATTCATTCTTGGATCAAGAAATTTACTCTTGGAACAAGAATTTTCACTCTTACCGTACCGTATTGTGTTCGAATGCTCTTGATCCAAGTATGAAATTCTCTATTTTTTCTATGTGTATAAATACTCTTAGGGATACTTTAATATGGATTTTTCTGTATGTAAGAAAATTATTGTGATAAAATGCAACAATGTTTTGTTTGACGAAATAATAATTACAAACAAACATAATTTTAATTTTTCTGCTAGAAATGTAGCGCAGTATCAAACCAACGTAGACCTGCTTACCTTGACACGCAATTTTTTTCTTTGACAAGCAAAAAGGTATGAATTTAAATGGAATGCGATTCGTTTTCTAATGAGTTGCCTTATAAGAATGAGGAGTTCTGGTCTTAAAGACTAAAAGATTGCGGTTACTTGATTCAAATTGGGAAACCCTCTAATCAAATAAAGCTTCAGATCAGTTTTAACTGCTTCCCAAGTATATTAAATGTACCATACAAAGGTTTGGTCCCTTAAAACAAGTCTAATGTGGTCTTACTTCGCTTAAAGATCATATGATTTTAATAAGGTCCTGCCTAGATCTAAATACTTATCTTCCTTATTCAGGATATCAAAAAGTCAACTTTTTAAGTTTACACACAAACTAAATGATCGTTCCAATACACTTCACACCCTCTCTCTCTCACTCCCGAGTATTTCCAAAGAAGAAGTATTAAAAGTCATGAGTTGTAGAGTTCAATGCACTTCAACTCCTCCACCTCCTTCTCCTTTGCTGCTGGCGTCGTTGTGTAACCAATAAAAATTGATTCTGTTGCGTGTGGAGAGAGGGGTAAGACAGGGTACATATGTATGTATGTATGTATGTAGTACACTGTGAGAAAGTTATACGAGGGAGCGGGCCCTGCAGTTGGGGTTGCATTTGGTGCTTATCTGTGGTGTGTGTGTGCCATGACTAACTGTAATTACTTTCGCTTTCCGTTTGCTCAGCTGGCAAATTCAAGAATGCTTGACCCCCGGCGCTTTGGAATCTTTTTTTTTTCGGGAAAGCCAAAAAAATGGCTTTCCATTTTCATTTAACAATAAGCAATCAATTGCAAGTTCATGGCACAGCTAACGATCTATTAGAAGAAAGTAAAAACAACAACACAAGAGACAAAAGAGAGAGAGAGACAGACGCCTACACACAGTCTGAGCACACAGCTGTCAGCTGTTCACGCGGAGCGGAGGGAAAACTTCAGTCGGTCTCAACTGGTTTTTCAATTTCGGCTTGGAAAAACCACACATTGGCATTGCCCCGTTGCCATTTTTAGTGGCAAAAACTGACTGCATCATAATGAAAGTGAAATGCATTGCGCAGATGGCGATGGCAGTTACCAGATACGAAAAACGTTAGACAGAGACAGCGCACAGCGAGAGCAACGTGGTGCAAGTAAGTCAAGTGCAGAGTTGTTGCAACATGAAGTGCGGCCGCATCCATAGTTGATGACTGCGTCTCTCTTTATGGTCCGAAACTTGCCAGGAATGTGCGCGCGTCACCAGCTACCCATTCCCCCCCCCCCCAAATGGTGCAGTCGGTAGATTTATTTGGCATTTTTTCATTAATTGGCGACAAGAAAAAGATGCAAATTTGTATGCGCATTGTTAAATTATGTCAGTTTAAATTCAAGTGTTTGTATGTATTGCAGGCATATCATGTGTCATCCCAGTGTTCCAAGGCCACCATCCAAGCGCTATTTATGCAGTATTATTCTTTCATTTTCAAGTTTATCTGCGGACGCTCTCACTCACGCTCTCTCTCTGTAATTGGTTCAATAACATGCACAACTTGACATTGAGACAGGGCAATAGCACGTATTGTGGTAGGGCCAATACAATAAATGTTCTCTGATTCTGAGGAAGACTGCAAAAGATACTGAAATTCTGAAGAAGGTTGGGTACAAAGGTTTGATCCTTCCGAGAAATATCCCCGTGGCAAAACTACCCACCCAGAATATTTAGTGATCATCTTTTTTAATCTAGGTGAAAATTTGCCAGTGAGAAGTCCGGAAAAAGTACTTTCCGGAAATATGTACGGAAAACCTTTGACTTTATCATATAAAGACGTGATTTAATGTTTGATATTCGGCGGAATTACGGGCAATCTTAAAACAGAAATGAGTTTTTGGCATTCTTTCGAACTTCCCTACCTTTCAAACTACGGAAAAGTACTTTCCGGATACCAGTAAGAAAAACTAGGCATGTTATCATTCCAGGACGGGTTTAAATGTTTGATATTCGGCGAAAATACGGGCAATATCAAAACATAAATGGGTTTTCAAGCATTTTTTCAATCTTCCCTACCTTTAAAAGTACGGAAAAAGTACTTTCCGGATACCTGTAAAAAAAACCAGGCATGTTATCATTCCAGCACGTGATTGAATGTTTGATAAACAAACTCCAAACAGAAATAGGTTTTTGGCATTTTTTCAAACTGCCGTACTTGTAAAAGTACGGAAAAAGAATTTTCCGTACACATGTATGAAAACCCTAAGTCGTTATTCTTTAATGGCGGTACCTTAAGATTGTAATTCGACATAATTATGTGCGATCTAGAAACAGAAATGAGTTTTGGGCATTATTTTTGAGCTGCCGTATCTTTAAAATTCCGGAAAGTACTTTACGCACAGATTTAAGAAAAAGCTAAGTCGTTCTTCTTAAGTACGGACTTTAATTTTTATAATTTAACGGAACTACGAGCAATCCACAAACAGAAATTAATTTTTTTATATTTTTCCGAATTTAAAAGTCTGGGAAAATACTTTCCGGACTTATTTAAAGAAAAGCCGGGATGTTATTATTTAAGTACGGGTCTAAGAAGTTGAAGTTTTGCAGAATTATGGCCGATTTTAGAACAGAAATGTGTGTTAAGCCATTTTAAAAAAAAATTAAACACTCCCGAAAAATTACTTTCCGGACATATTTAAGGAAAATAGAAAACATTTAAGGACGGGCTTTAAAAGTTGTAATTCGGCAGAATTAAGGGTGACCTTAGAACACAAAGCAGTTTTCGATATCTTTTCAAAATTTTGTACTTTTAAAAGTCCCAAAAAATACTTTCCGGATATATTAAATTTATAAACGTTATCTTTAAAAACTAGTTTTGCAGATGTTGTTATACTACGGAATTTATTAAGATCTGAAAGAATAGACATTGGCAGATTAGAACAGACTTTAAATGCTAATTTTTCAGCAGAATTAAAGGCGATTTGGAACAGAATTATGTAAAAATCCCTAGAAGCGGGGGAAATATTTTCCGGACATATTTGGGAAACAGCCGGAATGTTTTTATTTAAGCAGAATCTTTAACGGTTGTAATTCTGCAGAATTTAGGGCAATCTAAATAAATAGGCAAACAGAAATAAGTTTTTGCCATTTTTCGTATTGCCGTACTTTCTAAAGTCCGGAAAAAGTATTGTACTTTAAGAGCAGATTCTAGAAAAATACAGGTCTTTGTTTTTAAGAACAGACATAAATTAAAGATTTTACTGAATTTTGGCAAAATACGAGGAAAATTTACTGCCTGAAAAGTATTAAGAATTTTCGGATAGATTTAAAAAAAAAAGTTGGTCGTTTGAAGGTCTTCAAACGTCTAAAATAGAACGGTATTACGGGCAATTCAAGAACAGAAATAAATGTTTAACATGACTTTTCCTCAAAGATTCTAGATATAGAGCAGCGATGGGCACATAGCGGACCGTTGGCTTCAGATTATAGTCCCACCGCTGATCTAGAGTTTTCGGCAAAATTTTCATGCCACCGCTGATCTAAACAGTGTTTTCTACAAAACAAGGCTCAGTGACTTGGATGCTTTCCCTAAGTCTGAACTACTTCATTACGCTTAACTAAAATTTCTATCGTTCATCTGATTTTTCCAAATGGCCGTAGTACTTGTCTAAATTCAAAATATTATATTTTTTATAAAATTTAATTAAATATTTTATAATTAACATTTCGCATCAAAAAGATTTTAGAGAAAAAAAGGTCTTATTCTCACACTTACCGTGGACAAACCCGTTTCGAGAAGCCGGCACTTTTGGTAGCTGTGGAAGAGAGGACACAATTTTGTTAACAATAATAATAGACATTTGAATGATATGGAAAATTTGATAATTTGGTTTTATTTGATTGAGAGGATAATAAATTATATATACACCGAATTCTCTAAAAATAGTGTCTAAAATGTTTCAACGAACCACTAAATTTTGAATCAATATTCGAACCGAAACCTTCTGCATAAATTTAGGGGTTTACTTATTTGATTGTTGAAAAATAATTCATTAATTTATAAGGGAAGCGCAATGGTTCTAAGGCGTTCGATTCTGAGCCGGTGTACCATTTGAATTTTGTTTAGAAAATTCAAACATAAAGACATTCATACTTAATTTATGGCTCCACCATTTCTCTTGCTATTTCAATGCGCATGCTCAGCAGCCCAATCAAGTCACAATAAATTAACCTCTATTTGTAAGCCAAATGAGTTATGCGAATATCTAACAAACAGACAGCAAAACAATGCAACATCAATTCACAATTTTTTGTTGTTGTTGTTGTTGTTGTTGTTGTTTTTTTTCGGTTACATTTCACTGATTTTGAAAGTGAACGTTGCAACGCGTTGGTGCTGGCTGGTGGCAACGGAATCACGATTTTATGTGGAAGCAGCACAAAGCTAGCCAAAATATTGTCTTCAGTGCTAGCATTTTGGTACAGTGAAACAGGTTTTAAGAGACGATTCAAAGTTTGAAAACATTGAATGTAGAATTTTTTTAAGAAATCTTTAACATCATAGACAGATTATCTATTATTTTGAATAGATTTATTAATAATTTCCTTGGTTTGAAAAATGTACTTAATATTATTAATAAATCTTAAAGGTTTGGTTTATGGTCCGGTAAAAACTAGGGCTCTAGGGCAGAACAAAATCACAAACCCAAACGGTTTTCAGGGGTTCGATTCCGAACCGGTTTGCAGCCTTGAAAATAATACAGTATTGTATAATCGAAACATGTTTCAAAGAAAGATTTTTCGTATTTTTTTTTTTAGTTTTAGCTTTTAAGTAAGTATTTCCAGCTATGTAAATGGTAAACAAATCGTTTAATTGTTAAAAAAATCATTGTTTTTACCTACAAATACATGAATATATGAAAAACTCAAGCTTAATTACTTAATCATCACTCTTTACAGTCACAATTACTAAAGTAATTGTAATAGTAATTGAATGTTGTAATATTCATTCTAAGTAATTGTAAAAGTAATTAAATGTTTTTTAAAAATTACATAAATAATTTTATAACACAATTTCAAGTAATTTAAATAATGAATGTTGTAATATTCATTCCAAGTAATTGTAAAAGTAATTAAATGTTTTTTAAAAATTACATAAATAATTGAAAATTTCAAGTTTAATTACTCAATAATCACACTTTACAGTCACAATTACTGAAGTAATTGTAAAAGTAATTGAATGTTGTAATATTCAATCTAAGTAATATGTAAAAGTAATTAAATGTTTTTTAAAATTATTAATAAATAATTGAAAATTTCAAGCTTAATTACTCAATAATCACAATTTACAGTCACAATTATTAAAGTAATTGTAATTTAATTAAAATGCTGAAATATTCATCATTAGTAATATTTGAAGTATTTGTAAAAGTAATTAAATGTTGAATAATTCATTATTAGTAATTATTGCAGAAATTGTAAAAGTAATTAAAAGTTGTAATAATAGGCGATCCCGCCTCGAAACATCTAATTAAAAGTTTTTTCATTAAAACTTTTACTCCTTGGCGCCAGTTGTGAAGTAACTGACCATGAAAATGGTTTTCAAAAACTTTGCCGTTCGGATTCGGCTTTAAATTGTAGGTCCCCTTCTCTTGAGTGAAAGCACCTCTATGGGGCTATAACAGACAGATTTACATTACATGAATAATTGTTAATATCAAGCGTAATTACTCAATAATCGCACTTTACAGGCACAATTATTGTGATAATTGTAAAAGTAATTACATGTAGTAATATTTATTTTTATTAATTATTGTGATAATTGTAAAAGTAATTAAATGTTGACAAATTCATTATTAGTAATTTTAGTAGTAATTGTAAAAGTAATTAAAAGTTGAATAATTGTTAATCGCGTAATTCTCAATAAACACATTATTAAAATTTCATTAATTTATATTAATTAGTAATATAATTTAATTAATTAATTACATATATGAATAATTGTAATATCAAGCGTAATTACTCAATAATCCACTTAACAGGCACAATTATTAAAGTAATTGTACAAGAATTTAAATATTGTAATATTCATTATGAGTAATTATTGTGATAATGTAAAAAGTAATTAAATGTTGAAATTCATTATTAGTAATTGTAGTAGTAATTGTAAAATAATTAAAAGTTGAATAATTAAATTAATCAATAATCGCACTTAACAGGCACAATTATTAAAGTAATTGTACAAGAATTTAAATATTGTAATATTTATTATGAGTAATTATTGTGATAAAAGTAAAAGTAATTAAATGTTGACAAATTCATTATTAGAAATTCTAGTAGTAATTGTAAAAGTAATTAAAAGTTGTATTCATTATTAGTAATTACTGTTGTAATTGTAGAATTAATTCACTACATAAATAATTAAATATTTCAAGCGCAATTACTCAATAATCACACTTTACAGTTACAATTATTAAAGTAATTGTAAAAGTAATTAAATGTGGTAATATTCACTAAATAATCGTTATTTTAAGTTAATTTAAGTAATTAATTTTATTTCAACTGCCAAATTGTAATGCAGCTCTGCTAGCTAGTGAGGCTTAACTGTACCCATTTAACCATTTGTTATTTAGACTGTCTTTAACTGAAGTTATTAGCATGTCAGAGTAACCAAATACCACAGCTACAACGACAACAACAATTGTGGTTTCTGTTGCCAGTTAATAATGTGATTTGTTGTTATCACAATGCAGTTTGTGTTTGTGGTTGTTGTTGTTGCCGTTGCCGTTGGCACAGAGCATGCGCCGCGCGTGTCTGATAAGAATGCGATTAACAAAAAAAAAAAGGCTTAAAGAAACCAGCCTAAACAAAACAAAAAAAATAAAAACAAGTTGTAACTTGACCCAAAGTTGTTATTGTTGTGACTTTGTGTGTGTGTGTGTACCGGCAGAGCTAGCGGCGTGGGTGAAATCCAACAGACATAAATTTGGCGTCGTGTAGCTGCCGTTTTTACTTTTCCAGCGCGAGCAAATGAAGCGAAACGTGGGTTTTTTTTGTTTTTTTTTTTGTGATTTTCGCAGTTTTTTTTTTTTTTTTTTTTGGCATGCATCTTATAGATACAGCTGGCTTGCATATCTTTTTGAGTTACATATTTGTAACGTCTACGACAACGGAGACGACGACGACATGAACATCTCTCTGCTGTCGCCATGCGTAGGCTGCTGCTGCAGGTGACCCAGTTTTCGCTTTCTGTCTTGTTTTATTTTGTGAAAATTATATTGCGATATGCAACAACTTTAAGGTAGACTTGTTTTAATTTATGGCATCTGCACTATTTTGCCCAGCAATGTGGGAGGAGGGGCTCAATCAATTTAACACACAATCCCAAACACTTATTCAATTTAAATGCCACGTAACTTTATGCCTACTAAACTAGTTTTTTTTTTCCTTCACATCTTCTTTAAGTGATTGTTCGCTTGACAGGCATTTCTTATATTCTACATTCAATGTAGCAGCAGCAGGCAGGCAGGCAGGCAGCCCGGGGCAAATTTGTAATACAATGAGGCAAAAAGTGCAACAAAAAGTGCAGTTAAAGTGGCTCAGTTTTGATTATATATATTTACTAGATGATTATATACGATTTTGTGCGCAGTTTTTTTTTTCATTTAACAATGAGGCGTATACTTGATGTGGGTAGAATACAAACACAAGTGACATATTACGTATACGACATGTGAACTTTGATTGATGAATGAGCAAACATTTTAAATGATGTATGTGAAGATGGGGCTGTTTTTTAATAATATAATTAAATTTAATAGGGCTTTTGGGAAATTGTTAAAAATTTAAATTATTTTTGTTTAAAAAAAAAAGCTTAAATTGCAGTTTCTTTAATTTTTATAAGCAAATTTTTTTCATATTCTTACAAAATCTAATTTTCGCTGAGCATTATTAAAATCGGTTTAATAAAATTTTCCAGAATTATGTGGACTTAAATTAAATTAATCAAAAGCAAGTTTGAGACGCTACCATTGAAAAGGTATACTATATAGTCGACCGATTTTTATCTTTTGAAGTTTTCTAATGCAACTTTTCTGTTTTTCATCCGATGAGCTTTAAACTTATATCAGCATTTCCACCGAAAGATCTACCAAAAAATTAAAAGTTCTTCAAAACATTTTGTTTTATGATATTTTTGTAGGAAAACAAAAAAATTTAACTAATATAAACTAATTTTACATTTATTCATAACCCACTTCGAGATATTCAAAAGCAAAGTTTTCTTATTTTGGTATTTCTATTGAATTTTTCTTTTTGCTTAAAAGTTCTTCAATTTCGCTCTTTAAGCATTGACTTTCGCTTTCCTAATTCTTTCCAAGGGTACAAAGAGTCAAAAAAAAATGTATAAGAGACTTTTGATTTGCATTAACGCAGTCTTCGATGTCCCGTGCGACATTGAAAAGCAATATTTGTTATCAGTGCGTCGAAAGTACATACAGAAAGCTTATCCAACATTGAGTACAAATAGAGATTTTTTTAAATTTAAATAAAATAAAACCTTGCTGAAAATTTAGAAGATTTGGCAACTTTGTGCTTATATAAAGTTGGTCCCGTGCGACATTGTAAGTGTGAAATTTTTAAATTTAAAAACAAAATTTTACATATGATTTATCTTTTGTAAAATCATATTTTTTTAATTATCTTAGTCTAAATGAGCAAAAACGACAGCGAAAAAAAAGAAGAAAATTGTTAATGGTAAAGAAAAAAGTTGAAGAACGATCCAATATTTTTAAAAAATTTTTGTTTGTTTTGTCATATGTGAAAATAAATACATTGAAAACTTCTGTAGATTAAAAAACTTTGTTACTAAGCTTGTTTATATATAATTTCATCAATAGGGAAATGACATAACTCAAAAAAAAAGATGTAAAAGAAAAAAAAAAAAAAATCATGATGGAAAAAAAAATCATCCCATGGACCCTGTCCCCTTTATAATTTTTTTTAAAATTAAGGTTTAATATTTAGGGAAATAAAGGGATATAAGGGAAATAATGTAAAATAAAATAAAATAAATATATTAAGATTTGGAAATTTTTTTGTTGGGAGTTAATAGTAGCAAATAAGTATTTTGTTTGTGTATGGTGCTAAATATTTTGTTATTAAAAAATAAAAGAAAAAAATTAGCACCAATGTGAAGGGTTTATTATGAGCTAAATTAAAAATACAAAACAAAATTTTGGGAAATCGAGGCTGTTTCAAAAAGTATGGCCCTGCCAATTAAGGTCTCAAAAAAGGTAGGGGTGGTAGCCATGATTCCGGGACTCCAGATTTTCGGAATTGGAAACGGTAAATGAGGTTATGATCAAATTGATGTAATTCTGGCCCGCACTAATCATAATTTTTAATATTTTTTTGACAAATTGGCGGCCTAAAAAAAAAATTATGATTTTCAAGTTTTTTTTTTGAATTTAGTGTAAAAAATACTAAAAATGTTTTTCCTCATGATTGAGGGTACGGGCTAGAATTATATCAATTCTGCGACGATTGCAACATGGCGACAAAATTGGTTCCATTAGCAAGAACATTGCTCCCTAAAATGGATATATCTGCTAAACTATTTCGAATATTTGAAAATGGTTAAAAAAGAGATGAAAGGTAAATGTCCAAGTTATAATAATAAGGCAAAACACAAAAAATTGAAAGCAAAATGTTCAAAGGTAAGAAGACCCCCTTTATAACAAAATATTAAAAACGTGTTTTAAGATTTTGAAAAAATACGAATTGTTTAAAATAAAAAACGTTTTTTTAGATTTCTTTCGATTTGATAAAAAATTATTTATAATATAAAAATTCCTTTAAATTGATATTCAGGTTATTTTTTAGGAAAATTTAGAAAACAATTTGTGATTTTGGCTCAAGCAGGCTGTAGCTTCGCCAAGTGAACAGGCAAAAATGCGAATTAATTCATATGATTGGCTACAGGCTAAAATGGCTAAAATTTAAATCTACCTACCGCTCTAGCTTAAAAGGGATGATTTATTTTGTAAAAATAGCCATAAATCGAGTAATGTCTGACTTCAGTGACCAATTTGGATTTGATTTTTTACAGAAGCATTGATATGTGCCCTATAGTGACCACTAGAAATTTGTGAGGTCAAAATGTACTAGAAATCCGTTTTTCCGCCCTTTCTTGGAAACAAGAGCTGGTAGAACAAAAACGATGATGCAGTTTAGTTCAGTGCACATTAATGAATCATAATTTTTGACCAATAAGGCTGCACCTCACAAAGTTGGTCATTTTGTTGCCCTGTGTTATTCCCCAATGTAAGAAAATAGACGAAAAAATGGTGGATTAATCTCTTCTGTTATTCTTTGGATCAGCTTAAAACTTAATTCAAAGCTCTAAATCAGCAAACATTACCAACGGGATTTTGACAAATACGGAAAATTAAGTGAAAATTCTTGAAACAAATGTTTTGTCCATGTCCACTTCGATTGGCCATTTTACGAATTCGCAGAATAATATAAAAGAAAAAAATGTTAAGCCACAAAAAAATCGAAAATTCTTCAATTCTTATAAAAACTACAGAAAAATCTTAAAAACATTTTTTTGTCCGTTGGAAGTCCTCATCAAAAAAAACATTATTGGTTACGACCAGTAACTTTTTTGGCTGTTGCCAAGTGTTATTAATAAATATTCATAAATGTAGCATACTTTTAAGGGCATTTAGCATCATATTCTTTTTTTGTGTACAAACAAAGCAATAGATTCATTAAATTTCTTGAATAACTTATTGTTCCATATCTTTTAAAGCACTAAAGCACCCTAATACGCTTATCATTCTCTGTTAAGTATTTGCTCTCAAATCAGTGTCCTAACAGCTGTTACAGACCTCAGACAACAAGCTAAATAATGTCTGTGAACCAAAAGCTGAGCCACCCTTAAATACAATACAACCCTTAGGCAAAGCTTTTTTGTTAAAAGCTTTGGGTCAGGTCTGGGGCCTTAGAATGCAGACAACATAAAAATTATTGCGCAATTTGGCCAAATAAAAAAAAAAATTAATGTCTAGACAGGCTATTGAACAGCATTGCAGCAAAACGAGAAAAACATAAAAAAAAACCTGAATACAAATTTTTTGCCATGCAATTGAATGGTGATCGGCTCGGCGCTTTGGTTTTATTGTGACATAATTAGTGAAAGTGAAATTGATCGTCGCTCACTCTCGGATCTATACATAGACAACAGCTGTTTCTGTCGGTGGACCCCCCACCTAAGGCAGCGCAGCGTGACGTTGACGTTGACTTCGCAGTCGCCGCAGCCGCCGCAGCTTTTTCAGTCACTGAGAGTTTCAAATGAAAATGAAATTAAAATTCACAAATGAAAATGAAATTATTGCAAAATCTAAACACGCACGGGTCTCTCTCACTCTTTCTCTCTCTAACAGTGCAATGACTTGTGTCTCTCTACCTGGGTGTGTGTGTGTGTGTGTGGCATGCGGCCAACCCACATTGCAATGCCCAATTCCAATTAGTATTTTTCAAAGCGCTGTCGATTGCGGGGGGTATTGTTGTTGTTGTTGTTGTTGCCGTTATTATCGACTGTTGTTTATTGCAAAATGCAAATTTCATGAAGCACAACATGTTGGATATTTAGCCACCTATTTGCAATGGTTGGTTTTTATGTGTGTGCGTGTGTGTGTGTGTGGGCGTCTGTTTTATTTCTTATTTGAGCAGAATAAATAAAAACTTACAAATAAGAACCGTTAAAGTCTGCACCTGATGCGCATACAGACTGACAAAGTTGATAAAATACCTAGTTTTCGGAAGGTGTTGAAATTAATATCTAAAAGATGTGATACTATCTGTGGGAAAAATTTAAAACATACAATTTAGAAATATCAAATCAGTTTTAGAAAATATTTTAACAATATGTATACTGGGATAATATTTATGTGTTGGAAACTGGTAACACTAATGTCAAATCTGGTAATAGCAAAATTTTAGCATTAACGCTTTCCCAACGTTTCACTGTACAAGGGCTATTTGAGTTGTTTTCAGTGAGTTGGAAAAATCAATTTGGCTTTAAAATAGAAATTTCAAAAGAAGATTTTTGTTGGATTAATTTTCACAAATTTTGACGTGGATCTCAACAAGTGTGAGTCGATGAACTCAGCTTAAAATTTATTGTATATCGCGGGTATAGTAAATTAAATGGTGGTCGTAGTTCGCTTAGCGACGAATTCCGTAAAGGTCGCGCAAAAACCTAAAAAATACGATCAGATCATCATAGGCTTACGAATCATGGATAAGTGTGTATGAGCCGGAACCAAAGTGTTTCAAAACGAGCCAAATCTTATAAAAGTTATTCGCACATGAAGCACTGCAAAGCAAATGGTCGCCTGTTTCTTTGGCCGAATGTTTTCTTTGAGCTTGAGCAACGTAGAGCGGTCAATTCTGAGTGGTATACGACCATTTGTTTGACGGAAGTCTTCGGAAAAATTCGCAAAACCAACCGCCGAAGACGAATCATTCACCAGTATGACAATGCGAGGTCTACCACAACACATTACACAAGCGACTTTTGACCGGCTAAAACGTTGAATTGATGATGATTTAGAACCCAATAATTTCTTTTAATTTCCAAACATCAAAAATAAACCGGGAAGTAAACGTTTTTCTACCCCGTATGAAGCTGTTGATGAGTTTAAAACCCATATTTTTGAGATGCCTCAATCGAAGTGTAAAAAGCGCTTAGAAAATTGATTTGAGCGAATGCAAAAGCGCATAAATTTTCATGAAGAATATTTTGATAAATAATAAAACCTCTTTTTTATTTAAAAAACGAAGTTTTAAAAGGCAAAGCTAAGGATATCGATCTCAGATATTTAAAATTTTTAAATCATTGATAATAAAAATTTGATACCATAAAAAAAACTTTTCTTAGTAAAACACATTTTCCGACCGATCGATCCTATGGCAGCTATATGACATTTGATCCAATTTTGATAAATTTTTCCTGTATTATGTGAAAGCATATAAAACGAATATATACCAAGATTAGTGACACTACGATGGAAAACAAAACCAATCGTTTTATATGGCAGCTATATGATATAGTCATCCGCTCCGGCCGGTTCCGACATATTAGTTGCGTGCAGTAAAAAGAAGACTCTGTGCAAAATTTCAGCTCGTTAGCTTTAAAACTGAGAGACTAGTTCGCGTAGAACGGAATTGAACTCAGCTCGTCGTCCTGATCAAGAATATATATAGTTTATGGGGTCGGAAATGAATATTTCTATGCGTTACAAACTTCTGGGCAAAATTAATATACACTTTTTAAGTGTATAAACTTTTCAAGTGTATAATAATTTAGTACTGGTATGAGAGAGTTTATGATCAAGTTTAAATAGCTTTCCCCAAACTGATACAGATAACATTTTTAATCCAAAAATATTTAACACAATATAACCGCTGGTTTAAAGTTCATAGCTTTACTTTACCCTCAGATATTGCTCTACAAACCAACACATCAAATTTTACGATCCTAGCTATTTTTGAATAGGTTGACATATGAGTTCTGAACCACTTTATTTTTTTCAGTGGGTTCGAATTTCGTATTTTAGTTATTGTATTAGTTATAATCTTAATTTGTTGCCTCATTAACTGAAAATAAAATTTTTCATATTTATTTTACTGAACAGAATGGGGCGGCCTCTGTGATTTTTAATTTTTACTTTTAAATGTCCGCTCTAGTGTACCACCTAAAAGGAAAATTAAATTTTAAGAGTAGGTTGGAAGTATAACGACTTGCATTAATTCATTCACATTGAAGGTTTTGTTTTATGTGTAAGTCTCCCTGCTTGGTTTTTGGTGTTAAACTCCCCTAAGTTTTCATAGGAGTTACGATTTCTATGACCAGCAAACAGAGTCTCAGGCCATCAATTAAAAAATATGACAATAACAAATTTAGCAAAACTTTTTTTTTTAAAAGGTACAAAGAAAGCTTTAGTTAACGATGTTTCAAACAAAAAACCTGAATTAATTTATTTTGGTATTGGCAGTATTGAAGCATTTAAGTTATACTAAGTTAACCACTTAGACAATGGTTAAAATATTTTAAAAGTAATAAAATATGCATTTGGAATATCAGCTTTAAAAAAACTAATTTAATAATTTGCATACTTTTAGGAGTCGCGTGAAAAGGGACATCTAAATTATTTAAAATTTCATTAGTGATCCGTGATCAGTGATCAGTAGACAGCGGATTTAAGAGTTTTCCAGATTGAATTAAAACCTAGTAGGCCAAGGAAAAAAATCACAAAATGGCCTGCTCATTGCAGTGATCACAAATCTAGGATTAAATTCAAACTGAAAAAATCTAAATTCCGCTGTCTAGTAATCAGGCGTCTCTTGCGAATTTGCCCATTGTTCAAGAGGCTGAAAATGTGCATTACAAAGAGGGTTACCCACAGCTTTTTGAAGGGGGCGTAAGTTTTACTACACAAATTTTTGAGCAAAGATTTCAGTAAGAAAAAAATTTACAAATATGCTAAAATTTTACAAGTTTGTTTTTAGTCAAGAATATAACCATAAAACGAAGGCTGGGTGGAAGTAGAGAACCTGGGGGTATTTTATACAATTTTTGGAATAGAGTAAAAGCAACATTTTCCAAAATTAGTTTTAGTTTTCTTTAAACAACGTGGAAAAATTTACGATTTTTTTCGCACTAAAAAACTATTTAATTATAATTTAATTTTGACAAAAATCTGCTACTATTTTTGCACATTCAAAGTGCAGCAGAAAGTGCAAGTAAATAAAGAGCTACCTCTCTCATATTCCTCTCCAAATCTTCTCTCTCTCTCTGTCTCTTATGGGACGTGAACAAATCTCTGTGGCATTTGCAGCTGCAACGTTGCAAGAGCTTTTTTTTCTGTTCAAGTTCTCTGAGCACGCAAAATTATTGAAATTGCACAAAGAAAAGTGAATCGTTGAGCACAGAGCGTGAGAGCGACACAGAGCCAGAGAGTGAGGGAGGTAGTCCAACTCTAACTCTGCGATTGTGTAAGTTTTTACAAGACACCAACACAAACAAAGACTGAAAACTGAGATGAAGGAAGAAAAAAAAAAATATTTGTAAAAAATAAACCAAAACTTGTTTTATGCTGCGGCTTTATTGCATTCTTGTTTTAGGGGTGAAGGAGAGGGGGTGTCGGCAGAAGATGCCAACCCCTAGGTAAGAGTAATTAGAGCAATTCGATGTGAGCGTCGCTGTAGCAGCGCAGCGCCAGCGCAGCGCAACTATTAAAGCTTTGCGATTCGCTGCATTTGTGTGCGTGTGTGTGACTGACCTATCTCAATGCAATTCTGCTTGGCCATTGCTGTTACACACTCACACACACACACTCAGTCAGTTGTGCTCATTTATCTTTTATTTTTATACAATTTGTTGTTGCCGACTGAGGCGTCAGCAACTATTTCTGTGTGTAGACAACATTTGCATTTTACATTCATTGTACACTTTGCCCCCTTTTAATAGGTTTTTTTTTTTTAATTTTTTTATTATTAAACATTTTTTTTCACACGCATGGCAAACGAACAAAACTTGTTTTATTGTTTCTGCTGTTAATCGCTTAATTGCTGTAGTTGTTGTTATTGTTTTATACCAACTAAATGCTATATTAATTGTTAATTCTTTTACGACTTGCAAAATATTTTAGTGATTGTTGATAATGAGCAGCAATTTGGCCAATTAAATGTCATTTGAATACGGTTGCATCTTGTCTATAGGAAACTTGTGCTAATCTATGGTCATCATTTATTGTAAACTTGTTTTTAAAAACAACTTAATATTTTATTCTTCGAAATATATATTTATGTGTTACTCATCGGCAACCATTTGTTACATGTCTGCAGTGCGTGACTCCTTAAGACTTCAAACTACACCACGCAAAGCAGAAGTGTAACTTATTTTTGACCTAAAGACGGTTATCGATGAGTAACCAAAATATTTCATAAGAATTGAAACATTGTTATTATTTTTTCTTTTTCTAAATACAAATATTTGTCTATGAGTTTTCTAATTAGTTCAAAATCTAAATTTTGTAATTCAAAAAAAAATTGTTCAAACGATTAGGCTAGTTTAGAGCGAAAAAAAGACCCATTGAAGCCATTATTTTTGTAATGCTGAACTTAAAAATTAATTTTAAAATTTTTTTGTATGGATACGTTTTTGAGTTAGAATTTTTTTAGTTTTTCGGTAGGTAACCTTACAAAATAAAGATGGAGTCAAGCAAGGGATTAATCAAAAGGTGTATACAATTCAAATAATCTAGTTAAAGAACATTTCCAATCGTTTTTCTTTTTTGTAAACTAGTGTTATTAATATCAGAGTAAGTTCCCGAATAAAACTTCTATTTCAAAGGCTAGAATTACACTTGGCTATTATCCCCCTACGGAAAATTACTGTCAGAATTTGCTATTTATTAGAAGTGGTTGTGGAACTAGACTCAAAACAGTGTGACCAGAAACGGTAAAAAAAAAAAAGACCAAGAAAGGTAAAAAAGCCTAAACGGAGCGGTCACACTTGTTAATCTGTTATGTTTTGTAGGCGCTTTAATTTAAATAAATTAAAGTTATGAACGAAAATGCTAAATTCGGCCCCTGCGACTGGATCCCACATGTGGCCTTTGTAGGAGGATGTGGCATCAGAAACCGTGGACTGATCTGGCCTCTTCAGCCACATTGTCGACATTGTTCGCTTGGAAAAAGCCATAGAAAGTCAGGCTCTAGATGATCAAAGTAGGAAGTATGTAGATGTGGGCACGGGCCGGGTATTATTTTTGTACCGGGCCCAGGCCAATCTTTGAAATCGATCGGGCTTATTACGGGCCTGGGCAAACCACAAAACGACAAGCCAAAAATACCCGGCCCTCTAGTGATTGCCAATTAATGCCATTCGTGTTCAATACCCCAAAGATTACCCTAATTTTTTCAAATTAATACTAAAAATTTTTGTCAACTGTAAAGCCAAGTATCTTGGCAAGATGAATTGCTGGTGTGCAGCAATAATAAAAATATCAAATTATTTATTTAGGATAACGTTATTCACATTCTTCATTGTTTGCTCTCCAACGTTGGAAATCGTCAATTTCATTTTTATTGTTTTGCACCCAGCATTTGCCTCCATCTTTTCGCCCATCACGTCAAAATAATTGTAGAAAATATTTCCTGTGTTGTGTCAAATTTTTAGCATCCACACACGCTAACGTTAGGCCAACTATCGATAACAAATTGTGGATTTCGTTCATGTTGCTGGTACCAAAAACAGGACAAAGGTAAACAAAAATTCCTGGCACAGTTTTTTTATATAAAGTATGCCAAATTTTTCAGTACTGGATACCACGGCTTTACAATTTTTGAGAGACATATAAAACATTTTTTCGTTAGAAAAAAGTTGCAATCTCAGTCTCATCAAAGGCATTTTGCGTCCCAAAAGCATACTCTGAATCTCTTATACCACAATATTTCTCCATAGAAACAATTTGTGACTAAAGTGTACTAAAAATTAAAATTGTCATTCAAACCTAAGTAAATTGAAAATGAATGTTAAAACAATTTTGGATTTAATGCAGATATAACATTTTGAAAAATATATTGACAAAAAGGATATTAATATTATAAAATCAAATCTGAGACTCTTATTGCTCTGCTCAAAGCGAAAAAGTTAATTTTTTATTTTTTTAGCTCCTTGAGCTGCTGTTTTTGCTCAACATTTTTTCCCTAAAACACCAATTAACCGAAGCAACTTTAATGCAATTTCAAATATTCTCGTTTTATTACACATAGCTTACATTGAGGGTGATCAAAGGATAGAAAATGAACTCTGATGGTCACAAGATTGTGTTCATTTGTTTGATTTGAACATGGAGATGTTCTCTATACAGACTTAGCAAGACCTTTGATTTCGTTAACCAAAATCCATATAAAAAATCTTTATTGCTTGTTTTTTCCTCTAGAAGTCAATTGGATAGTTAAGCCTTTAATGACGACACATAGTTCCTTACACTAGTATCTATCTATATGAATCACCAATAAGACCGGTTAGAAAACGCCGGTTTTAAAATGCTTTTAGCCATCGAATATGTGGCGGGGGGCCAGCGTTGAGTCGGCACCTTCGCCCCGGGTCGTGAGCGCCAGCAGAAGGTACCCAAATTCAAGGGTACAGGGTATTTCGTTGTCGGGGCACTCGGCTGTAGTGCTCGTACATGTTAATCATATAGTTGTTAAGACGAAAAATAACAAATATTTTAAGGTCTAGTTTTCCAACCGCCTTGCACGCAATTCTTTATTTAAAACCGCAATTGCTTTGGCTCAAAATGGTCAAACTCCTGATACGGAAATATTTCAAACAATTCAAAACTTTGTTCAATGTCTTCAAAAAGTTTTGAATTTTTTTTTTTTGAGTTCAGCATTCCAAAATATGTACATAAAAAAATAATGGCTTTAATGGGTATTTTTGGCTATACTCAGAAAAAAAAAATTGTACTTGAATCAAGTACATAGTTCGGTAGTATAAAAATACTTGATTTAAGTACAAAGTTCCTATATCAGTACGATTTTTTTCAATCCCGAAAAAAACTGAATTCTAGACCGTTCAGAGTTATATTTTTGGCATTTAGTTTTTTGTTCATATTTTTGGGTATAAAAGTACAAAAAATTAGTACTTAAACTTAAATTATTAAAACAAGAATTTGTGTACTTAAAAAAATTACAAAATATTTTTCCTTGAAGTTTAATAAATGCTAAAATTTATCCCAAAGGATTTTTGAAACCATCAGAGTACATAAAAATAAGTACAAAATGTTCTTGGTTTAAACCCATTAAATTCTAAAGCTGTTTTCTTACAGCCTGTTTTCAATTTTCTAAATTTTTTATTCTTGGGGTTATAAACCCAGTGTATATTGTATAGAGGGGGACAGAAGAGTGACAGAATCAGTTGTCAATTTTGGACTTATGCGTTTTTAAAAATTTTCGGCTAACTGTAAGTACGAAAATTCTTGATTTAAGAATGTTTGTTCTTATTTCAATAAAATTAACGGTAATTTTTGGACATCACAATATTTTATAATTAACTTAAGTACTCCCAAGAACAAAATATACTTTAAATTTTAAGTACAAAACAGTATAAATGCTATCCCGATCGTAGTAGAATTCTGCCAGTCGTTTTTTCTGAGTGTATAAGCTAGTGGAATCATTTATAATAATACTTTTGAAAACTTGATCAGGGCTTCTAAATTTTAGAAAAATATAGAGAAATCTATTGACAGCCTTGTACATTTCCTACCTTCTTGTATCATACATGTATGAAATAGTAGAAGCTTGGATATGGATCCAAAGCACTGTTGTTTCACAAAAAAATGGTCTAAGTAGTAATTGTTATTTTGGGAACTGCAAACAAATTCTTCTCTTGGTATACCCTATATCTGAATATAAAAGCGCAATTGAAAGCTGATCTTTCCCAGATATATACGACTTCAGATTTTAATATCGGATATTTTTTAAGAATTTAGTGTTACCATCAAATCCATCCTATTCTTTTACAGTCAATTTGCGAAATCAGTTCAGGATAAAGTGATTTAAGCTTTGATAATTTTTCAGAATATTTATTAAACATAATTTTAACTAATTTACCTCATCTCTTCTTCCATTACAGTTACCAACTCACAAACTGGCCTAAGGCAATTCAAACCAACAATAAGTAAGTAAGATTCTCTATTCAAGTTCAAGCCCTACTCCCTCCTAAACAAACACTTAATTTGAAATATAACCATCAAGTGGAAATTTACAACCACATAAAAAAGTACACAAAATTTATGCACAGAAAAAAAAAACAATTGAACAAAAAAGAGCTACGCAAAAAAAAAAATAAAAAAAACGCTAAGTACATTCATAAACAAATAATCATGAGTAATGAGAACCGGCGGGGTCTATGTCTATGTCTATTCTCCATGAAGTGTCTATGCAACCACTTGACACTTTAAGTGAATGAACTGAGCGAAAAGCGAAGTTCTGGGGGCACTTCACAAACAATTTTATGCAAATGGGTAAAACATTTTGCGCGTATAATTAGGCGTTAATTAGAAAAATCAATGCCAAAAAAAAAAGGAATAACCATTTATAAAACTTCAATTAGTCTGATAACGGTACCCGGGTTAACACCGTTCACCAGCTTAAATCAGCGGCTCAATCAATCAGAATGAAAAAATTCGGCTTAAATTAAGAATATTCTGACCAAAGGAAACTTTCTTTTGCCAGGCGTCTCAGCCTAAAATGACAAATGTAAGCGGTGGCAAGGAAAAAAAATAACCATTTATTTTGTATTTCTGTACAAGAAACGCAAAAAAAAACCCCCAAAAAATTACAAAATTAAATTTGAACATCTCTCTCTTTTTTTTTGTGCGTCTGTCTTCGCGCACGTCAGCGCCATGTTCTGATCTTCGCGCCAGATATTTGGGGATTGCAGTGGTTACCAGGTAGCACCAGCTTCGGCTACGGCTGCTGACTTAATGCAGTCCTCTTCAAAAAAAACAACAACAACAAATACAAAAAAGATGCCTTTTTGATTGCATTTCGTTAGGTTTGGGTTTTTGTGTTTTTATTTTTCGCTTTGGCTGTGGCGAACATTTCAAAAATTTATGCACACTCGGCTGCCATTTTGAGCTTGTTAATTTTTGTGCCTTTCATTTCGTTTCGTTTTTGGATGGGTTGGCGTTTTTTTTTTTTGACATTTTTAACAAGCGCCGTCAAAAAGGAAGTTTTGTGCACAAAATAAATAAATATAAAATAAAAAATAGAAGACTAACATCGGCTGCGCCGATGTTTAAATACTCTTGCAGTTTTTTGAAAGGAGCTACGTAACAAATAAGTTTTTCTCATTAGAACGAATTTTTAGACCGATCGTTCCTATGGCAGCTATATGCTATAGTCATCCGATTTTGATCAATTTTTTTCCAGAATTGTGTGGAAGCATATAAAAACTAATATATACCACGATTGGTGATGCTACGATGGAAAACAAAAAGTTTTTTCTCACTAGAACTAGTTTTTTGGACCGACTGTTTATATGGCAGCTATATGCTATAGTCATCCGATTTTGATCAATTTTTTCAGAATTGTGTGGAAGCATATAAAACTTATATATACCACGATTGGTGAAGCTGCGATGGAAAACAAAAAAGTTTTTCTCACTAGAACTAGTTTTTGGACCGACTTTTTATATGGCAGCTATATGGTATAGTCATCCGATTTTGATCAATTTTTCCAGAATTGTGTGAACAATAAAACTAATATATACCACGTTGTGACGCTACGTAAAAACAAAAAGTTTTTTACTGACTAGTTTACAATTCATTTATATTTTCATTTTAGAATAAAACTAATCCCACCGATGAAAAAAGTTTTCCTCATTGAACTAGTTTTTGGACCGATCGTTCTATGGCAGCTATTCTATAGTCAACCGATTTTGATAAATTTTTCGAATTGTGTGGAAGCATATAATTTATTACCACGATTAATGATGCTGCGATGGAAAACAAAAAAAGTTTTTCTTACTAAAACTAGTTTTTGGACCGACTGTTTATATGGCAGCTATATGCTATAGTCATCGGATTTTGATCAATTTCCCAGAATTGTGTGGAAGCATATAAAACTAATATATACCACGATTGGTGACGCTACGATGGAAAACAAAAAAGTTTTTCTCACTAGAACTAGTTTTTTGAACCGACTTTTATATGGCAGCTATATGCTATAGTCATCCGATTTTGATCAATTTTTTCAGAATTGTGTGGTAGCATATAAAACTAATATATACCACGATTGATGATGCTGCGATGGAAAACAAAAAAGTTTTTCTCACTAGAACTAGTTTTTGAACCGATCGTTCCTATGGCAGCTATATGATATAGTCATCCGATCCGGCCGATTCCGACAAATGTGCAGCCTATTTGTATTTAAAGACTTTTTGCAAAGTTTGGTCAAGATAGCTTTAAAACTGAGGGAGGAGATAGCCGGACGGACAGACGGAAATGAACTCAGCTCGTCATGCTGATCAAGAATATATATACTTTATATGGTCGGACAATTTTAATATACCCTCTGCAAGGGTATAAAAACTAAAAAGGATTTTAACAATTTTTTTAATTTAAAGAAAATATTGCCTGAAATTTTTCATTAGCTTAAAAGTGGTTTTGAAATGGGCGGAATGGATTTTTATAATCCCATTTTTTTTTTTTTTTTTTTCAGTTGACATGTTCGTTCAACCTAAGTTCAGCTTTTACGTAACTCATTTCTCAATTTTTTAGTTATATTTCCCCCCTAAGAGCATTACATTTTCGACTTTAAAAACTGAAATTTTGCTGCATGTTTCACCATTTTTGGTGCCGCACCTTTTGTCAGGCCATGAATCATGTATACATATGTAAATACAATACAACCAGCCATTTACATGCGTGTTCCACTTAAAATACAAAAAAAAAAAAAATAACCACAAAACAATCCATATGGCTTACGCTTATACCATACATACAAACAATATACATATGTATGTATTCCGATCGCCTGTATTGGAATTAAATTTTTATAATCCGCAATTTCTGTTTTTGGCCAAAGTTATTCATTAAAACGGCACGCTCGAAATGTTTTATCGCATTTGTTTTTGCCATAATAGGATTTAAAAAACTAACAAGAAAAAAACAAAAAAAATAAAAGTGGTTATGATTCATTTAAAAAGGGAACATTTTGAAAATTAAGCAACTTCAATTAAATATGTAAAATGCGGTAAACAAATCTGTTCGTCTCGTCTAATGTTTAATCTTTGTTTTGTTCAAATTTCATTTCTCAATGTGAAGGTCGAATCTGATTGCCAGCTGCGAATTTGATTCCATTAGGAATTAATTGGACTACTCAACAATTGTGTGAGTCAATCCTAATCGATATTTAAATATGCATATTGGGTATTTTCGTGGAAAGATCCACTGAGACCAACAAATTTAAAGTTCTTGGAAATACTTTATTTTTGAATAAAATAATTCATTTTTAACTAAATTGAGATATTAAAACATCTATTAATAAACCATTATAAGCTAAGGTTGCAGAATTAAAATTACTCTTCTTTGCTCACTTTTTTTTTTAAAGAGTTTTCCACAAAATTTCTATTTCAACATAGTTAATAGAAATTCTCTGTGAATATACTTATTTGTGGGTCCGTAGATGGTTTAGGTTTATAATGGAACTCGATAGGTGGCGCTGCGATCGGCTTAAAACCGGTTCAAAGGGTGGTTCAGAGCTATATCTCTGAAACTATTAAACCTATAAACTTAAAATTTGGTATGTAGGTGAGTAATATGGAGTTAAATATTTTACTGTTTCAAGACCGGTTCCAAACCAGATGGGACCAGGTTAAAAGTGGCTAAGTCCATATTTGGCTATTTAAGTTATAACCTTACAATTTGGAAATTGGGTAATATAATAATCTGACCTAGAGATAAAAAAGTGGTTCGGAGACATATTTCATAAATTGTTTAGGCTAGGAGCTTGAAATTTGGGGTGTAGGTTAATAATTTGGGGTTAAACACTTAACCATATTAAGTCCAGAGTTAACCGGTTCAAAAGCGCTTTAGAGCCATTTCTCAGATATGATTTAAGATATTACTTGAAATATGGTGAGTAGGTTAGTTAGATGGATTTGAAAGTCTTGTTTAGCGGATCCTCAAGATCCCTTTAAACCCCCGTCCTTAAGATGCTAAATTCGTTAACATTTTGTTAATGCAGTGCTAAAAATATTTTTTTGTGAATTTTCTAGGATAACTCTAAAACTTATATTCGAAATAAACAGCGAGCAAACTTTAAACAAAAAAATATTTTCCTGGACTCGCGCTGTCTTCCATCTTGAAACAAATTTTTTAAGTTACATACATATATTCTGAACCTGAAAAAAAATATTCGGTCGGATATCAAATGGCCCTTTTCAAGAAAATTAAAACAATTTTTTTTTTACCGGCTTAAGATAACTCTAAAAGTTATCTAACAATTTTCTCGAAAAGAGCATGCTAAATTGATTGAAAAAACAGCGAAAACGACAATATTTGAAACAAAAAAAAATTATTCCTTATCTAGTTGGAGTTCGTAAATCATAGAATGTCTTTTATAGAAGGAAACAATATTTACTTAAACCAACTAGATTAGTAATTTTTTTTTTTTATAAAAAATTTTCATAACAATTTAAAAAGTAATTTTTATTATAAAAATTACAAAATAAAAATTAATTAAAATTTGAATAATAAAAATTAGTTTTAACTGTTATTCAAAAATTTGTATACAAAAATTACCATTTAACTGTTGAAACAAAAGTTTTATTAAAAATTATAATATAACAATTTCAAAATTTTTTTGTGATTAAAATTGCAAATAAATAAAAATTAATCCCATTTAATGACTTGCCATTCAAAATTATGAAGATTCATGTACTCCATTTTATCAGGGGATCCATATTTCGTAGTAATTTTTCTCACTTCCATAACTGTTATTTTCGGTCCCGGATTCTAAGAAGTTATCTTAGGAGTAGTCCATGGTATTTATTTATATTTATATTTATTACAAACAGGGAATAATACCGGAACCGAAACCGGAACCGTTTACCAAAATGAACCGTTTCAAGCCACGTACCGGTATCAAAACCGGAACCGATATTAAACATTTTTTTAAGACCGAAAACCGTTAACCGTTATTATAGGAACCGAAAAATCCGGAACCTTACCGAAACGCTAATACCGGTACTGTTTCGGTTTTTCTTATTTATTTGTATTGATTTATGATTATTTGAAATATATATTTCAACCGGTAAGATAGCATCGTATACACTCAAAATAAAAAATTGGACTTTTCAGAAATTCGGCCACGATCAAATTATTTTTTTAAGATATAAACGATTTAGAAAAAAAATGTCTTAAAAGGCGGAAAAACTTTTCTTTCGTAAATATAATCCCTTTAATTAAATTTAATGGATTTCTTAAACTCCCTTAAATATAGAAATGGTAGAAAAATGTTAATATAAATATTAGAAATTAAGTTTCTTGAGTTCAATCAAATTTCGCTCGCAAATTTTGAAATATTTTTGAAGAATATTTCGTTTCAATATTTAGAAAAATGTTATGTAAATAAAAGCTCGGACAGATTTTAGGTTTCCAAATGTTTTAGAGCGTTTTTAGAGCTGATTTTACCAGCGTATTATGGAAGCTATATAGAAAACTAGTTTTATAGTATGGGTTGAAATCTATCCAAATAACAAAATATCTCTTCTTATGGCAGGAATACAGAAGATTTAGAGACCGATTATTTCGAACCATTATTAAGAAATATTTTTAGCGAAATTGTTTGTCCAAAATAAAAACGGATAGAAATCGGAATATTTAAAAAAACGTTGTTTAATGTGGCATAGTCTTAAAATACATTTTTTTTTTAAATTTTAATACATCCATTTTTTTTGGATATTGTGAAACAATTTTAATTTTTGAACATTAAAAAACATTATACTTGTACCGGTACGTACCGGTATACCGAAATAAAAATCTGGGTACCGTATTGGAACCGGAAACCGAAATTACTTGAAAACCGAAATAGAACCTTTAACCGATATTTTCATTTCGGTACGTACCGGAACCGGTAGCAGAACCGATATTCATTTCGGGATTAATCCCTGATTACAAAACATTCATTTCCGCTTAGAACAAGGTTGGTTGAGTGAGATGGTGCCACTTTCTGTATTGGGAGCTTTACGATATATTTATTTGATTTTGATCAAACTCGGCAAAAGTGTGTTAAAGCAGATAATATTCATGATTCACAAATATGACGAAATTAATTTTAAAAAATTTAAAAAAATTAAAAAAATTAAAAATAAAGATTTTCTCACTAAGATCAATTTACTGATCGATCATTTGTATGTCAGCTATACGAAATTTGACCAAACTTAGCAGAATAATTTGAATATATATTAAATTACTTGAAGCCTTGAAGCTTTGAAGTTATTTCCATTGACAACAAAAAGTGTTTCTCACTTGAACTAGTTGATTCTATGGCAGCTTTATGATATAGTCATCCGATTCGGCCGTTTTCGACAAATGACAAACTTAATGTATTTAAAGACATTTTGCACAGTTTAAATCAAGATAGCTTTGAAACAGAAGAAGAGCAAACATAGCAAAAAAAAATTTCCTCATTTGTTTATGTATAAATGTATTTACAACTTTTACAAGTCTAAATCTTACTAATTCTTTTAAACCAACTCATTCTTAACCAAGCAACAACGTGCAATAAATTTTCTTCTAACCACAACAATTCCAGCTACACGAAACAAAAAAAACACACACAAAAAAACCGCCAACCAAAAGGCAGACAAGTTCTAAATTATTTCTATGCTAAAAGTGAAATGTGACCAAACCACTTTTTCCAAGCTCATCCAGGGGCCATAGTCGGGCTGGGTAGCCTCTGGCTTAAACTTGGACTTGGACTAGCTATCGCAACATCTAACCATCAGCAGCGGCATCAGCAGCAGCAGCGGCAGCGGCACCACCATCATCTCTCTTGGCATCTTTTGCACTAGTCTGCAATTTACTTTCAATGCCACTTCTAAGCTTTGTGGCTCTTTGTGGCTTTCTTTGGCACTTGTTGCAATTGTTGTGGCCTGTCAGCGTCTAGTCAACACTTTTGTTGCCTGTGTGTCTGTCTGGTTTGTTGCATGTTGGCATGCAGCAGCGGCAGCAGCAGCAACTGAGACTCTGAGCTGCTTGGTATGCAATTTGCAATAGTTGCGCTTGCGCAATTCAAATGCACACACATACACACACACACACACACAACACATGGGTTAAACAAGATAGCGTAATAACTTAGTCAGCCAACAGCCGCAAGTCCAAGACGGAAGACGGAAGATGGTGCAACTGGCGAAAAAACTAAAAAAAAAAAATAAAAGAAAAACCAAGAAAAACTACTTGCCATGAAAACCGGAAAAACCACACGCATGGAGGTAAAGTCTTTCCATCTGCCTCACCATTCTAGGCACTAGACTACAAAATATGCATAATTTATCAAAACTGTTGTACTGTTGTGAGCTGTTAAATTAACGAGGGCTGCCTTTTAGATTTCTAAGATAATAGAGGAAAATTGCATGAATGATTATTAAAATATGCTTAATCAATCTGAATACACTTTTGCCACTCAGAATTGGTAACTCCAAAGATAACATTTTAAAGCGAAAAACGTTGGCCTCGCTATTTATTTTAAATAGTCGGGTACAAAAAGCAGGGCTTTAAGGCAGCGGTGGTCATGAAACTTAAGTTTGGGAGCAGTCCAACAACAACAGAAAAGAACAACAACCTTTTTTAACGATGCTCGAGTTGGACGGCCTTCTGTCAGCCCAAGTCTTGGTCGCTCACACTGCCTGTATTTTGTTTTGCTGTCTTCTGCTTTGCATTGTATATATTTTGTTTTTGTTATTCTTTCCGTAGCGACGCAATTGCGTGAGCGACAAAAGCGATCGAAAAATAACTCTCGGAAGTATGGGAGCAGTTGCCCACCGCTGCTTTAATACATTGGGCGCGTTCAGCAGAGACACTTGATCACTGATCAGCTTAATAAAACTGTTCTTATTATTTAGCATACTTTTAGGGGTGTCTGGTTAAATTGACATTTGGCAAAGCTTCATGTAAATATCTTATTAAACACAAGAGAAAAAAAGGCTACGTAAATAACCAAGAAATATTTCATTGATCAGGTTCTTCTGCTGAACACGGCCATTGTTTATTTAAAGTTGCAAATATCTATTGTGTGATCCGAGCTCGTATTATCGTGGTGAAAGACGATTTTCTATGAATATGGCACTATAGCGTGAAATTATGGCCCTATTATATTAAAGTCAGCCTAAAAGTATGCAAAATTTCGGCATAAATATTAGTTATATTGATCATTTAAATTATACAAAATATTGGGGACGCAAACCGGTAGGTAATAAGAATTGATTAGGTTCAGTGACTCACACAAATTTTAAACCACTGTTTCACGGTTCATGGTAACATGGTTTTCGGAACTGACCTAACAGCGGATTTGATTTGGATCAGTGAATCACTTTATAAATATCACGCTTGTAAAAGTAAAACGTTGAATTCATTTGGAAAACTTTCTTTAATATGAAACGTACGATATATTTATCCATTAATTCAAAAATAAAGACATATTTTCTTCAAGAAGCTTAATGTTATTTTGAATTTCGTGAATTCTGCATAAATTACATATACTCACCATGTATGTCACGCACGAAACACGAAAGCAACGCGAACGAAACTCTGTGTTTTCTAAGAATAACGACGTGACATATCGGAACACACCGTGACATAATCAAACTCGTCGATAAAATGATCGGAACCAAAACCGTATACTTTTTTAGTTTTCAATTCGGCTCAGCATCTTCAAAAGAATCCCTTTTTTCATATAAGTGGGCCTTTAGTGGAGAAAGCTATTGGAAAGCTATTGTGTAAAATACTGAAAAGAAGTTTTGCATACGGAGTAACTCATAAAAATCCAACTAGATGTCGGAAGGAGTTAGGCTTGCAATTCAATTCCAAACCCTTAGGGTTTGGGTTTGACCACTTTGTGAACACCTTGGAGTTCTCAAGTGCTTATTCCAGACCAACTGCGAGACATAAATACAACGTTTGATTTGAATAATGCAACCATGGGTTTATTTGCAATCTTCTAATTTGAGGCCTCAACCTAACAACGCTAATAGCCCTTCATATGTTCACATATAAATCACACAAGCGTTCGAGCCAAATAAGAATAAATCAATCTTCTTATTAAAAACACTTTCACGGAACGGACTCGGAGCCCAAATTAACGATTTTGTAGGGCTGAATTTCATAAAAAATCTTCAAATTATTTCGCATACTTTCCTTAAAAAACCAAGTTGGAATACAATCGGCTTGAAAATATATGTTTCTACATAAATTTTTTTTTGGTATTTTTCCATATATCTCAAACCGTTTAGACTGTGCGTATATGAGGACAAACTCTTTTAATTTTTGGTTTCTTGAAAAATTTGGATTTGGGTCTCATATGATAAGATGAGATAAGCGGAACCATAAACCGAACCACATGTAAAGAAATCACTGAATCTGAACCTGTTCCGAACCTAAACTTTCGGTTCGATTCAACAAAAACTATAGACAACAACTTTTGTGTTATTTTGTCAATATTGTGCGACAGAATCTTATTAAAAAGTTCTAGAAAGTTTTATAAAATAAATAATAAATACTCTACCCATAATAGCCTCTGTTTTTTAAATCCTCGATTCTTAAGTTTTTTGAATGATTCTCAAAAGCAAAAAAAACTAAACGAGATGATCTGTTCTGTCTTAATGCTACGTTGACAACTTTCCTGTACAAATGTCAGAATTTTCGTAGGTTTTAAATTCCTTATAATATTGGCTGTAAGAGGACTCCATAATCTGCATAATTGGGTATTAGTTATTCCCATCTTGTACAGGTAGCTCCGAAGTCTCCTGAGACCATTTTTTCCTTGTTGGATATATTTTAAAAACTTTTGTGCTTATGGTTCCTTATTATTGCATTCGCTTGTCTCAGCTTTATGTTCTAAGCGTATACTTTTAATTTTCAAAGAGATCTCTAATCTGATCTGATAATTGATCCATGTGATGAAAAGTGATTCAGACCTAAATCTCTGGAACCAGTTAGCCGATCGTCAAAAAATTTTCACAATATGTTCATGTCGATCAGGAAAGAGTCATAGGCTATGTCCCAAGTCTTTGAACCGGTTTGAAATCGGTATAAGCCGATTCAATAGTGGTTCAGTGCCATATCTCTGGAACCACTAAACCGATCTTCATGAAATTTGTACAGTATGTTTATGTCGATCAGTAAAGGGTCAAAGGCTTTGACAAAACTCTGTGAACCGGATAGGATAGTTTTATGAAGATAGACATTTCAGTGAATCAAGACCTGTTCCGAACCCTCTGATCCAGCTTAAAAGTGGTTCAGAGACTTTGCTTAAAAATTATTGAAGCGCCGGGTATATAGCTAGTACATTATAAAGCTCACAAAAAGTGGTAAAAAAAAAACACCTAAAATTTTTGTATATGACATTTTTGTGATTTCTTAAATATCAATTTGGTATTTTTTTGTATTAAATTGATCCAAAAAAAAAAAATTACTCTGGTTTTAGTTTCAATTTGCGACAACTAAAATTGAAATTGAAACAATTTTTGGGTGTACTTCACTTTTGGAAATTGACAAAAATGAATTCTTTTGATGTCCAGTGTAAATACAAGACTTGATTTTCTCACATTGTTGAATTTATTACCATGGCGCTGCGGGCCTCAATTGAAATGGAAACCTCTTCCAGCCACTCTCTTCGATCTCGAGCTCGATAGTTTCGTAAACGCTTTTAATTGCATTTATTATGATTGACACTGACAAATCGGCCATATCTAACTGTTGTTCTGCCTACTTTTTAATGTTTTATGTAAGCAACAAATTGAGCAATTCAACAATCTATTAACTCAAATTAAAACCAATATATGGCCTATGACTTATATAAACAGCAAGAGCTACTGCTCATAGACAACAGTGGTGATCGGCGGCGGTGGTCAGTTGGTTGCTTGGCCATTTTTTCCCAGGCGGGTTCAATGTGCTTTACCACCAGAAGTTCTTCAAATACAAAAGAGCTGCCTGAGCTAAACTGGTAACTGGGCAGTCGCCTCTGGACCAGGTCCAAGTGCATTTGAAAAAGGAAACAAAAAAAAAAACAAACCTAATGCCTCTTTTGCATATTTGACTCTTTGGACCAAGGAGAATGCCAAGAAGTGTTGAGATAAGTAACCAATGGGGCACTAAAGTACTTGCTTTGTTGCCAGAGTTTATCGCAGTCACAAATTAAGGTTTGCTGTTTTAGATGAACAAAGATTGTTACTAATTATTCGTATGTTTTTTCAAACGGTTGATTAGAAATCTTTCTCTGGAATCAAAAAAATAGATGGCAAAGTCAAAAGTTGCTTAAAATATTAAGTTCGATTAACTATCTATTTAAATTTATTCATATTTAAAATCCATAATCCATATCTATATTTTATTCAGCTGATTAACTCTAAAAACGTCCTTGGGGTACATTTCTACCCCAGATTATTTGAATTTCGGCCACTAGGAGACTTCTTTGATTTCTAAACCTAGAACCTGTCTATGGTGAAAACTAAAGTGAACTGTCTTTGGGGTACATTCTTACCCCAGTGTATTTTTAAAAACAATCAATTAAATGTATATGAGTTTTAATGTGTTTATAAATTCGTTTAACAAAATATTGTTGTATTTTAGAACTGCCTTTCGAACATGGAAAAATATACTTATTTTATTTAAATTAAAGTAAAAAACCGAAAAATTATTACAAAACGTTTACAGTTGGTCTTGATTGATCGACGCATGAGATATGACATACTAGTAGGCCCTTATGTTGTCTTGTTTTCAGTGTGAATGGGTTGTCATTTGGCATTGAAAACAAGACAACATGAAGGCCTACTATCCCGTCTCATGCGTCGAACAGCGCAATCCCAGCCTTAGGTCTTGTCAAGGATAAATTTTGTTTGGATTGGATAAGGCTTCATTTACAGCTATCACTCGTCAGGCTTTTCGATTCATATCCATCAAAATTTCCAAAATCATTGAAGAAAATTTAGATTTGAGTACGTCCTCCTTTCGCTGTGACATTGCGATTAGCAGCAAGAGTGTCGGCTCTAAAATTCTCTTAGAGGGGTACAATTGTACCCCAAAAACCTATATTGAACAGGGATACAATTGTACCTGAAATACCTCAATTGAACAGAGGAATTGTACCCCAAATTCTCAAATTTTACCTCAAATACCTAAATTGAACAGGGGTACAATTGTACCCCAAATACGTGTATTGAACAGGGATTCAATTGTACCTCAAATACCTAAATTGAACAGGGGAACAATTGTACCCCAAATACGTATATTGAACAAGGGTACAATTGTACCCCAAATACCTAAATTGAACAGGGAAACAATTATACCCAAATACGTATATTGACAGAAGTTCCATTATACCCAAATATGTATATTGAACTGGGGTACAATTTTACCCCAAATACATTGAACAAGTATATTGAAAAGGGGTTCGATTGTACTCAAATACGTATATTGAACAGGGGTACAATTACACCCCAAAAGACGTATATTGAACAGTGGTACAATTGTACCCTAAATACATCAAACACGTATATTGAACATGTGTACATTTGTACCCAAATACTTCTATTAAACAGGAGTACAATTGTACCCCAAATCCATTGAACACGTATATATACAATTGTACCTCAAATATATTGAACACGTATATTGAACAGGGGTAAAATTTTACCCAAATACGTACATTTTGTTGAATATGTAGTACAATTGTACCCAAATACGTATATTGAATACGTAGTACATTTGTACCCAAATACGTTTATTACTTCTATTGAACAGGGGTACAACAGTACCCCAAATACATTGAACACGTATATTGAACAGGGGTACAATTGTACCAAATACGTATATTAAACAGGGGTACAATTGTACCCCAAATACCTAAAATGAACAGGGGCACAATTGTACCCCAAATACGTATACTGATCAGTGATCAGTGATCAAAAACTTTGTCCCCCAAAGAAGTATTGTGAACTGGACTGGCCCTTTGGGGTCAGTAAAGACAGGTATATAAATCTACATATTTTAAGAATTGTTTCATAAACGTAGAATTAGCCGCGCCGAAAAACATTGAGTCTGATTCACATAATATTTGAATATTCTTCAAGCTTGAGTTAAAAGTTTCTTAGGACAAGTCTCGTGCTTTAATAAGTACATTTTTATAAAAATAAGTACGAACACTCTTTAATCTAGTCAAAAACATGAGTGTTATCCGACTTAAGTCGTTTCTGTTTTTGTTCAAGCAAAAAGAATAAAGTGTACAGAGTTTCCTAGATTTCTCAGACGTGACAGTATGTTAAAGTCAACCGTAATCGACATCGAAATATCCGTCAAATTAGCGAGTTAAGTTTTTAGGTTCGCGGACTCAATATTCTAGCACAGCAAAGGACACCCTAATGCCCGTTGTGCCCTCTACGCCCGGTACGTTATTTCTTTAAAAAACGATATTCAATGCAAACAAAAACTTTGTGATGGAGTAAATGGTGAGATAAAGAACTTGGAGATGAAGATGTTAGATTTTGGTGCCAACCACTGTACTTCAAAAATTATTTTAAACTCACTAGACTTTCAAGTTTGGTACTGAAGGCTTCAAATACTACATACTAACGCCCAGACGAAGCTAGAATGAAGCATTCCTGCACTTAAGAACAATTGTTCTATTAATAATTATTATTATTGCATTCTTAAATCAAATTATGGAATTTTCCAAATATTATTAATTAAACACGCTTTTCGTTTCCCCCCCAATTATGCATCTAATAAATATTTCAAATTTTCGCACACCACGAAAATAAGGAAATTTTCATTTCCAAATCAATTGGCACAAAATGCGCAATAAATAAACCTAACAAGCAAAAAAATCAACAAAAAGCCACAACACAATTTCAAGGCCAAAGTTTATGACGCCTGCCCAGGCCCAGGCCACCAAACATACCCGTAATACATTTAGTACATAGTAGCTTGGCCTGGCCCTCCTCCTCCTCCAATCCGCACTCTCCTTTTTTAATTGCATTTGTGTGTAGAGCAGTATCTAAGCAATTTCACTTTCTTTATCAGCGAGGTCGCTTTTTTTCTTTTTTTTTTTGTATTTTGATAAGATTTGCGACTGCAGGCGCTGCGATTGCAATTGGTTTGAATGAAAAAGAGAGTGAGAGAGAACACTATGAAAAGCGAAATTATATTGTGTCATAGCTTTTAATATATATGTATGTATGTATAAATAAGTGGGGAGGAGGCAATCAAAAAAAATTTAGACTTCATACCCGAAATTCGCTTATATTTGGGTTGACATTGAAATTTTTTGCCAAATAAAAAAAAAACGAGATACGAGTCGTCGGTATGGGATTTTGACAAACTGTTTTAATATTTGCTCTTCATATGCGAGTATAAATACAAACAAAAAGCACTTATGTGCAGTTTTTACAGTAACAATCACATTTGGGAGAACCATTTTTTGGTGGAATGTTAAGATGTAAAATTGAATCTTACAAATATACAACTTACAGAGTAATTCCATTGAACAGAAGAAAAAATTATCAGCCTACAAAAATGAAGATAAAAGGCAATAACCAAAATGTATCATACAGATTTTCATGATTTTTTTTGCTAAACATTTTATGTTATAAAAAAAGAACGGTAACAGTGTTCGTTAACAATGTTCGAAAATAGTGTTATAAAACAGTGTTAGAAAATAGTGTTGGAAAACAGTGTTTTTAAAACAGTTTTTGTAAAACAATGTTGAAAAGCAGTGTTGGAAAACAATGTTCAAAAATAGTGTTGGATAACAGTATTGGAAAATAGTGTTGTTCCAATAAACCATTGCATATTATTTTAACCAATTATAAGAATCATTAGTATTGGAAGATAGTGTTGCAAACTAGTGTTAGAAAACTCTGCTGGAAACAATGTTGAAAACTAGTGTGGAAAGCTGTTTTAGAAAACTGTGTTGGAAAAAAGTGTTGCAAGCAGTGTTTGAAACAGTGTTGGAAAACATTGTTAAAAACAGTGTTGGGAAACATTGTTAAAAACAGTGTTGGGAAACATTGTTAAAAACAGTGTTGGGAAACATTGTTAAAAACAGTGTTGGGAAACATTGTTAAAAACAGTGTTGGGAAACATTGTTAAAAACAGTGTTGGGAAACATTGTTAAAAACAGTGTTGGGAAATTGTTAAAAACAGTGTTGGGGAACATTGTTAAAAACAGTGTTGGGAAACAATGTGGGACACAGTGTTGGAAAAGAGTGTTGGAAAAGAGTGTTGGAAAAGAGTGTTGGAAAACAGTGTTGGAAAACAGTGTTGGAAAACAGTGTTGGAAAACAGTGTTAGAAAAAATGTTTGAAAGCAGTGTTGAAAACAGTGCTGGAAAATAGTGTTGGAATTACAGTGTTGGGAAACAATTTTGAACACGTGTTGGGAAACAGTGTTCGAACAAGAACAGTAACGGGAAATAGTGTAGGGAAACAGTTTTGGAAAACACTGTTGGAGTTCAGTGTTGGAAAATATTGTTGGTAAATAGTGTTGGGAAATTGTGTTTGAATACAATGTTGGAATACAGTGTTGGGAGAAAATGTTGAAAACAGTTTTGGGAACAATGTTGAAAAAAGTGTTGGAAACCAGTGTTGAGAAAACAGTGTTGGAAAACAGTGTTGGAAAACAGTGTTGGAAAACAGTGTTGGAAAACAGTGTTGAAAACAGTGTTGGAAAACAGTGTTGTAAAACAGTGATGGAAAACAATGTTGAAAAGCATTGTTGGGAAACATTATTAGTAAATAGTGTTGTTAAATAGTGCTTGAAAACACTTTTCCAATACAGTGTTGGAAACTACCCCAAAGGTCAAAGGATCATGTGTTTTAGAACATACTACAACTAAGTTTAATTGAAATGCGGTGTCCGTGTGAGCGTTATGCGTTACGCGTTATGCGTTATTTTTAAATAAAATTTTACCCCAACCAAAAAATCTTTCGTACCGAAATTAAACATGTTTCACATCAAAAAATATTCCCTTAAATATCCCGATAATGATTTATTTTTTTTTCAACAAAAAATCGATATATCTATATTAATTCCGAATTCCTACTTTACATTTGAAGTATTACAGTTTTGATCTAGTTTCTTTGTCATAATGTAAATAATAAAATTGAACATAATTGGTTGATTTTTTCATAAAAATCTATCCATTTTGTTAATGCGTGCTATGCCATATTTACTTTATATAACACACACACACTCATATGTTTGTGTAGGCTGCGTTTTAATGCCGCTCCGAGTTCCGAGTGCATATATAAAATATACTTATACTCGTACATGTGTATGACAACTGATAAGCCGCCTTTCGCTTCAGATTCTACTTCGTTCTCCTATATACTTTTAATTATTTTTGTTGTTGTTGTTTTTTTATATAATTTTGTTGCTCTACGGTTTTTGTGTTGCGTTTTTTGCAGTCTGCGTTGTCATTTCACTCGCGTAGTTTGTGTCTGAAGCTTTCAAATTTTGATTAGAGTTACCAAAAGTGAGTTAACCTATAGTATAGAAATATTTTTGCATATAAGTATGTACAACTTATATAAGACTATAATATAATTAATCATTAATCGTGCAAGTTATTTACAAATTAAAATGTGTAAGCCTATTTCATCTATTTAAATTTAAATTGAATAAGATGCAATAATTTTTATAAATTGTTTTGTATTTTTTTTTTAAATTAAGATAAATTATTTATTGCGTGACTAACTTATTTTTGAGAATTATTATTCACGCAAAAATTTAAGTTTACTAATGAATAAACAAATTATTAAAAAATATTACTAAATATTTGCAATTGAAATATGAAACAATCTAATAAAAAATTTTGATAAAAAAATGTTTAATATACATGTAATGTTTGTATTCGCCCCGAACAAACTGAGTACATCGATTTATACTTAAGTCCGCCGTTCTCGGTTTAAGAAAAATTGGACTCACCCCACTATTCAGAAAGAAAAACACAGTTTTTCGTATATTCAAAACACAGATTTTTTTCAAAGTGTATATACCATGTATAAAAGAGTTTGTCCTGACTGATTCACTGACTGACTGACAATAGACGCACAGCCTAAACGGTAATAGCTAAAAAGCTAAAACTTGAAAAGTTTATTCCATTTTTGAACCGAATTTAAAAAAAAATTGCATCACCAAAGAAGTACAAAATTCTTGAAATTTGATATAAACGTTTTGAAAGCAAAATAAAATGCAAAATCCAACCCAATACCGAATTTTTTACATCATTTAGGATTAGGACAACATCTGATTAGGAGTTGCAAACCTCTTAAAATATGGCATTCCGGTATTCGACCCTGAGAAACTTTTAGTGTTCAGAACAATTTCTAAAGGTCAAACCTTATATTTCCGATAATGCCGATCTTTCTGAATTTGGCCTAATAATTTAGTTATTTTCTAGCTTTGAGAAATCACAACCACTCAAGGTCAGTCCTTATTTTTGCGATGGAGTCATAAGAATGTTATTATATAAAAATTTAAATTAATTTTATTCAATCTACGAGTATTTTGTAAAATAACACGAAATGTAAATGTCGCAGTAAAAGATCTAAAACTGTGAAATGAGAAAGTATTTATACAGCCAACAAACGGTTTAAAATCACAAAACTTTTGTAAAAGTGGAATTCAGAATATGGCATATAATTTGAATAGGAATCAATAGAGGGATTCCTGAAACTGATTTTAATTTGCTTTTGATTTCGTGAAACAGCTGTTCGCAGCTGCTCCATACTAAGGGAGCAGTGTGGCCATCCAACTAACATAAAAGTGGCCGTATTGTCTGTTTGTTTCATGGTCACACTGGAAAACTAATGTGGAGCACAGGAACAGCGTTTCACGAAATCAAAAGCAAATCAGTTTCAGGAATCCCTCTATTATGTTTAATTATTTTGAGTTCCATTACTTCAATTAATTTTTTGATATTTTTAACAATTTTAGTTTTCGACTAAAAGTTTAAAATAAAATGTTTATACCGGAACGTGCCGGAATACGGAAAAAAAATATCCAGAAAGCGTATCAAAACCGAAAACTGAACAAATTGAGAACTGAAATAGAACTTTTAAGCGAAAAAATTTCTTCTCAAGATTAAAACCTGATTTAAAATGTTCTTTTAGTACACTCAGAAAAAAATCAAGAACAGGAAAAATTTAATTTATTAATTTATTAAGTTCGGAATTTTCATATCAAGTTTTTCTAGAAACGAACTTATTTCTTCGAAACTGAAAATTTTTCGACTGATTCTTTTTTTTGGTTAAATAAATATAATTATTTTTATTTATTGTTCTTATTTTTTTGTTTTTAAATTAAAATTGTATCAAAAAATTGTAAGATCAAGATCTTAATTCAATCAACTAAATTTAGGAAGACATTTTTTTCGGAGTGTGCTTTAAAATAAATATTTCCAATGTAAGATCTCTTAATTCTCTTTTATCTTTAAATTTAAGGTAGATCTGATCAATTTTTTAGTGATTCTTAATAGGACTAGTTCCAAAATGTACTAAGAAAATCGTTTTATTATATGTATTTCTACATAGAAGTACGACTTAGCACGCTAATTAAATTTGTGTGACCAGCATTTACTAAAAAACTTGCAAAAACTAGAAATTCTGCATTATTACTTTTGCCAAATTGGTTCGGGTTTTGATTTTATGCTTTCATCAATTTTTTTGGTCAAACTGGATTTTGACAACTTTTTTGATATTTTCTTTTTGTCTTCAGCAAAGTTCTATGTATCGAATGGGAGAAAAATATGCGAAACAAACTTACCCGAAAAATTGCATCTTGTACCCTCAAAATCGCAAAAATTTCCATTTTTTAACAATTTTTGGTCAATATAGCTGAACGCTGAAAAGCTGTTTGCTGTCAACTTGAATTTAATTTTTTTTTTTCTTTGTTTACGCGATGTATGGTTGCGTCTTTGGTTTGGGAGCATTCCTCGACTCCAGAAGCCAAGTTGGCGGCAATTGCCAAAAATTAAGTTGAAGCAATGGGAGCTGCTGGGAGCAAGGCTTGTTATCGCTGGTTTAGAGTGACAATTATTTTTAAAGCTGAAAAACATTCAAAATTTTAAAATTAAAATTACCAAGTGCCAAAAAATAAATGATTTTTGTTCCATTTGTGGTCATATAATGTTGAAAAAGACGAAAAGAGCAACAAATTTGTATTAGTGCGGAATTCATAGAAGTTTATACTGAATATTTCGATGAACCTGATTTAAGTGCTGAAGATTATACGCCAAACACCTTGTGCAAAAAATTCTACATAACACTTTTGGATTGGAAACATCTAAAAGAAGCACATTTTCCTTTTATGAAGCTAGTAATTTGGCTGAGAGACCCAACCGGACATGATGCATACAGGTGTTACGCATGCATTAATTCTTCTTATGGATTGAACAAAAGGAAGTTGAAAAGAAAAGTATAAATCCCTGCTTTTACTGCCGCACTCCCAGTGCTACGGCCTGATGGTGTCCCACTACCTATACCTCCCGCTCCGGTGGATAAACAGTCCCAGCAAGCTGAAACTGTTTACTCCAATCCGACCAATTTGCACGATGTAGATTGGGTACCCGATTTTGAAGATGATGGACCATAGAATAGATATGCCATTGAATCTTTTATATTCAGATTATAATGAATGATAATGACGACTCAGATGATGATTTTGAACCACCCACGAGAAAATTGAGATCATCAGAACCAGCGTCATCAAATTCAATGGATGTCAACAATTAACATATTTTCATCACTATTTCATACACAAATAACAACAATAAACTCATATTTTCTATGTAATAATAGCCATAAGATGAATTGAAAATCATTTCTTTCATTCGAAATAAAGCAAAAAAGTCGACTTATTTGTCGTGTTGTCAAGTTATTGACCAAAAATTGTAGAAAAATGGTTAAAAATTGAAATTTTTGCGATTTTGAGGCACAAGATGCAATTTTTCGGGCAAGTTTGTTTCGCATATTTTTCCTCCCCATTCGCAACCTACAACTTTGCTGAAGACAGAAAAAAATTTTCGCTCGGTTTACGAGATATAGCCGTATCAAAATATCGAAAAAGTTGTCAAAATCCAGTTTGAGCAAAAAAATGGATGATAGCATAAAATCGAAACCAGAACCAATTTGGCAAAAGTAATAATGCAGAATTTCTAGTTTTTGGCAAGTACTTTCAGTGGCGATTCTCAAAAATTGGTTCAGAATCGATGACAGTAAAAATGTTGCGCAGTGTTATTAAGTAGGCATTTTCGAAAATGTCGGGAATCATATTTCATGCCGATCCCAGATGTTTAAGAAAGTGTTCCGCAGATTCCGTGGATTCCAGTTTCCCTTAAGCACATCTACTTCCAATTTAGGTTTTAGGTTTTCAAAAAATATTCAATATTGGCTTGGGCACGATATTTGAAACGGTTATATCCGTATAGCCGTACCTGTTTCGGTATTATTCCCTGATTTACACAGATCCATAATCAAAATTTTATCTATATTTAAATAGCCGAGGGAAAAGCAGTTCAGTACCAGTTTTAGTTCCAATATTTGTTTTCTCAAAAAATATTCAACTTAATAAACTTAGTCGGGATTTACCATGAAGCAAACTTCATGAAGTTTCTTTAGTAGGCGTGGAATTTAAAGGAAATCTTTCAGACCTTTTAAACAAACAGATAAAAAATACAATTGAAACTCTCGCCTACTAGGAAAACTTCATGAAGTTTGCTTCATCATGTAAATCCAGTCTAAATATAGTAAAAAGATAATTTTCTGATCGAATTTCGGTCACTCTAGTTCAGCGTTTGTATAGAAGAACTAGGCGAAAAAGTGAGAGTGTGCGTACATAATGCGAAGCAAAGCGGCTCTGACGTACTTCATTGAACGCTTGGCAGCGACTGATTGGCTTTGCTGATTTGTTTACTCTCTTGGCTCGTCTCTGTGTGAATTGGAGGACAGTTAATATAAATCTCTCATAACAATTCATTTTTTTCTTCTTTACAGACAACACTGCCATATTGGAACTGAAGCATCAAACTGACTACAAAAATAACCAAAACTACCTCGTTGCTTGGCCAAGCATCCACAAAATCAAAACGCAAAAATAAAATCTACAATCCACTTAAAAAGGCCTACCAAATGTAGCCAAAATTAAGTAGGAAAAATGGAACATCAAATTTCCCAAACGACTTAAAAAAAAAAAAAAACAAAAAGACGAACCTCAAAAAGAACCAGTAAACCATTTAATACCATTTAACCAATTTGCCAGCTCACTTCCTCCGGCTCACATACTCCCCCTAAAGGCTTTTTAAAAGGGCTTTCAGTATGAAAACCAATGGTGATATAGAAGCGCCAGCTCCTGGAGCAGCGGGCAATGTGACTGGTTTGGCCAAACCCATTAATGGACATGGTAATACCAATGGGAATGGCATTGGTTATCATCAGAATGGCACCGGACGTCGTGACTCTACTCAGGCATTTACACCCTTGCTGGCCCAGCATAATAATACAAATGGCGATGCCACGCCCACATCCAATACAGTTTTGTACGAAAGTACGCCCAGTAATAACAACGAATGGAAAGCCTCGGAGGATATTAACAATTTAAAGAATAATCCCTTGGGCAATCTGCTCAGCAGTAACAACAATGGCAATGGACACAATCTCCGTGAGAAATATGCCCATGAGCAGGCACCCTTGACGGGTGGCTATAAGTTACCCGCACGTTCTAGTGAATCCGAAGAATCGGATTTTGATTCGGATTTAAATGGTGGAGCCGATAATGGTTTCAATTGTGGCCTCTTTGGCTGTCGTCCACGCTGGGCACGTAGATTTGCCTCCACACATGTGTTTATGGTGGTCTTTCTGTTGGCCTACATACTGCAGGGCATGTACATGACCTACTTTGTGTCCGTTATCACCACCATTGAGAAACTGTTCCAGATCAAGTCCAAGACAACGGGCTTTCTGTTGAGCGCCAGTGAAATGGGTCAAATATGCACGGCCATGTTGTTGACTTATTTTGCGGGTCGTGGTCATCGACCGCGTTGGATAGCCTGTGGCATGGTTTTATTCTCTATAGCCGCATTTGCCTGCGCCCTGCCGCACTTTATCTTTGGCGAGCAGCTAATGCACTCGACTGTAATCCTTCAGCAACAGCCGCAGCCTTTACAGCAGCTGGAGCATGGCATGTGGCACAATGCCACACAGCTGAGTCCGAATCTCTGCCATTTGGGTGGCAATGGCACCTTGGCGGGCAGTGAATGCAATGAAGAGCGTCAACTGGAACAGGCCTCCCATTCCAAAATCACGGTAATCGTTTTATGCATTTTCTTTGGCAGTCTCCTGAGCTCGGGCATTGGGCAAACTGCCGTGGCCACTTTGGGTATACCCTATATAGATGACAATGTGGGCAGCAAACAGTCACCCATGTATATGGCTGTCACAATTGGCATGCGAATTTTGGGACCCGCCTCGGGTTTCATTTTTGGCAGCTTCTGTACACGTTGGTATGTCAACTTTACTAATCCGGGCTTTGATGCCAGCGATCCGCGATGGATTGGTGCCTGGTGGCTGGGTCCGGTGGCCATTGGTTCACTGATGCTTATGGCCTCCATAGCCATGTTTTCGTTTCCCAAACAGCTGCGTGGCAAGAAGCCACCGCCAAGTCAAACGGCGGCGCAGTCAACCGCACCCGAACAGGAGGAGAAGCCCAAGCTGAAGGGTGAGTAAAAGGAGGAACTTTTTTTTTTTTTAATCTGTGGTGTATTCTTGGGCACTGGGTACATAGCTACAAACCGCTTTAGATCTGAATCACGCTGATTTGAATTTTTTCTTGGTCCCTCGAGCCGGATAACAAGCCAAATTTTCTAAATTTATGAGCTTCCAATCCTTTTGCCTGGTTAAAATAATTACTTAAAGCACTTTATAAAGGAATAAATATACAGACGTGCCCCGGAAACCTCTAGAGATTGTCGATATATATATTTATAACATTTTATAGAAGCTTTTCACATTGTTGTTATGTGAATAAATCCAGAACTGTTCATGAGTTATTAAGCTTTATTCGAAGGAATTTGATGATCCCTATACGACCCAGATTCTTTACACTTTACTTGTCTGTTCAGCAAAATTTGAACCGTCAAGCTAGAATTGATCTTGAGCAAAAGCTATGCTTATTGTTTGCTCTTCGTGGTTTGAAATGGTATCTTGGGTACTCTAGTAGAATTCTTTAAATTATCCTTTCCTTCTTAATCAACCGAGGTATTTTAATTATCACCGTAGGAAAAAGGCATATACAGAACACAATCTGTTTACAAATTTTTAAAAAAGGTAACATTAGCTAACTAATCTATTTAAATATAATTATAAATGGCAAAATCTACTCATCCTAGTTTATTGGCCAAATTAAACTCAGTGTCGCTATTAAACCGTCGCGGTTTCTTATTTCCTCTTCTTTCCAAAATCTTTGTACTACAAAGTATTATTGCATTAGAAGGATTTTTTATCTGCTATAAGACCAGGGATACAAATTAGTTCTGAAACAAACCGATCCACTGATTCGTGCTGGTAAACCGGAATTACGAACCGAATCGGTATCAGTATGAAAATGCAGAAAATGCCGCATATGAAAACGGTTCGGTTCAGTTTATTCAACTATCTGTAGGATAAGGATAAGGATTTGGAAGTAAAGTTGTTATGGAACAATATACTTATAACTTGACGCTGACTTGGCTAGAAAAGGGACTTTGAATTTGTATAACAAACACCTTCTTAAAAAGAGATCTATTGGCATTGAGACAATTTTTGATTCTGTACATTCCCTGTTTAAAAGTTATACGGCTCATTATTCAGGATATTCTGTAGTTGGTGGTGTCTCTGAACATTGATGTATGCCCTAATGGCTGCGAATCTAATAGTAAATTTTTGTTTAAATATACTGAATTTTTGAGACAAGTATACAAAAAATTTCAAATGTTAAAAATCGTATGAAAAAAAGTACTCCAAGTTTTTATCATTTTTGTGAGGATTTTTTTATTTTGGCATAAAAATGTATTTCGGCACTATGCTTCATATAAATAAGACAGCTTTTCAAAACCAGTCAGCTTTTAGAGCTTTTGTAAAATGTTTCTATTCATATGAAGTATAGTGCCGAAATAAATTTGTATGTCATTTGGAAAGAGGCCTTTACACTTCATTTTTGAAATTTTAATTCTTCATAATTTGCATATTTCTCCATTATTTCCATTATACTTAATCGATTCTAAAAAAGTTATGTACTGAAGAACAGCTACAAAATATTTCTTAATTCTCTAATTGTTGTATCTTAGTTCTTTATACATCGATTTTAACGAACGAGATCTTGTTAGATGCTTAATTAATGTATTTTTATGATCATGAAAATAAACAGACCATAATAATGTTTTTTTAATTTTTCTGAATTTTTTAATGCAAAAACTTTGTGACAAAAAAATCCCAAAAAATAAAAGTTTTTCGAATTTTTTAACCTAAATAAATTGAAAATAATTAACTTTAAGTATATAGTGCTTAGAGCTTATATGAAGACCTATTTATTGATTCCGTCTATAGATTTCTTCAATATATGCATGAACTAGTATACAAATTGGATTGTTTCGAGGATCATCTTAAAAGAGAATCAAAAGAAAGATGGGGGAATAAGAAATGTCTAGCGATGGGCAGCACTTATAATCAGAAATATGTGACCCTTATTTAACAATAAAGCCTTAAAAAAAGCAGCAGACTTCCAAGATTACTCCCCAATACTTAAAGAACTTTTTTACAAATATCTCTTATATCATTTTTCCAGACTTTCCCAAAACTGTGCGCCGCCAGCTGAGCAATGATATACTCATGTTTCGCACTGCCTCGTGTGTCTTTCATCTGTTGCCCATAGCTGGTCTCTATACGTTCCTGCCCAAATATCTGGAGACTCAGTTCCGTTTGGCCACCTACGATGCCAATTTGATAGCCGCCTTTTGTGGCATTCTGGTCATGGGCATTGGTATAGTCATATCGGGTTTATTCATATTGAAGCGTAAACCCACAGCCAAAGGTGTGGCCGCCTGGATAGCATTTACTGCATTGGTATATTCGGCGGGCATGATTATATTAATGTTTATTGGCTGCAGCATGAATGATTTTGCGGGCTATAAGGCGGCTGATACACAGAGGTGAGTAAATGGAATGGAAAATGGAATATTTGAGTTACTAATTTGTGGAATTTTGAACTTAGTCCCGCTCTAATTGAGCCCGCTTGCAGTGCCGCACTTAACTGTACCTGTGATAAGGAGAATTTTGCGCCTATTTGCGCCGATGGCAAGATGTATATCTCTGCCTGCCATGCCGGCTGTAGCAGCTCCATGCTAAGGCCCAGCGATAATCGCACACTCTACTCGGATTGTGCTTGCATTCCAGATGGTAAGTGAAAGGAGGAAGGAGGAATATACGTGGGTTGCTATTTAAGTTTCTGGCCTAGGTCACTTCTAGCCATTTTAGGATCAAGTTTGGACTTTTATCGATAAAAGCTCCATACAACTTTTCAGGTGTGACCACGTTTGATATCGATTAACGATTAATCAAAAACTTAACTCGGCAGAAAAATGAAATTAACTCGTGAACATTTTCGTGCAATCATTTTTCACACTTTCGCGTACGCAAGATCACGATGAACTAAATCTTGAGGCGATGAAGCACCATCCTAAGAGTGAATGGTTTAATGAAGAAGGGAAGACGAAGGCGTGAAGGTCGTCCAAAACACCGAAAACTTTCGTGTGACTGATAATGCAAGTCGTATGTCATATGAGTAGAGCTCCTTGGGCTCTTCCACCGCATAATGATATGCACGGGTAAATTTTCTTCCCACGTGTGTTGGTGCGAATTTAATTAATCGCGGTGTTTCAAGACGTTTAGATGTCCGTACGATCTGGTCTGGCCAAAAATTTTGAAAAAATATAATCGCGGTGTTTCAAAAGACGTTTATAAGATCGTCACATGACGTGACGTGACGAATCATGGATCTATGCTTATGAGCCCGAAACAAAACAGCAATCGACCGAAGATGAGCCAAATCCAACGAAAGTCGTTCGTGGAAGAAGCACTTCGAAGCAAATGGTCGCCTGTTTCTTCGGTAAAACTGGTCATCTAGCGTCTGTTCCGCTTGAGCAACGTAGAAGGGTCAATTCTGAGTGGTACACCACAATTTGTTTGCCTGAAGTCTTCGGAGAAATTCGAAAAAACGAACAAGAGAAGACAGATCATTGTGCACCATGACAATGCGAGCTCTTACACATCAGCTCACACCTTTTTGACCGCCCAAAACGTCGAATTGATGGGTCATCCGACGTACAGCAACCAATGACTTCTTTTTATTCCCGCATATCAAGGGAAAAATGTGTGGTCAACGATTTTGGTCGCCAGAAGATGCTGTTGAAGAGTTCAAAAACCATGTTTTTGGAGGTGTCTCAATCGGATTGGAAAAAGTGCTTCGACAATTGGTTTGAGCGCATGTAAAAGTGTTTAAATCTTGCTGGAGAATACTTTGAAAAACAATAAAACCATTTTTGATCATAAATATTCGCGTTTTCATTACACTGTGCAAGTCAAAACGAGGGCGTTAAAGTCCGCCCCGCCCACGATATACCCGTTACTCAGGATATAAACATGTCCTAATTGTGGGAGAAATGAGTTTCTTTCCAATTTCGGGGGAGGCAACACAAGCTCACGACAGAAAGAGTATGCTGATCGTAGGTAATAATTATTAAAAGTCTAAGGGTTCAAACAATCTATTTTCAAAATTTGGTGATATGGTATTATTTAAATTCGGGGCGTGACTTTCATCGTTCACGCAGAAACGGATGGCGGATCGATGAGATTAAAATATAGTCTAGAGGGTTCGAATTATCATTTTTAAGATTGGGAGATATGAGGTTTTTTTCAAATTGCGGGGGCGGCAACCTACTATCGTTCTCTGATTGAAAAATGATGTATGGCTGAGGTCAAACAATCTATTTTCAAAATTGTGAGATAGAGGTATTTTTCAAATGCGGGGTGGCAACTCACTATAGTTCATCTGATCGAAAAAGATGTATGCGATCAATAGGTGAGATTAAAAATATGTCTAAGGGTTCGAATTATCATTTTTAAGATTGTATAGAGGATTTTTCAAATCGGGGGTGGCAACTCTACATAGTTCATCGATCGAAAAATAGTATGGCGGACGATAGGTAGATGATTAAATATATGTCAGAAGGTTTGAACAGTCTATTTTCAAAATTGTGGGAGATAGAGGTTTTTTTCAAATTGCGGGCAGGGCGTGGCAAATTTAAAACAAACTTGATCTGCTACAATAAAGTCTACACGAAAATTTGGTAGCTCTAGCCTTATAGTCTCTGAGATCTAGGTGTTCATACGGACAGACGGACAACGGACGGACGGACAGACGGACAGACGGACAGATCATATCGACTCGTATTGACTGATCAAGAATATATATCTTTATGGGGTCGGAAATGCTTCCTCGCCTGTTACATACTTTGCACGAACTTAGTATACCCTTTTTACTCTACGAGTAACGGGTAAAAAAAGACATGACAAAACTCGACGGTTTCCCCCTATTTCGGGTCCTAGGTTTCGAACTACATCATTACTTTTTTGAGTTGTAATGATGGTTTCATACGAAATTTTTATACCCGTTACTTTTTGGAAGGGGGAGGACCCCTATATTACTCACATCATATCGAGTCGATAGACATTCCCCCTCCCTCCGTCGCCGCTGTCGTAGACACCTGATCTCAGAGACATAAAGCTAGAGCTACCAAATTTTCATGACTTGTACTGTCTGCCGACTATTTCAAATTTTGCCACGCCCCCTCCCGCCCCCCAATTTGAAAAAAACCTCAATCTCCCACAATTTTTAAAATAGACTGTTCAAACCTCTAGACATATCTTAATCATCATTACCTACGATCCGCATCTTCGACAATGAACTAAGTAGAGTTGCCGCCCCCGCAATTTGAAAATACCTCATATCTCCCACAATTGAAAATAGACTGTTTGAACCTTCTAGACATATTTTAATAATTATTACCTATCGTCACCATACATCATTCCGACAGATGAACGATAGAAAGCGCCGCCCCCGAATTTGAAAACCCAATCCCACAATTTGGAAAATAGACTGTCAAACCTTCTAGGCAACTAATCCTACCACGATCCGTACCCCTCTTCGTTATTGCCACCCACCATTATAATACCCAACCCAATTAAGATAGATTATTCGAACCCACTATTTTAATCATCACTACATCGATCCGCCAACATCGACCCAATGAACGAAGAAAAGTTCACGCCCCCGCAATTAAAATTCCTCAATCTACAATTTTAGTTATTTGACCCCCTAGCTTTTAATATATACCTACCCAGCTCATCGATCAATGACTATAGAGTTGCCTCCCCCAATGGAAAACTCATATCCCCACATTGGACTGTTGACCTATAACGTAATCGAGTCGACAGGCGCTTTAACACTTTTAAAGTTTTTTGTCAAGTTTGCCAAGTTATGAGACAAAGAAAATTAGACCATAGCAGACAACCACACGTGATACCGGACACAACAACATCCAAAGACTACGCGCCACTACACACTATAGACAACCACATGCCATTTAGGGCACATTACCACTTCTTATAAATAAATTGGGATAACTAACACCCAACTTTCAGATTCTGTGGGAAACGAACATATAATAGCACAATGCGATCTTTGGCAAGGCGAAGATTTTTTGGTAAACTTCCTTTGGCAAAGTTTCTTTAAATATTTCAGGCTAAAAGTTTTAAGAACACGCCAATTTCCGGAGTTGGATATTTATGGGACTTCTAGGTAAATTTGTCGAAAAAATCGAATCTATGACCATTTTTTTTTGATTTTTCGCTTAATTTTCTCCAGTGTTCCAATTTTTATATCGAATACTTTTTAAAAAATGAAGACCGTGACTGGTAACCAAAAAATTTCATTAACTCAAAAAAGTAATGATGCAGTTCGATTCCTAGGACCCGAAATAGGGGGAAACCGTTGGTCATGTCTTTTTTTTTTTTTTTTAAACTATCACAGTGTTATTAGGCCAGAAATATATATAGCAACCCTAAGTAGTAATTATTTATAATATTTTTCTTTCCTATTTTTCAGTTGAGGCGGTCAATGGTTACTGTGATAATAACTGCAAGAACTTTATCTACTTTATATTGATTTTTGCCATTTGCGTATTTATGCATTCCACCTCCGAGGTGGGCAGCATGCTGCTGGTCATGCGCTGCACCCATCCGAAAGGTAAGGAAATACTCAATAAAACTAAGCTTAAATTTTACTTATGCTTCTTATTCGCTGGATTTATAGATAAAGCCATGGCCATGGGTGTTATCCAATCGGCTATTGGTTTATTTGGCAATGTTCCCTGTCCCATTATCTATGGCGCTGTGGTGGACTCGGCCTGTCTTATTTGGAAATCGGTTTGCGGCAAACATGGCGCCTGTTCGCTCTACGATGCGGACACCTTTAGACACTATTTCCTGGGTGAGTTACTTATCACTTTCCTTAAAGTTTTCCTTATGTAACCGGTTCCCTCTTCTTTTTACTTAGGCATTACCGCTGGCATTATGTTCCTTGCCTTTCTCATGGATTTGGTGGTTTGGCGCAAGGCACATCGAATAGACATTGCACCCGAAGATCATTTGGATGGCACCGCCGTTCCACCCGCCTCCGAATCGAAACAGCCCATAGCGCCCGCTCCAGACACCACTGTCTAAAACACAACACACACAAACTACTCGGACACATTGCAAGATTTCCAATAAACGTTTACCTTAATTGTTAATTAGTTATCATTTTGTCTAGTTTTTTAGCCTAGTGCAAGAGTTATGAGTTATTTTTAGAAATTTAGTAAACATTTTAGAAAACCTCATTAAAATTTATATAGAACGCGCTCGGACCTATTCTAATAAATCTCAAATGTTATAGTCGAAAAAATATATAAAAAAAAAAAAAAAAATACAAGACAAACGCAAAAATGTCGCAGAAATTGTCGCAAAAAAACGATTTATATATGTAAAACTTGATATATATGTATGTATACATACTTTATTATATATATATATATATTATGTATATCTATAATTATTATTGTATATGTATGTATGTAATTGCAACCTATCTGTGGTAGTTAAATTTTAGTTGAAATTCTAATTAAATGTCTAAGTTTGTCATACAACAACAACAACAACAAAAAAATATACGAAAAGAAATTAATGGAAATATATAAAAATCATATTCTATTAGTGTAAACGAGATGAACCTTTTTCTAAGGGCGGGAAAAACTAATGCTAAGTTTACATTGGGTCATAAAATGACAAATGACAGAAAATGACAATTTGACTTAAAATGACACAAAATGAAGCAAGGTAAGTCCAGCCTAACAGACGAACAGCGCTTGCAAATCAGTAATTCAAAAGCATGCAAAATACAGCTGGTGCAAGAACTTAAGCCGAATGACCTTTCAAAACGTGGTTTATTTACTGAATAGGCCTTAGAAAAGTTAAATGAAGATCCTCTTTGCCTATTTGTTGCGGTTTGTTCGCCAGCGGCATCATTGGACCGTATTTTTTAAAAAATAATGAAAATCTTAAGGTACCGGCAATGATTACCCCCTTTTTTTGCCCAAAATGGAAGAATTGTACTTGGTTGACATGTGGTTGCAACAAGACTTTGCCACATGCCACACGACACACGAAACCATAGACACATTGGGAGGAGAGTTTGGTAAGCAAATAATTCGACCCTAATAGACTATTTTTTGTGGGGCTACGTGAAGTCCCTCGTGTAAAGGGACAAACCAGCCACAATTGCAGTCCTGGAAGAAAACATTGGTGAAGAAAAGTATGACAAAATTGGAGATTACGGATGGACCACCTCAGACGTAGCCGCACTCAACATTCACATCCATTTTCTAACCGATCTGTTTTAATGGTAGCTATAAGATATAAGGATTGGATCTGGAAGGTTCCACCATAATCAGCAAAATGAAGTAAAAAGAAGATTCTGTGCACCATTTTAGTTCGATAGGTCTAAAAATAAGAGACAAATTCGCGTAGAATCAAAGAGACGGACAGACAAAGCGCAATCCACTCAGCTCGTCGTAATGATCAGGACTATATATACCAGGTGGGGTGAAAAGTAACCTCCTTGACCTCCAGGGTAAGCTGCTATCGCAAAAAATTATGGTGCCTTAAAGTCCATTCATATTTAGGCAGCAATTAGTTTTGTTTTGACAGCTGATTGTTGTTGACGTGTTTGGCATCATGTTGAGCATGGAAAAAACGTTTTCCTGTCTGCCTAAATTTGACTTATAAACTATGGACCCAAAGCAAACAATTTGCTTAAATAGTAACGAAAAATTCCACTTTCCTATAAAGGCCTATTTATACCAATTTTCATCAAAAATAAGGCAAATTTTTCGGTCGGGCTTTAAAAACCTAATATTTTTTGTTTGATTAAATGGAGAAAATTGGAGCAACAATAACTCGAAAAAAATACTACTTATAAATTTAAATTGAAAATAAATGATAATAATACGGAAATTTTGAATATATTTTTTTTAATTTTTTACAAATTAAATGCTTTTCTTTAAAAATTTGGTAAAATTTTGGGACGAACCAAGGTTTGAACCAAAACCCTAACACAAAAACCGAACCTTAACCACGAAACGGACCTCCGCCAAAAATTATTTGGGTTTTGCAGCCCTGATTAAAATACATTTCCGTCAACTTTGTCTATTTTTTTCATAATCAGCAGCTTAAAAATACACTAAAACAAAAATTTAATTTGAGATGTGAGCTTTTTGGTAGATTTTCCGAATTTTGTTTTTTTATTCAAACTATTTTTTTTAGCAAAGAAATAAATTACCATTTTCCTTTGCAAATTCTTAGGGCACGAAATAAAACGGCGACTTTCTGTTTGCATTTGCATTAAATAGTGACGTCAGCAGCAGCAGCATGATCAACAGGCCGCCACACATTGAATAATTCCACCATGCACATACATACACAATTGTAACGGTGCCGGCAAAGACACACACACACACAAAGCACACGGGCCAGCGACAGAACGCGACAGAGACATTACATATTTGACAAAAACAACTCGCCCGGCTTTTATTTTTCACTTTTAGAACGCAATCCACTGAATTGCGCATTACATTGATTAATTAAAACACTTGCTTGACAACAGCTTCATCTGCAGCTCCTTGCGTTTGCATAACGGGGCTCAACACACAAAACAAACAAAACAAAAACAAAAATATGTGAGACTCCTGTGGCCAGCGGGCTGGCTGCCTTTTCAGACAAGAGCTGCGCGCACGACATTTGGCGCATATTTTCATTTCCCAAACACAACACCGACTTTGCGAACAGTTTGCACTTTATTTTAACTCATTTGCGTAATTTATAAACAATTAATAAACCGATTTCATTAAGCCGACGTTCACTCACGCACTTTTTCACACAAACAAAATGGCCGACTAACGCAAGTCCTCTTTACGCTCTTGTTATAAGCTAACGCTGCTACGTAAGGAATGTAAGATCTAATTAGAGTGCCATTTGTGAACGATAGGTGCGCTAGTGGTCTAACGGCCTGGAGCGTTAGTTTAAATTTGTTTGCAAGAATGAGATCATTTTAGCATATACGTTTATTTATGTAGATTACGATCGAAAAGAAAATGTATATTTCAATAGATTATTTATATAGATATTTATTTATATATATATGAAGGTGTAGTAAAAAGAATTACATTATTTTTGTATATATATTTTTTTGTATCTGGCCTTACTCAAATGGTTCCAAACGGTTTTTTGTGCAATGTTCAGCTCCAGTGCAATCGAAACAGTGCTTACATGATGGTCTGTATTTACGACTTTAATAATTTGATCATTTTTTGATTCATCTTTAACCTCAATATTTCTAGAACAGAATCGACGAAAGCAAAATTGCGCATGATTGGCTGTTACAGTATCAGGACCATAAACACTTTTCACATTTTCAGCCGCCTTACTTACATTTTCGCCTTTATCGAACAAAAAACTGTAAAATGTAGCGTATTTTCTCTTTGCAAGGGTTCATTTTTGACACGTGCGCAAACGAAACTGAATCAATCAAACGCAAAACTGTCAAAGAAGCTTTTTTTTAGTACTAACTGTCATCTTTACAGCGACATCTGTTGTAAATCAATAAAACAAAAACTAAGCCAGATACAGAGTACTAATGCCTTCTATTCAGAAAATAATGGATTTCTTTTTACTACCCTTATATATGGTTCCATATCTCGAACGATATTTAATGGACACATATGTAAATATGAATGATACGCTCTGTTTTCGTAGTGTTTAGGGTATCTATAGCATCCCTTTGAGCCAAGACAATGCTGGAACTTATGGATATATCTGTATTTATAAAATGGGCAAATAAAAATTTAAAGGGTATTTAAATGGTTTTTTAGAGTTCAATTTAAAAAATTATGATAATTCAATAATTTAAAATTTGTTCTATGGAAAATTAGGAAACTAGGGTTTCAGCCTATATGAATTGTAATAAAAGAATAGAAATGAATACTAGTTCAATTTGATCCAACTACATTTGGTCTTTCGAGCCGTATCATTTTAGGAATATTTCTAGAACAAGATCTGTGATATGTGACGAAGTCAACTCCTACAGGTGATTGTCCTATGCCGAGACATCTGTTTTGGGATTTTTCAACACCCCCAACCACATTTGGTCCTTTGAGCCGGATAAATTATGGAATAATATTAACCAAGATCTTTGATATGTGGCGACATAAACCTCTATAGCCGCTTTTCCTATGCCTTAGGATTCCCCAACACCCGAACAACACTTGGTCCTTCGACTTCGGTCCCTCGATAATTATTTGGAATATTTCTAACCCAAGATCTTTGATACGGCGACGTCAACCCTTACAGCCCATGCGAGGTCATCTGCTTTGGGATTTTCAACACCCCGAACCACATTTGGTCCTTCGAGCCGGATAACTTTTGGAATATTTCTAACTTAAGATCTTTGATATGTGGCGACGTCAACCCATCACCCCAAGCCCATTTGTTCTATGCTTTGGGATTTGCCAACACCTCCAACCACTTTTGGTCCTTCGAGCCGGATAATTATTGGAATATTTCTAACCCAAGATCTTTGATATGTGGCGACGTCAACCCCTACAGGCGATTGTCCTATGCTTTGGGATTTTCTAACACCCCGAACAACATTTGGTCCTTCGAGCCGGATAACTTTTGGAATATTTTTACCCAAGATCTTTGATATGTGGCGACGTCAACCCCTTCAGCCGCTTGTCCTATGCTTTGGGATTTTCCAACACCCCGAACAACATTTGGTCCTTCGAGCCGGATAACTTTTGGAATATTTCTAACTTAAGATCTTTGATATGTGGCGACGTCAACCTCTACAGCCGATTGTCCTATGCTTTGGGAATTCTTCAACATCCCGAACAACATTTGGTCCTTCGAGCCGGATAACTTTTGGAATATTTCTAACCCAAGATCTTTGATATATGGCGACGTCAACCCCTACAGGCGATTGTCCTATGCTTTGGGATTTTCTAACGCCCCGAATAAAATTTGGTCCTTCGAGCCGGATAACTTTTGGAATATTTCTAACTTAAGATCTTCGATTTGTGGCGACGTCAACCTCTACAGCCGTAGACCACATTTGGTCCTTCGAGTCGGATAACTTTTGGATATTTTAGGGAAGTTTTCTAACCCAAGATCTTTGATATGTGGCGACGTCAACCCCTACAGCCGCTTGTTCTATGCGGAGTCATCTGCTTTGGGATTTTCCAACACCCCGAACAACATTTGGTCCTTCGAGCCGGATAACTTTTGGAATATTTCTAACTTAAGATCTTTGATATGTGGCGACGTCAACCTCTACAGCCGTTTGTCCTATGCTTAGGGACTATCCAACACCCCCAACCACATTTGGTCCTTCGAGCCGGATAACTTTTGGAATATTTCTAATCCAAGATCTTTGATATATGGCGACGTCAACCCCTACAGGCGATTGTCCAATGCTTTGGGATTTTCTAACGCCCCGAATAAAATTTGGTCCTTCGAGCCGGATAACTTTTGGAATATTTCTTACCTTAGATCTTCGATATGTGGCGACGTCAACCTCTAGAGCCGTTTGTCCTATGCTTTGGGACTTACCAACACCCCAAACAACATTTGGTCCTTCGAGCCGGATAATTTTTTGCTGTTTAGTAGCTGTTAAACCAGTTTTGACCTAAAGTCTTGGGTTCAATACTTGTACAAACCGAACCTAAAGTTATTCAAAGGGCGCGAATCTTCTTTAGAGCTATGAAGACTTACAGCCTTGATGTTCTTTGCTTTATACCGAGTAGGTCCATTCCCTTGCCCCCCTTTAAATCCAAAAAAGTCGTTACAAATGTTGTTTAATGTGCAATTTTATTACAATCTGCTTAAGTCCATTAATTTAATTTAATTTTAATCTGTTAAGTTTTGTATATAACATAAAAATTTGTGTATAGCTTTTTCTTGCTTATTTAAAAATTAAATATAGATATCAATTTTTTTTTAGTATTAATAATAAAATTGTTGTTGTTTTTTTTTTTTATATTCTTACCCACTGTCAATTTAGTCCCACACAAACAACTCTTTTACTCTCCTCTCAAATTCTCATTCTAAATATCCTTTGCTGTCAAAAGAAATGAACATTAGATGGAATAGTGTGGCTTCTTCAACCAGACGCAGATTGTGTTTTTATTGTAGCATATATAGACGACCCGGAATACTCACAGATAATATGGTAAAATGTAGGGCTCGTAGGGCTGTGCATCATTTCTGCGGCTCTTTAAACATTTGCATGAGAAATAGATGGAAGTTAAACCGCTACGAAAGTATTACAAAAAGAGAGTGTGAGAGTGAGAGAGAGAGAGAGAGAATACGTACGTACGTTGGAACTCCAAACTGCGTACCCCTACAAAAAAAACCTTCGAAGAAGCATACGTACCCAGAGAGAGAGATTTTTCTTTCTGATTTTTCTTTTTTAAAAATGGATGAGTGTATCATTCTAATGGTAATACGTACCCAAAAAACACACACACACACATATGTATATATATAAAGCAACAAACGCCGGCCGGTATACGTACCCAAAGCTATATATTATCTATGTATGTATATCTGCCAAGAACTAATGCTAGAGGACGTTCATTTTTGTATTTGGTTTTTGTAGGTATTATTTTTTTTTTTTTGTTTTTCAATACTCAATACGTACCCGGCTTGGTAAGCGTTAACGGCTGCAAAAGTGAATTAGAGCAGTGATAGAGTTAAAAGAAGGAGGCTTACCCCAACCAACAGCAAATTCACACTCACGGATGGGGAAGAAGTGGGCAGGCGCTGACAGAGAGCTGAGAAAGTACAGTAGTCGAATGTTGTTGTTTTTTTTTTTTTTTTTTTTTTTTTTTTTTTGGGTTGGATTTGTTTGCTAAAGACCAGGTGTTTGTTTTTTGTTACTTATTAAACAGAGTTGCCAAAGAAGTGCAGAAATGTGAAAAAATATAAACTATATGCGACCCTGCAAATTTTTACGAAAAATTTATATCAAAATTTAACATTAATGGGGAAAAACGTCCATTGGTATTTATTTTTAAGCCTCATCAAAAAAATTTAGCGACGCATTCATTTCGCTCACATCAACTTCAAAAAATTTTTCAAATAAATTGTTCGTAAATATTTAAGGTCATTTCAAGACTTACATTTAATCTGAAAACCTTCTTTTGAATGTAAGAGAGACTGTAAAGTTTTTTAAAGATTTCTATTTGTAAAATTTGTAATTTTGACTGATTTTTGTTTAGGTTTAATGTAGAAATGTGCGAAATTTTAATTAGATATTTAATTTCCTTTACTTTCTGAATAAGTTTTCATTTTGTATATTTTTCTTTAAAGTGAAATCTACCGACCTTTAAATGTATATAGCTGCAAACCGTTTTGATCCGACCGGTTCGACCCGAATTCCGACTTTTCTTTTTTGAACCGAACCTCTTTGGAAAAAATAGCGAACCTGACCTGTTCCGAACAAAAACTTTCGGTTCGGTTCAAAAAAGTAACAAGTCTTAGTTAGCGGGCATTAATTGTAAGAGAAGTATAGACCAAAAATTACCGAGAATAAATTTAATTGAGATTAATTGAACTTGTATATTCGGTTTCAGAAAATCTGTAATTTTTTGTATATTTTTAACAATTTAACTACTCTTTAAAAATTTTAAAAACTTCGGTCGAACCAAGGTTCGAACCAAAACCTTATCACAAAAACCTTGAACCTTAAATTTCTGAACCTTAACCTTGAAAATTTTGCGACCCGAACCGGACCTCCGAAATTATTTGGGTTTGCAGCCCTGCTATATAGCACCTTTTTGTACCAACTTCTTTCAAATAAACTCACGAGTAATCTGATTTTTTCAATTACTAATACATAAAAATCAAAGACTGTCGCATGTATTTGTGAAAAAAGAGATTAAGCATTGCAGAAACCTACTCTTAGGAAATCATGCACAATATGTGTGTGAGAAAAAGTAACTGTAAAATATCAGCAGGCAAAAGGTTTGCACCAGTGATGAGCGAGGAACAGAAATCCTGCGGCCTCGAAATTTAGAATAAATTTTAAAATTTGAGGTTAGGATGGGGAAGGCATTTATTTCAAAATTTAAGGCCGACATAGGGTCTGATTATGTAAAACGTCTACCTTAATCGGGACGGTTTCGTATTTACGAATGTTTTGTAACGGTTTAGGTCCTAAAATTTTAGGTTTAAGGATTTTGTGTTAAGGCAAGTGCTTCAATGCGTTCAATGATTGGATTTTTAAAAGAAAGAGAAATTGCGACCAGAATTGGTCCTTAAATCGGCCTTCCCCCTTTTTTTTTTGATTTAGTTGGGACCAATTTCTTGGATAATCAAAGAATGGATTCGGCACAAAAATGTGGATCATGGAAAATGTCTGGTTAAGTATAAAAGTCAATTTTACCTAATAACGAAATAAATTGTGTTCAATTACTATGAGTAATAGATAGGATTATTTTTTTATTGAAAAAAAAAAATTTGTTTCATAGAGCTTAAGTGGCAATTAATTTGCCCAAATTTTGATGAATATTTGGCAAAATTTACCTAAATCGGGAATATATCAGAACATTTTTGGGCTTACAAGATTTGAAGTCGTTGCAGCCCTGCTATGTTCGTAAGGAAATAGTTATTTTAGCCACTAAATTTCCGAAAGTTATCCAATTCTCGAGCAGTTTGATATCTGCAGTAAAACATTTTGAAAAAAAAATATATATATTTTGCAGAAAATTAGTTTGTTTTCAAGACAACTCTGTACCTTCAATCTATCCTAGTATGAAATAACAGCTGAACCTGTTCCGTACCAACATTTTCAACGGGTAACTCAATTAGAATTTCAAAAATCTGACCTATGGCATTGCAATTAAATTTAAAAAAAAATATATTAGATTTGTATTTTGCCTTTTTATTACAATTCAAAAAAATCGTAAAGAATTCTTTATAAAATCGCTAGTTTTGTTTAAATCCTTGATATTAAAGTTTATTAAATGATTAACAAAGGCAAGAAGCTAAACAACACATTGGTCATATTTTTATATGCAGGCCTAATCTCGTTTCCGAATTCGATGGATCGGAATTGGTAAAGTAAACTATTAGAGAATTCGTTTAAGGCAGCGGTGGGCATGAAATTTTTTTTTTTTATAATCGAGCTTCAAAAATCGAGACTACAAAGTAGCGTGCGTTTTGTGTGAGGTTTTCTGAGTCGACTGAGCCGCGTTAAATTTAAAAAAAAAACGTTTTGGGTTATGGTCTGCCCACCGCTGGTTTAAAGTATTCTTCCATCAGCACAATCGAATGAAGTTAAATGGAAATTTAAAGTTATTCGCCGAGTAACGAAATCGGGTTTCGATTCAGATCGAAAACACTAACAGCCCTAATATACTGCAAAAGCTTAAAAAGTGTTTTCGAATTTTCCATATAGCTTTCAAAAAGAAAATATCCTACATATAAAGCCGGCTCGAGATCAGGTTGAGTAAAGAGTCAACAATTAAATTTGTTGCATTTCCCATATATTTCTCAATATTGACGCTTACATGGATAAAACGGGTGCCTCGTTCCTTTGTAAATATAAAACACTTGAGTTCGTCTCGGAACTGAATCAAAGGGCTGATTAAGCCCTGTTTGCTGAAAACATTTCTGCCCTTACATGCATTTCAGTCGTTTATGTAACACAGCCCATTTACATTGGACTTTTGCTTTCTTAAGTCATTGATTTCAGAACTGAATAAAAATGGAAAGCGGAACGGAATTCCCTCATGAAAAGAAACCTGCGAGATGGAATTTTAAATTCGTATTTGAGTTGGTAAAGAAAAGAGTTGTAATCGGAACTGGATTGAATTTATAATTTGGCATGGTGATCGATATGGGTCGGGATTAAATTTTCTTTACAGCTTGGGTGAGTTTCGTGGCTAGCACTGAAATCAGTCATGTTTAGAACTGGGTTCAGCATTAATATATTTAGTACAGAAGCGTAAGAACTAAAGGTTAATTATGGGTAAATGTTGATTTAGAACCGGAGCTCCTAAAAAATGCTTGTCAATGCTTCGATACCTAACAAAGACCTAGACCTATTTAAGTGCAAGGCACTGTACAGTTTGAAAAAGATATGGGAGCGGATCGGGATTCCAGAATTTGAAGATTAATTTTGACTAGAAAATTTCATAAAAATTCTTTAATTTCTGGGGACGTCCCGAAAAAAATTTTAATATTTTCTAACGTGCCTGGGAAGACGAGCTCCCGCGTCCATCTTCTACACAGAAAAAAAAGAAAATCCATTTGGACTGATTATGGACATATCCTTTTTGAGGATATTGAAATGCATATCCTTTTTTTAATTTACAGATCCTTTGATATTTTTCAGCTCCATTTTCACATCCTTATCAATTTAACCAGGGCTGCAAACCGGTTTAACCGAACCGGTTCGAAACCGACTCACTTTTTTACTTGACCGACCTTGAACCTATCCTTTTTTAAAAATGGTTTAACCTAACCTGTTCCGAACCAAAATATTTCTAGTCTTAGCTTTGACCACCCTAACATTTATTTTGTATGAACAAGTAAGAAGAAAAGACCAACAAATAAAGACATTCAAATAATTAACATTAAAAAATTTACTATCAATAAACAAAAATACAGGAAATTTGAAATTTTTTTGTTATCTTTTAAAAATTTGGATTATGGAACAATATACAAAAATCGTGAACCTTAAATTTCTGGATTAACCATTAAAATTTTATCCAATAGGGACCTCCGTAAAAATTATTGGGTTTGCCTATCTCAAATGGATGAAAAAAAAATGGATATGGTCACAAACGAATATGAAAATATCCAAAAGAACATCAAAAAAATTTTTTTTTTTTTCAAAACAAAAAATTTCTCTAATTCCTGTTATAATCCCCTAACCTAAGCAAATCAAAATTATTTTTCAAGTGTTTATTTAAATCTAAATAAATTTCTTTAAAAAAATATATAAAAAAAATAAATAATTCTTTCAAATTTCTGCTCATCATTGGCAATTCTGTTCAGTTCAAATGGTAGGTGGTAGGTGGGGGGGGGGAGTGGGAGTAGGTAAATACACTACAACAAAATTTGTTTTGGGTCTCTACATACCAGAAATGTGTCAATTTCAAAAAGTAAACTGGTCGGGGGCGTTGAGGGTTGAGGGGGGCGGTTGGAACGGTTTAAACCAAACTATTATTGCATATTTTTTTTTGTTGTATGAAAGTTTACAGGATTTTGTTTGATTAGATTTTTTTTTTGCATATTCGTTTTGCATTTTGCAGTTGGTTTAACATTTATTTTGTTGTTTTTTTTTTTGTTTTTGTAAGAGAAAGGAAAAGTAAGATTAAATGGAAAAAAATTATTAACATTTGACAAAGAAATGGATTTGTGTTATATATATATATATATATATATGTATGTATATGGTATATATATATATATATATATTCAAATTTTTTAGTGTCTATTGGTTTATTTAATTAATTAAATAGTTTTGTTGCAGTTATGCCTAATTGTTGTTGTTGTTGTTGGTGGTTGTTTTTTTTTTTGTTTTTGTTTAATTAATGCTACGTACGTGCGCTGACTTAAAGAATCAGCCTCCTAGCGACGATAACGCTCGCGGGAATAGGAACGTCTTCGGTTGCTGTTGTTGTTGTTATTGTTGTTGTTGGCAAAGTGATTGTAATTGCGTCGATTGTCGTGACGTGGCGAACGATCACGGGAACGAGAGCGGCGTCGTTCATCACCACCACCACGACGATCTCCTCCTCCTCCTCCACCACCAAAACGTCCTCGATCATTGCGCATATGACGATCTCGATTGTCACGTCGACTCTCACCGCCGCCGCCGCCACCACGTCCATCTCTGTCACGATGATCACGTCCTTCTCTATCCCGTTCCCGATTACGTTCTCCCTCGCCTGACTCGCCCTTGGCACGCTCTTCACCCTTGTTGCTGCCACGCTCTCGTTCTCTGCCCGCTTCACGCTCTTCACGCGTTCCTCCTCCGCCACGCTGACGCTCACGGGAACGCGAACGATGCACCCGCGAGCGACGATCCAGCTCACGTCCACCTACAAAGTAGCGATTTCGGCCTCTGCCCTCCTCATCCCGATCTGGTATCTTACCCGTGCGCTTCAGTTCCGCCTTGCGCGGCGCTGCCGTCTTCTCCAGCTCAATCAGCTTCTCGCGTATGGTTAAAAATCCCAGATGCAACTTACCACCAAAGTGGTCCGCCAGCCGTATATCATTGTCATGTATGCCCAAATATGCCGAGCACACCTCGCATACGCGCAACTTCTGCTGCTGATAGGTGGACGCGGGCATTGAGGTGCGATACTCGTGCTCGGCCTTGATCTTCTTGCCGCGCAGCTCATCGATTTCCTTCATCAGTTCCATGCTGTCCTCCACTTCGCCCGCCTCGCCCAATGCCTCCGCCTTGGCCAGCTTCTTGCCAATCTCCTCGGCCAGAGCATGCACCGCATTGGCCTTTTCGGCCACCTCAGCTGTCAGCTCCTCCTGTGTCTCCTTTAAACGCTGCTTGGCCGAATCTGTGCGACGATCACAATCCGCTATAAAGGCCTGCAGATGCTCCATGGCCTCTATGTCGTAGTAGTAGTCACGCGTTTTGGCTGCACTCTCGTAATCTGCACGAAAAGCCAGATCATGCACTTTGGGACACTCACCGAGATCCATGCGGGTGGATGCCAAAATATCATGGGGACAGCAGTCAAGCAGAAAGGATTTGCAAACGCGTGCATCTGAGAATTTGAGTTGGCGTTCATCACCATTGCGAGTGGTGCCCATTAGCTGATCCAGCATGGCGCGCATCTGATCCGTGGCCGACATTTTGTTGCTCGCTGCGCTCATACTGCATGGGAGGCCCCAGGTATTTGAGAGAATTTGTCAATTCGGTTGTGGATTAATGCTGGAAAATTTTTGCTGTACGACTTTTCACTCTATGCGTGTGTGTGTGTGTACCAAAAATAGTCAAATAAGGTCACACTAATAACAAAAATACCTAAAATCAGCATTACGTGTTACGATACGCCTTACGTTAACAGTGCTGTTAGTATGTACATCTAGTTACTCAAGAGGTTGGCGGCTAATTAAAATTTTTAATTTTAGCTAAAATATTTTCTGAGCACACATATAAATATGTGCCACAAGTTGTTGTTTACCGTTTAACGTATGCCATCAACTGAGAGGGGAAATATGCTTTCAAACTGTGTGAGAGTAGATTTTTCAGCTTAATATTTTGAATAACTGCGTTAAATAAATTCACTCTGAGATTATTTAAATTAATAATTTAAGCTTTTCTTAATAACTTTGCATTTAAAAACTTTTAATTCAGCTTATTTATACAAAGAAAATTAATATATAAAAATGTATGCCGTATTCCGCGTTTTATTGTCTAAGTTAAGCGGGCGATGTTAACTTGACAAACCTTCTGTTATTACGTTTATGCGTTGAAATTCATGTTCAAATCAATAAACAACAATTTTTGCCGAGTTTCGCATTTTATTGTTTTATATCTAAGCTAAACGGGCGATGTTATCTTGACAAAACTAATGTTATTACGTTTATGCGTTGAAATTCATGTTCAAATCAATAAATAACAATTTCTGCCGAGTTCCGCATTTTATTGTTTTATATCTAAGCTAAACGGGCGATGTTAACTTGACAAACCTTCTGTTATTACGTTTATGCGTTGAAATTCATGTTCAAATCAATAAATAACAATTTCTGCCGAGTTCCGCATTTTATTGTTTTTATATCTACATTAAACGGGCGATGTTAACTTGACAAACCTTCTGTTATTACGTTTATGCGTTGAAATTCGCGTTTTCTTTAAGGTGCAAAAACAAAATTTGAAAATTTAAAAAAGTTTTAGTACAATTACAGAAAACAGTTCCAACTCCAAATTTTATTGAAAAATATTTGGTAAATGTTTATTTTCAAAATTAACTTAAACGTGACTTGATGCACCACGTATTATAATGAATTTTTATACCCGTGAGTTCTACAAATCGCTTTTGACCCCAAAAACGACACAATTCCCATACGATTTGGGAAAATATATAAATGGGATAAATATATTTTCTAATCGGATAAATAGTTTGGATACTACGACCTTAAAATATTTGGAAAACATCTTCTTTTTTTTTGGTCAAAAAGTACTCCAATTTTTAGAGCGAAGCTCTTTAATGGACGTTCGGCTGGGGGACTAAAACGAGAAACCTGGAATCAGGGATCTGAGATCAGTGAACAGGGATCTGGGAACAGGTATCTGGGAACAGGGATCCGGGATCTGGTATCAGGTAACTGGGATCAGGGATCTCGGATCACGGTTATTATTCAGGGATTTCGGATTTGGAAACTTGGATCAGGGATCTGTTACCAGGTATCTGAGATCAGGTATCTGAGATCAGGGATCTGGGGACAGGGATCAGGTATCTGGGATCAGGGATCTCGGTTCACGGTTATTATTCAGGGATTTCGGATTTGGAAACTTGGATCAGAGATCTGTTACCAGGTATCTGAGATCAGGGATCTGGGGACAGGGATCAGGTATCTGGGATGAGGGATCTGGGAACAAGGATCTGGGAACAGGGATCTGGAATCAGGGGATCTGGGGCTGCTAAAGGTACACTATTTTTCGACACTATTTTATATAAAATAATAATAATAAAATAACTTTATATTCTTTTGCAAGAATTGTTAATTTGATTTGGATTTTTTTTCGTAAAGAGCTTCGCTCGTACCGTGTGTTCCACGTTACACACTAATTTTTTTTTTAATTCTTCAAATTATGAGAAACGGTAAAAAATGCTGTTTTTTTTTGGTCAAAAAGTACTTAAATTTTGTTTTCTAAATTCTTAAAATTATAAGTAACGGTAAAAAAATGATTGTTTATTTTGATACAAAATTTATGTGTAACCTAAAACCTAGATTCATGTTTTTATATATTTAAAAAAATAAATTAAAAATTTTTTTACACGCATAAACGCTTTAAGTCAAATTCATGAATTGACTTCGCATAAACGTAGCAAATGTTAACTAACATTGCCTGACCTTAAGTTTTGTTTTCTAAATTCTTTAAATTATAAGTAACGGTAAAAAAATATTGTTATTTTTGCGAGCTTAAAATATTTGAAGAACATTAATTGTTTTTTTGGTCAAAAAGTACAAAAATGTTGTTTAAATAATTCTTAAAATTATAAGAAACAGTAAAAAAATTGTATATTTTCAAATTTACAAAATTGAAGTGTAACCTCGATTCATGATTTTCATATTTTGAAAAAATAAATTATGATTTTTTGCACGCATAAACGCTTGAAGTCAAATTCATGAATTGACTTTGCATAAACGTAGCAAATGTTAACTAACATTTCCCTGCCCTTACGTTAACAGTCTTGAAACGTAGTAAGTAAATTCGCGAATTGACTTCGTATAAACGTAGCAAATTTTAACTAACACTGCCTGGCCTTAAGTTTTGTTTTCTAAATTCTTAAAATTAAAAAATTTTGTGTTTTTACGACCTTAAAGTATTTGAAGAACATTATTTTATATTTTGGTCAAAAAGTACTAAAACTTGTTTTTCTAAATTCTTAAAATTATAAGTAACGGTAAAAAAATTTTTGTTTTATTTTTAAATACACAAAATTTATGTGCAACCTAAAACCAATTCAATTTTTTTATTTTTAAAAATAAATTTTTCGCTTAACCTTTTTAAAATTAAAGTAACGGTATAAAAATTAGTTTTTACGACCTTAGAATATTTAACGTACATTAAATGTACAAAAAGTACTATAACTTGGTTTTCTAAATTCTTAAAATTATAAGTAACGGTGAAAAAATGTTATTTATTTTTATTTATTTATTGTTATTCATGTTTTTTAATATTTTGAAAAATAAATTAAAATTTATTTGCCCGCATAAACGCTTTAAGTCAAATTCATGATTTGGACTTTGCATAAACGCGGCAAATGTTAACTAACATTGCCTGGCCTTAACGTTTAACAGTCTTGAAAACGTTTTCAACGCGACGTTTTTGTTTGTTGTTTCTTTTGGTTTTTTGGCTAATTTTAGTTTAAAATTAATTAATTAATTACAAATTTAGGCAACACACACACAAATTAGAATGTCCGATGATGACGATATACAGTACGTTAAGCGACAGCGTACATTACATTATGGCTCGCTGGAGGAGTCGGAACGTAAGCGTCAGAATGCGCCCGCAGCGGCGTCTGCTACAGCGGGAACAACAACAACCACCGGCACAGGCACTGGCACTGGAGCAACGCCGGCTAACACCGGCGGCCAGCTGGAGGATATTGAGTCGGATGAGGATTATGAGGAGAGCAACAAAAAGTCCTTAGGTGGAGCAAAAATTGGACAACCGCCACCCACGGCTGCCAGCTTGGCCAATAAAATTGATGATGATTACTTTGATTTGGAGGCGGAAATGGAGCGGGATAAGGTGGCTCTGCTGGAGGAATTTGAGCGCAAAAAGCGTGCACGTCAAATCAATGTGTCCACCGATGATGCAGAGATCAAGAATAATTTGCGCCAACTGAATGAGCCCATATGTTTCTTTGGTGAGGGTCCTGCCGAGCGCAGGCGTCGCCTAAAGGAGCTGCTGGCCAATCTGGGCGAGAATGCCATTAAGCACAAGCAGGGCGAGGAGGAGGAACGCAAAATACAGCAACGCGAACAGGAACAGGCCACCTGGTATCATGAGGGACCGGATACTTTGCGTGTGGCGCGTCTTTGGCTGGCGGATTATTCACTGCCGCGTGCAGGTGAACGACTGGAGCGTGCCCGCGAGGCTTTGGAGTTGCCCAGTGCCACCAGGGCGGGACGCATGGTGGAAATGCAAAAGAAACTGCAATCCTTGGCACCGCTCTGCTCTCAAGTGGGTGATACACGGCCTGTGAGCTGTGCGGCCTTTAGTAGGGATTCCTCTTTACTGCTTACCTCCTCCTGGTCGGGTCTGTGCAAGCTTTGGAGTGTACCCGACTGTGAACTAAAGCAAACACTGCGTGGACATGCCAGCTATGTGGGTGGTGTGGCCTTGCGTCCGGGCGTTAAGTTTGATGAAGAGAATGTGGTGGCCATGGCCTCGGGCGGACATGATGGTGCCGTCAAGCTGTGGGGCTTTAACAATGAGGAGTCCATAGCCGATATTACGGGCCATATGCCACATCGTGTCTCCAAAGTGGCTTTTCATCCCTCGGGACGCTTTTTGGCCACCGCCTGCTATGATTCGAGCTGGCGTCTGTGGGATTTGGAGCAAAAAACCGAGGTGCTGCATCAGGAGGGACATGCCAAGCCCGTGCATTGCCTCAGCTATCAATCCGATGGCAGCGTTTTGGTCACCGGCGGCCTGGATGCCTTTGGTCGTGTTTGGGATCTGCGCACTGGCCGTTGCATTATGTTTCTGGAGGGTCATTTGGGCGCCATCTTTGGTGTGGATTTCTCACCCAATGGCTTTCACATTGCCACTGGATCACAGGATAATACCTGCAAAATTTGGGATTTGCGTCGACGCCAGCCCGTGTACACCATACCCGCCCATACCAATCTCATTTCGGATGTGAAATATCAGCAGGATTGTGGCAGTTATTTGGTCACCTGCTCATATGATTCCACCACCAAAATCTGGTCAAATAAAACCTGGCAGCCCTTAAAGACTTTGCAGGGTCATGACAACAAGGTCATCTCTGTGGACATCTCGCCCGATTCGCAGTATATAGCCACCACCTCGTTCGATCGCACGTTTAAGCTGTGGGCGCCAGATAGTTGATTTTGGATTGTGGACTTCGTTTTGTTTTTCGTTAAACTAGCACAGACAATAGACCCAAAGTTTTTAAGGAGTAGAAGTTTCTTTACACGTTTTCTCACCCTCACCCCCCACCCGATACGATTCCTTCTTTTTATATAACTCAATTATTTTTGTTGATTTTAGTTAAGCAAAAAGCGTGTGTGCGTAACGTGTGCAGGAAGAAGGAAGTTGCATTTCGTAAAATTTAAGCACTTTTTGTATAGAAATTTGTTAATAAATAAAAAACAAAAACATCTTTTTTTGATACAAATGTGAAAAGACAAGATGCATTTTGAACCTGTCTTGAACGGGCTCTAGATTGAATCTATTATTTATAGGACTCAATAGTACTTTTATACCTATATTCTTCGTTTCCCCGGTATGGATTTATGAATTCTTTTAACTTAACTTTTATATTTTTAAATTACAAGCTATTTCCTAACTTTTCTGTTTTCCCTCTAGATATTGTTTTGTTGATCGTCCCGGATAGTTATCGTGTTTCACCCTCACTATCTCTTTACCCCAGTCATCTGTCACTTTTTTTATTCTTTACTTTTTTTAGTGAGTTACTTTATTCCTCTTCTCTTACATACTCAATGCAGACTCCCCCCATATTTGTAACGCCTTCTTACTTTTTAAACCTCTGAGTTGATACGACTACATTTTGCCTAGTTTCTTCAAGTCAATATCTGTTATTGCAAACAAAGCTGGGAGTTCTAGTTATAAGATGTCATTTGTCCTTTCCACTTCTCTTCTTTTTTTATTCTACACACTACACTGTCTTTATTTCTCCCCTTATCACCCCCACCTTTTATTTTTTCTCTATACTAGACCAACCCTACCAAAATCCCTTCTTCAACTACTCTTTACATAACCCTCTTCTCAACCTTCTTATTTTTTTTCTTTTTTAAAAAAATAAAAAAGAATTTAAGGGAACCAATCACACATTAATACACTTTTCCATTGAAAGAACTTGGAATGTGGACCATCTCATATTTTGGTAACAAAAATTGCCTTTCAGAAATTTAAAATTTTGGTTAGATGTTCTTAAAAGATTAAACTTAATGCTCCTTATAATTGTATAAATTGAAACTAAGTTGGGATTTACAATCAAGCAAACTTCATGAAGTTTTCTTAGGCGTGAAATTTAGCAGGAAATCTTTCAGACCTTTTTAATGAATAGTAAAGAAATACATATAAATCTCTCGCCTACTAAGAAAACTTCATGAAGTTTGCTCATCAGTAAATCCCGTCTTAGATATTGTTTTTTTTTTAAATAATCAGGGCTGCTAACCTCCCAAATTTCAGAAGAGGTTCGAACCAGTGAGAAATCTTTGGGTTCGGTTCACGGACTGGTTTCGATCATTTGAACCCAGGTTTTGGTTCGAACCTCGGTTCACTTAAAAAATAAAGCTTTTATTTACGATTAATTTAAACGATTCAATAACGTGGGTTGCTATTTAAGTTACTGGCCTAGGTCACTTCTAGGCATTTTAGGACCAATTGGCCTTTTCCCAAAAAAAGTTTGGACTTTTATCAATAAAAGCTCCATACAACTTTTTCAGATGTGACCACGTTTGATATCGATTAACGATTAATCTAAAACTTACATCGGCAGAAAAATGGAATTAACTCGTGAACATTTTCGTGCAATCATTTTTCACAACTTTCGACGTGGATTATCACGACTAGAGTGCAACGATGAACTTAAATCTTTGTATGGCGATGAAGCACCATCCTATAGCACTGTGAAAAATTCATCGCGGGCGACGCCGCTCGAAGACGAGAGGTCGTCCAAAAACAGTCGTTGTGCCAGAAAACATTGATGCCGTGCGTGAACTGATAATGCAAGATCGTCATGTGACATACCGTGGTGATAGAGGCATCCTTGGGCATTTCTTCCACCAGCATACATTCGATATTGCATGACATCTGGGCGTTAAAAAGGTTTGTTCTCGTTGTATCTTGCAAAATTTTTGACAATCGGTCAAAAAAAAAAAGGCTCGTGTGGATTGGTGCAAAGAATTTTTGAAAAAAATATAATCGCGGTGTTTCAAAAGACGTTTTAAAGATCGTCACAGGTGACGAATCATGGATCTATGCTTATGAGCGAAACAAAACAGCAATCGACCGTGTGGGTCTTCGAGCCAAATCCAACGAAAGTCGTTCGTGGAAGAAGCACTAAGCAAATGGTCGCCTGTTTCTTCGGTAAAACTGATCATGTGGCGACTGTTCGGCTTGAGCAACGTAGGACGGTCAATTCTAACTGGTACACCACAATTTGTTTGTCTCAATGTTTTCAGGCAAAACGACGGTTTTTGGACGACCTTCGTCTTCGAGCGAGCGACGCCCGCGTCTGAATTCATTAAATCAATTTTTCACAGTGCTATAGGATGGTGCTTCATCGCCATACAAAGATTTAAGTAGGGTCTTGTGATAATCCACGTCGAAAGTTGTGAAAAATGATTGCACGAAAATGTTCACGAGTTAATTCCATTTTTCTGCCGAGGTAAGTTTTAGATTAATCGTTAATCGATATCAAAAGTGGTCACACCTGAAAAAGTTGTATAGAGCTATTATCGATAAAAGTCCAAACTTTTTTGGGAAAAGGCCAATTGGTCCTAAAATGGCTGGAAGTGACCTAGGCCAGTAACTTAAATAGCAACCCACGTATTATATGCGCTTATCCCTTCATAAGTTATAACTTTGTGATCGGTCTACAAAATACTGAATTGTTCTGAATAATGGAAATGGGAATGGGAAAATTCAACTGTATCGACTTGTATCTTATACGCTGTTTAACCGCCGCATCATGAAATTTTCCGTTAAACGAAGGTTCGAATTGTTTCCCATAAGAAACCTGTGATAGAAGAAGAGCCGCTGTTTAATGATGCGGCAATGATGCGGGGTGACCGTATATTGAGGGTATCAGTATTGTTTCACAGCGTCGATAGCGAGCAGCTGATTCTGCCATCGAATTTCGATAAGCAACAACAACATAATTGAACCGCGTAGTTTAAATGATAAACAAACTCTAATCTTTGTAACGCAGTGCTGTTGCCAAATACACCGCTCCCATATCTTATTGTTGCTCATAATTGTCTCTATTTCAATAAATTACATTTTTCTCTTCTTTTACGTTTGGCTTCTAAACCCTGCATCATTTTTCATCTTCGACAATGGTGCCCTTTCGTAGTTAAACTTAAGGGCTTATAAGCGTTCCAAAAAATACTATTTTTTAAAATTTTTTTTTATAGTATAATTATAATTAAATAATTATTCAGATAATGAGGCCTGTTCCCTATTCCGTATTTAATCAATCAGAATTCGTAAATGTTTCTTATTTACAAAAATCGATTAGAGAATTTTGTTAGTTAATTTTGTCATCAAGACAGTCGAATGAAGATAAGTGGAAACATGAAGTTATATCCCCAATATCACAATCGGTTTTTGGAGACAGGAACATTTACCAATTTCCAATTCCCTTTATTTTATCGAAATCGAAAACGGGAACAGGTTCGAGTATCTTTTTTAAGTTTCTAAAGATATTTAGATGATGTAAAAATATTAAAGGGAAACTGCTTCTGTAAACGGATCTCTAGAAGGTTCTTCTAAAAAAGGCGTTTGGCGGGGATCACTCTATTTCTGGCTTGGTTTATCTGAAATTAAAAACGGGTTAGATTCTTTTAGGTGACTGATGAATCCTTGGATTGACCCGAAGTTTTAGACGAAATTTCAAAGTTTGAAAAAATATCAACATTTTCAACCAAAATTTTTGATATTTTTTTTTTTTTAATTTAAATAACTATTAGAAATTTTAATCCTTCGATTAATCCACGAAGAATATATTTAAGAAGGTTGTGTAAAAATTTCAGATTGATCGGTTCAGACGTTATTGAAATCTAGTGGTTACCGACTTTGAAAACACAGTATTGAGAAGAAGTTTATATATAATATAAGGTCAAATTTTTAATTTTATAATCTTCTTCAACGATTTCAGTCATTTAGCCAAGTTATAACATTTCCTGACAGCGCTCCTCGAAGAGAAGCTTTTTCTTGATCTGAGGCCCCAAATCTTTCATGCCAAAATCATGTTTCAAACGCTTAGTTTTTGGCTGTAACATAGTGTAATCAATTATTTTAGGAAAAGCATTGCAGGTTTAAGATGGCCACACATGTCCAGTGCAATCTTACTTTTTCACCATTTTTTCACTTCCTACCCACATCCCCGGATGAAAACAATTTGTGGTTTTTGTTTTTTTCCATGAGAAGGCTTCTCGGTGTTGTATTTGTATTTTAATTATTGCTGTTTCGTTTGTTGTTTAAAGGACTTTTTGTTGTTGTTTTTTTGTTGTTGTTGTTAACTTGTGTTTTTGTTGCTTTTGATTCTTTTTTTCATGTTGACTGCTTAATTTTGTAATTTGATTTTCTTTTTTTTTTTTGGTTCCAAAAGAGAATTTTCTGTACAATTTTTGTAAGTATTTTAAAATTAAGTGTTTTTCTTGTTGTTGTTTTTTTAATATAACAACAATTTTGTATTTGGCCCGAAATAGAGTTTAGTTTTCACAATTTTTGTTTTTAAAGCATTACCAAAAAAATGAAAATAAAAAACTAACCGTGTTTTTTGGTGTTGTTTTGTTTGGTTGGTTGGTTTGTTGGTTGGTGTGGAAAAACCTTCTCAACTTCTCCGCTTAACATCGATTCAACGTCTTATCAACTCTCCTAACTCAAAACAGTCGCCGCAATTCCGATTTGCACAAAAGGGAATCGCTGTAAACTCTCCGTTACAAATATGTTGTAAGTTTTGTTAATTTTGTTTTTGTTTTCTTTTTACAGATGATCATCAACATTATTGGAATTTGTTGTTGTTGTAATTTAGAATCTACTTGTTTAAGTGGTATCATATGATTATTATTGTTTGCTTGCTTTTTACAACAAATAGTTTGTTTTTTTTTTTAAGTTTTTTGGTTGCTTTGTTGAGTTTGCAACTTGCTAAAATATTTTGCACTATTTTACAGGAATGCAAATCGCTGCTGAATACCGTGAGAGAAACCGGTTTGATGGCGGGCAAAATGTTTTCTCTTGAGTTGGGGAAAATTAAAAAAAATATTAAATAAAAAAAGTATTTTTTTTTTTACAAAAACTGTAAAATATTGAAAAGGTGCAACTTATACATAAGTTCCATCCCCAGGAGGAAGGAGTAGGCCCGAAAGAGTTTGTATGAGCAAAATTTTTGTTACATTCGATTGTCTTCAAACTGATTTTTTACTGATTCTATAAAATCCGCCTACAAGAAAATTGCGTAAAAATATAGTATGAAAATATATTTAAGTGTTAACCGATTTAAGTGAAACTCGGTTTGCAAAATATTTTGACATGTGTTTTTCCGATTGTGGAAATTCCAAGCCCAAGTTCGGAAAACGTTATTTTTCGAACGATCTTTATGAAAGTCGGTTCGTAAGCTCAAATGAACAGGAAAAATTATTTTCTAATTTGGCTAAATCCACTTTTAGAAGCGGTTTTTTGAACATACTCGCACTTTCATAAATACACGATGGGTTTTATGTTTTGAGCTTTGTGTGTGGACTTGAAGCTTTTGGGTAAAGGCTTAGACGGGATTTACACGATGAAGCAAACTTCATGAAGTTTCTTAAAAAGCTTTTGTTTTTTGGAAAGAGGTGTGGTGGGGTAGCTTTCCCTGTACACCTCTTTTCTACAAACTAGAGCTTTTTAGAAAACATCATGAACATTAGAAACATTCATCGTGTCAATCTCGACTAAGGCTGTACTCAAAAAATACTATGGCAAGCTACATGCGAAGATTCGAATATGGAAAATAAAAGGTTTTGTCTCGGCTGTGACATAAAACAGAACTAAAAGTGTTATTTGTTAAAAAAATATATATTTGAATCACTTGAAATCTAAATAAATAGATTTAAATGTCCTCTAATTTGCTACATTTACAGATTTTCGATATCAATGCGCTTTCAAAAACAAAAAAATTTATGACTTTTTTTTACATAAAATTTATATCAAAAAATTATTTTAAATTTTCAAAAATTAAAAAAAATTATTGTAAAATAATTTTTTTATGTCTTCTCCTATGTTCTCCAACAATAACTTGGTTTCTAATTTAATATAACTCTGATAATAAAAACACTGTGATAGTTTTTTTCAAAAAACAAAAAGACATGACCAACTTGAACGGTTTTCCTCTAATTCGGGTCTTAGGAATCGAACTGCATCATTACTCTTTTGAGTTATAACGTTAGTTTAATTGAAAATTTTTTTTAAAGTTTTTTACGAAGTAAAATTTTTTTTTTGTAAATTCCAAAAATATGATATTTTATTATCGTGAAATCTAAATAAAAAGTATTAAATGTTCTCTACTTTAATACATTCACAGTTTTTCGATATCACTGCACATTCAAAAGTTTTAGATTAAAATCTAAAAAAAATTGTAAGTTTTTTTACATCATTTTTATTACCAAAATGACATTAAATTAGAAAATATTTAATTAGAAATCAAGTTTTTGTTGGAGAACAAAGGGGAAGACATTAAAAAATAATTTAATTGTGATTTTACTTAATATTTGAAAATTTTAAATATTTTATTATTTTTTTTGGAATTATTTTAGTTTTTGGACCATAACTTTTGAAAGTGCTATGATATCGATAATCTATAAATGTATTAAATTAGAGGTCATTTAAATTTATTTATTCAGATTTCACAAAAATCAGATATATATTTTTTTCAATTTAGAAAAAATTTTAGCTTGAAGAAAAACTTAAAAAAAATTATTTGTATGAAGCCATCGTTATTACTCATAATAATCGATTCCCAGGGCCTGAAATAGGGGAAAACCGTTAAAGTTGGTCATGTCTTTTTTTTCGACTTGCACAGTGGTATTATGTACAAAAATTTGAAATTATTTTAGCTTTTGATCTTTAACTTTTGAATGCACAATGATATCAAAAATCTGTAAATGTATGAAATGAGAGCACATTAAAATTTAATTATAAAGATGTCATCGGAATAGGATATAATTTTTTTGGAGTTTTCAAGAAAAATTAAACTTTGTGAAAAACTAAAAAAAAAATACAAATTGTTATGAAACTTTTGTAATAACTCAAAAAAATAATGATGCAGTTGGATTCTTAAGACCCGAATTAGGGGAAAACCGTTCAGGTTGGTCATGTGTTTTTTACCATTTTAAAAAAATAAAAGACTATCCCAGTGTAATTAACCGAATTCCCGATAATTGAGTTGGTTTGGTTTTCAATCTTAATCCTAACCGAGGGAGTCCGGTTTTGAAAAAGGTTTGAAATACCGTTTTTGGTAAAGTTGGGGACTGCTCCCAAACTCAAATTATGTGCCCAACGTCGACTTAGATTTTTGTATAGCAAATTGAATTTTGACAAATTTCTTTCCATACATTGGCATTAAATAGTCCCAACCGTTTCGAGAAAGATTGAAAAGCCACACAGATGGTTCAAGACTTCAATATAAACCAACAGAAAAATTATAATTATGTTAGGGGCTTGTGTAGGTGTATACAAATTAACTGGGACGATCAAATCAAATCTTAAATTCATCAAAAAATTATACGATTTATAAAGATATATTATTCCTAGACTTTGGGAGTTTCGATGAAATATACTCAATATTTTTAAGCTATGAAAAGCAACTTAACGAGTCGGCAAAACCGACTTGGATTTTAGTCGGTTGAATCGAACATCCTAACCAAACCTGAAACCAAAATGACAAATATTTTTTCCAACAATTTATATCATCGTCAAAATTATTTTTTTTAGGGGGCGACTACTCTTGTTCCTGTTATGCCAAATTCAGGTGGATTTACTGGAAATTGCTTTGTGGGTTTTTAAGTATAAACGTTTATTTTTCGACCAATCTGTATGAAAGTTTGTAAGTGGCGTACGAACGTGCTCGAGGTTGCACACCGATGAACCGTCAACTTCGCATGCATGACGATTTACCAGAATCTTCATGAAGTTTCTTAAAAAAGCTTTTCTTTGTTGGAAAGAGGTGTAGTGGGGTAGCTTTCCCCTCTACACCTCTTTCCCACAAACAAAAGCTTTTTGAGAAACTTCATGAAGTTTGCTTCATCGTGTAAATCTCGACAAGACCGATTACACGATGAGGCAAATTTCGTGATGTTTCTCAAAAAGCTTTTGCTTGTAGGAAAGGGGTGTGGTGGGGAAGCTCGCCCCTCCTGCACCTCTTACAACTAGAGCATTTTAGAAAACATCAGAGTTTACGTCTTATTACGACTAAGACTTTACACGATGAAGCAACTTCTAGCTTCTTCGTGTAAATGCGGTCTAAGACGGGATTTACACGATGAAGCAAACTTTATGAAGTTACTCAAAAAGCTTTTGTTTTGTGAGGGGAAAGCTACCCACCTACCACACCTCTTTCCTATGAGCTAGAGCTTTTTAGAAAACTTCATGGAGTTTCTCACTACGCCTCTTTCCTACAAGCAAGAGCTTTTTCAAAAACTTCATAAAGTAAGCTAAAATGCGATTGTGTTTTTTGCCCACCAGAAAACGTTCAGAAGCGTTTCGCGTGCCTAACCTAAAGATCGAACTTTCTAATTGGATTTGTAGTTTTTTTGTATTGATTTAAGATCTCTTCTCTCTCTCTCTCTAATCAGCAACGATTTGCATGCCTGTTATATTTTATAAAAATGGTTTTTGTTGCTTAAGTTCTGGGTGTGTGTGTGTGTGTTTGGGTTTTGTTTCTCTTTAGTATTCGATGGGTAAAAAATTAGGTTTCTCGATTTGTTTTGCTTTGCTTATTTTTAGACACTTAAACGTTAAAAATCTACATAATAGATAATAGAAGTGTTTTTTTGCTTTACTTAATAATGTTTGTTGTTGTTGTTGTAGCTTACTTAACTAGCTTAGTTATTTGTTTTATATATATATATATTTATATTTAAATGTATAATTTGTATTTCGGTTTATAATCGTATAATAGTTGTTGTTGTTGTGGTTGCTTTTTGATGCTTAAAAAATAGACATTTAATTTGGCATTTTTATTGCGCATACGTTTTTTTTTCTCATACTTCGCCGCCTCTTGCCCCTTTTTATACAAATTTTGTTGTTGTTGTTTCTGTTGTGTGCTTGGGTAGGTGGGGTTTGGGGGTAGGAGGGTACGTGCGCTCTTCTAAACAAAAAACAAAACTAATAAACAATTAATAGAAATTGTACAATTGAAAATTATTTTATATATATAGATTTTGGCAGCTTTTTTTTGAATGTGAATTAATTAAAAAAAAAAAGATTAATATATATAAAATAATTGAAACTTAAAATATAAATCGAGTTTTTTTTTATTATTGTTATAAATGAGAGAAGAACTAGACTAAGAGCTAGATTCACAGGAAACTGGACTTGATGATCATCACAAAGTGTGTGTACGGGTGTGTGGTTAATGGTTTATTGGTGTAGTTAATGTTGTTGCTGTTGTTGTTTCTGTTGATGTTTGTTGTTGCTGTTGTTGTTGTTTGTCGTTGTTTCAGTCCTTTGAGTGAATCGGTATCACATATTTATGTCCATAGGGACTTTTGTACTTAATGCCACAATCACGATAGAATTTATCCGGTATACCTAAATTACATAAATACAATTTGCCACAATTGTTCGTTGATGTTGTTGATGTTGCTGCAGCTGCCGATGAGGTGCTCGGTGTGGGCGTGGCCGCAGCCGATGTTGATGATGTTGTTGTTGCTGTTATTTCTGTTGATATGCCATTCAATGGTAGGATGGGTAAAATTGAGTACTTAATTAAAACATCATTAATACCACACGGCGGCGGATCTATGGCAAGCACCGAGGCGCTAAAGAAATGCAAAAAGAGGAACATAATATTATTAAGTGTTTTATTGAAGGATTTTATTTACCCACCGATTTACGCTGAGCCATTTCTTAATTGCATCCGAAAGATTAGCGGCGTTAGTTGATAATATCACAAGATCTGGTGTGGGCAAAGCTGAAAGAGGTTGAAATAATCGAAATGGAAAATTAAATAAAAGTTAAGTCTTAGATAACAGGGGTAGCTTAAGCTAACCTTAACCAATAGGGAATTTTCAAGTATGACTTCTAAGGCGCTTGGCTCATGCAATAAAGTACAACGTGTCGGGGGTAAATAGTCTAGTTTAGGCGCCAAAAAATTTGATTGCCTTCAAAAATTTTCCCGTCTTAATTTTCCTACTTTAGATTATAGCCAAAAAAGGTTACGACGGCGGCCTACCAACGGGGATTTTGAAATTTCCTTTTTAATTCAATAGAGTTGTTGAAAAAAAACTGTTTTGGGCCTCAGTTTGGGTTACTTTTATGAAATGTCCAAGAAATATCGCTAAAAATCTGTTTTAATGAGCATTTTTTTATAGCTCGGGCACCAGAACAGCTAGAGACATGAAATAAAAAGCCATTGACAGATAATTAATCAAGGTTTTTGAAAATGGAACAATGTGGCGAAAAAAATTTCTGGGAATCAACAAAAGAAAAATTAAATTGGTCAGTTTTGGTAGTTCCCATTCCAGCTATATGTTATAGTCATCCGATTTTGATAAATTTTTTCGGAATTGTGTAAAACCATATATAAAACTAATATATGCCACGATTGGTGACGCTACGATGGAAAACATTAAAAAAAAAGTATAAAAAATTTTTCTCACTAGAACTAGATTTTTGGATCGACCGTTTCTATGGCAGCTATATGCTATAGTCATCCGATTTTGATAAATTTTTCCAGAATTATGTGAAAGCATATAAAACTTATATATACCACGATTGGTGACGCTACGATGGAAAACCAAAAAGTTTTTCTCACTAGAACTAGTTTTTGGACCGATCGTTTCTATGGCAGCTATATGATATAGTCATCCGATTTTCTTTATATGAAAGCATATAAAACTAACATATACCAAGATAAGTGAGGCTACGATGGAAAACAAAAAGTTTTTTCCACTAGAACTAGTTTTTGGGCCGACTGTTTATATGGCAGCTATATGCTATAGTCATCCGATTTTGATCAATTTTTCCAGAATTATGTGAAAGCATATAAAACTTATATATACCACGATTATTGAGGCTACGATGGAAAACCAAAAAGTTTTTCTCAATAGAACTAGTTTTTGGACCGATCGTTTCTATGACAGCTATATGATATAGTCATCCGATCCGGCCGGTTCCGACATATTAGTTGCGTGCAGTAAAAAGAAGACTCTGTGCAAAATTTCAGCTCGAAAGCTTTAAAACTGAGGGACTATATAGTTTATGGGGTCGGAAATGAATATTTCTATGCGTTACTAACTTCTGGGCAAAATTAATATACACTTTTCAAGTGTATAATGATACATGAAAAAGTCCTTCTCATCATTGGTCACAAAATCTGAAATCTTACTTAAGAAAAGACTTTTTTGAACCATTTTTTTTCTTGTATAGCAGAAATGGATATAGTAGAATCACAATTCGGGTCGTCTAAATCGGTTGCACCGTTACGATGCTATAATATTTGTAAGATTTATGTTCTATGTCGTTTATCTCGCGAACTGTCTAAAAATAAGAATATATTCTTGATGTGTAAAATATTCAACCGCGGATAGTGTTTTTTTTTCTTTTTTTTTCTTTTAACAAAAAAAATGGGTTGCTGAGTTCACTTGAAATGGCCCAAATGTTTGTGGTATCTGGTTCAATCGAGGTGGCCATGAAATCAGCTGTCAATTCATATTTTCAACCTGAATAGGAATATATCAAAAATATTTAGTTTAGCCGGAGCTCCCAAACGGTACGGACGAAAATTATAATACATTTTTGTTTTCCGATTTGTTTTTCTTTTTCTTTATTATTTTTATTATTTTTCGACCTTATGAAAGGCAAACAGTGCGGCATCAGCGTCAATGCGATGTAGCTTGAGGCCAGGGCTTGTTATTCTGATTTTCAGCGGCAGCCGTTGGCGTGCATTTGCTTTTATTTTTTTCTTTTTCTTTTTTTTCTCTTTGATATGATTACAATAATAAATAAAATCCAAATATCCAGAGGACACATGGATGTGTCCTATTTAGCCTTAGCTTTTACGAAAAATGGTTGAATTGCAGACGTACTTAAAATTCGGCGCAAAGCTGTGCCCCATGTACACCTCAACCCTTTTCACAGTTTCACCAGCGAAATGCCACTAATTCCTGGTATGTAAGGTATACTTCTTTATACTGTGATCTGGATATTTGCTCAATCTGTGCACAAATCAATCTGGCTTGCCACTTATCTGCACGGTCGTCATCTCTTCGACCTTTGGGTCCATTAAAGGCGTACTTCATGGTTAATTAGTAGGTTCGCATATGCCGCGAGCTCCGACTGTGGATTCGTTTGCTCGCGACCATAGCGGCGAGCGGGGCAACAACAAAAGAGGCCTGCGAGTATAGGCGTTGGGCGCCTTTTTTCGACATTCTGCGTTTTCGCGACACGAAATCTGTCAACTAAAACCGTTAACGTAAATTTGTCTTAGGCCGCATCAATTGGGGATTTTTTCTACCTAAGTACACTAGTTTCCAAAAAAAAAAAAAAAAAAATACCCATTGAAGCTGTTATTTTTTTTCTTATGTACTTTGGAATGCTGAACTCAAAAATGAAATTCAAAAATTTTTTTATGGATACGTTTTTGAGTTGGAAATTTTTTTATTTTTTTCCGCTAGGCACCCTTACATTTTATGAAAGGGTATAGAAATAATTTTTAATAATCTAGCTGAAAATCATTTATATTTGTTTTTTTTTTTTTGGACTTTGGAAATATGTTATGAACCGTTATTTTGTTTTATATTTTTAAAAATCATTGAAAAAAATTATATTTGATTTTTATTTAAAAAAATATTCTTAAATATTCATTTTTGATTTTTATTAAAAAAAAAACAATTATAAAACTTATGAGTGATTTTTATTTGAAAAAATCAATAATAAAAATCAAGATTGATTTCTTAAAATTAAAATCATAAATAAAAATCACTTAGTAATTTTTATTTTCTGGATCAGGAAAATAAAAATCAAACTGTGTTAAAAGATTTTTCTGAGGATGAGTTGGTGTTGTCTGAAAATTGTTTGCCCTCCGAATGGACCACCGTTATTGACCTGGTTGACAGCCTATATTAGCACAACAAAATTTGAAGCTGAGCAATTGTTCTTTGGCGATTTCTACAAATATAGAACGGAGCTTAAGTAATCGCTGAAATCTAAGGAAAGCCACAACACATTATAAAGTACTGGGAAGAGAAAAAATACTTTTACCCTTATTTGTATCAACTAGCCAAAATTGTACTTTGTGTTCCAGGAACACAAGTAAGTGTTGATTGAGCGTTTTCGGCTCTTAAACTTATCCTTACGAATTTACAATGCAATTTGTCTGCAGAATATGTTTAAAAATTACTGTTTCAAAAATTAAATCCACCATAAAAAAAATATTTTATATGAATTTATTATTCTCTTTATATAGTTAGTACAATCTGGTATTTTTGGCATATTTTAGTGCTTTGGGGAATTTGATTTTAGGTACATTTAGATTTTTTTTAAGTATTTTCCAAATAGATGTATGAAGCACGAATTTTAGGAAGTTTAGGAAATCGCGCGATTTTTTGAAAAAAAATTTTACTTTATTTAAATACTCAATAACCTCTATATTCGTCAAAGACAAAAATTTCGACACCGTAAAATTGCAATTCGTGCACTCCATTTTGATTAGAATTATTGAATGAACATTAAAAATCCAATTAAATTTGAATTAAATTTGACACATTGCTCAAAACACAATATGTTTTATTAGGTAAAAAATCAAATTTTCAAAATTCGTTTAAAAAGAAACCATGGATGACCCCCGCGTTTTTTCTGCATGAAAATTCTTCATAATTCGCGATCTATCGAAAGGAATTTTTTTGGAATTTTCTGAGAGTAGGCCGCTATACTAGACAATTACCCAAGCAGAGTCGACAGCAAGCGGCTGCATGTATTGGGATGGTGATGTATTCTTATGACATTTGATAGATCAATTTGGATGCACGTAAGCTTAGAGTTCCATTGATGTTGACGTGAGCACTTTTTAATCCGTTTTACTCGAAAAAGAGCGCCACGTATGCTATTGGGAGAAGGATGTACACAAAATAAAGCACAAATCTTTTCTTACATTGTTAAGAAAGAAAAGACTCAAACTGCCCTTGGAAAAAGGCATTGCCAAAGAATTGTACACTCTAGGATCTTTCCCGGAATACCGGACTATTGGCTGCCTGTTTGTCTGTTTGGTGTGTCAAAAACAAGTGTGTGCAACATTTTTAAGGAGCTCTGCACTACTGGTTGGAGTGATCACCGAAATATTTAAGTTCAAACTTCCTAACCCAATCCAAAGTTGTAGAAGTATGTGGCGGACGAGTACGAGGCGAAAAATCGTGCAGTGGAAGTAGAAAAGCAGTGGCTGAATCATTTTATTAACACAGTGGTAAAATACTAGTCTGATTGTTCATTTTATTTATAAAGATGAAGATAATAAAATTATTAGTAAAATGCATTAAAAAATGTTTTAAGGATTCTGATATACTGCGGTTGTTATTAAAATCGTATTTCTTTCCACGGATATTACACGCCATCAGCATATGATTTTTATCCAATTTTCTATGGCTTTTCGGTGGACAAGGCACTGAAATCATCTTAAATTACGCCTCTACATCTTAAAACTCTGTTAGTATTTCAGCATAAATATGTATACTTTTCTAGGCTCCGAGTTACATCATTTCGTTCCGCTTAATTGATTTTAAAATTTTTTTTTTTTATATCCTCCGTCCAACGCTTTCATTTTTCCATTTCCACTAATTCGAAATTTACAAAATATGTTATTTATTTTAAATTTTTTGTTGCTTTTTGACGAATTGTTGCTTGAATAATCAAAAAAAATGACTTACGGCTGTCATAAGGAATTTTTGTTAACGACCTCGTTGCGGCTCCAAATTAAAATCAAAAAAGTGTTTTTTTTTTCATTTACTCTAATAAATTGCACTATTACGAAGAAAATAAGGTGTTGATGACAAAAAACTGTGGATAAATAGCGAAGTTTTGAGCAAGTTTGCAGGGACCGTAACGGTTATAAGTTATATCAAAAAAAAATCAATTGTAATTAATCATTTTTGATTTATAAATTTAAAACTCAATCGAAAAAATTATTTTTGATTTTTATATTAAAAATTAGTTTTTAATATTCACTTTTGATTTTTATTATAAAATTATATTTGATTTTTATTTAAAAAAATATTCTTAAATATTAATTTTTGGTCTTTATTATAAAAAGTCAATTATAAAACTCATGAGTGATTTTTATTTAAAAAACTCAATAATAAAAATCAAGTTTGATTTTTTAAAATTAAAAATCACAGTGATTTTCATATTTCTGGATCAGGAAAACAAAAATCAAACTCCTATAAATATTTAAATTACAAAAAAAAAAAAATATTGAAAAAATTGTTTAAACTTCCTAAAATTCGTGCTTCATACATCTATTTGAAAAATACTTAAAAAAAAATCTAAATGTACCGAAATTCAAATACCCCAAAGCACTAAAATATGCCAAAAATACCAGATTGTACTAACTATATAAAGAGAATAATAAATTCATATAAAATATTTTTTTATGGTGGATTTAATTTTTGAAAAAATTATTTTTAAACATATTCTGCAGACAAATTGCATTGTAAATTCGTAAGGATAAGTTTAAGAGCCGAAAACGCTCACTCAACACTTACTTGTGTTCCTGGAACACAAAGTACAATTTTGGCTAGTTGATACAAATAAGGGTAAAAGTATGTTTTCTCTTCCCAGTACTTCATAATGTGTTGTGGCTTTCCTTAGATTTCAGCGATTACTTAAGCTCCGTTCTATATTTGTAGAAATCGCCAAAGAACAATTGCTCAGCTTCAAATTTTGTTGTGCTAATATAGGCTGTCAACCAGGTCAATAACGGTGGTCCATTCGGAGGGCAAACAATTTTCAGACAACACCAACTCATCCTCAGAAAAATCTTTTAACACAGTTTGATTTTTATTTTCCTGATCCAGAAAATAAAAATTACTAAGTGATTTTTATTTATGATTTTAATTTTAAGAAATCAATCTTGATTTTTATTATTGATTTTTTCAAATAAAAATCACTCATAAGTTTTATAATTGTTTTTTTTTTTAATAAAAATCAAAAATGAATATTTAAGAATATTTTTTTAAATAAAAATCAAATATAATTTTTTTCAATGATTTTTAAAAATATAAAACAAAATAACGGTTCATAACATATTTCCAAAGTCCAAAAAAAAAAAAAACAAATATAAATGATTTTCAGCTAGATTATTAAAAATTATTTCTATACCCTTTCATAAAATGTAAGGGTACCTACCGGAAAAAATAACAAAATTTCCAACTCAAAAACGTATCCATAAAAAAAATTTTTGAATTTCATTTTTGAGTTCAGCATTCCAAAGTGCATAAGAAAAAAATAACAGCTTCAATGGGGTTTTTTTTTTTTTTTTTTTGGAAACTAGTGTACTTAGGTAGGCGCTCAACGCCTATACTCGCAGGCCTCTTTTGTTGTTGCCCCGCTCGCCGCTATGGTCGCGAGCAAACGAATCCACAGTCGGAGCTCGCGGCATATGCGAACCTACTAATTAACCATGAAGTACGCCCTTAATGGACCCAAAGGTCGAAGAGATGGCGACCGTGCAGATAAGTGGCAAGCCAGATTGATTTGTGCACAGATTGAGCAAATATCCAGATCACAGTATAAAGAAGTATACCTTACATACCAGGAATTAGTGGCATTTCGCTGGTGAAACTGTGAAAAGGGTTGAGGTGTACATGGGGCACAGCTTTGCGCCGAATTTTAAGTACGTCTGCAATTCAACCATTTTTCGTAAAAGCTAAGGCTAAATAGGACACATCCATGTGTCCTCTGGATATTTGGATTTTATTTATTATTGTAATCATATCAAAGAGAAAAAAAAGAAAAAAATAAAAGCAAATGCACGCCAACGGCTGCCGCTGAAAATCAGAATAACAAGCCCTGGCCACAAGCTACATCGCATTGACGCTGATGCCGCACTGTTTGCCTTTCATAAGGTCGAAAAATAATAAAAATAATAAAGAAAAAGAAAAACAAATCGGAAAACAAAAATGTATTATAATTTTCGTCCGTACCGTTTGGTAGCTCCGGCTAAACTAAATATTTTTGATATATTCCTATTCAGGTTGAAAATATGAATTGACAGCTGATTTCATGGCCACCTCGATTGAACCAGAAACCACAAACATTTGGGCCATTTCAAGTGAACTCAGCAACCCAATTTTTTTGTTAAAAGAAAAAGAAAAAAAAAACACTATCCGCGGTTGAATATTTTACACATCAAGAATATATTCCTATTTTTAGACATCCCCACCACTAACAGTTCGCGAGATAAACGACATAGAACAAAAATCTTTAAAATATTATAGCATCGTAATAATATTTTATCCATGTCTTATATCCGAGAAAAAAAAAGTTCAACAAAGTTTTTTCTCAAGTAGAATTTAAGCGAAATTAAATGTTTTTTTTTTTGTTCTTTTTTTCCAAGATGACCAACTGATATTTTCATGAAATATTTTTTTTCTGGTAAATTATATTATATATATATTTATTATATATTTTTTTCTGGTAAATTTTTTTTTTATATTCTGAGAAAAAACCTTTACGATGGAACATTCAATAAATGTTCGGCGAAAAATATCTTCTTATTTTAATGTTTTATACACTTGAAAAGTGTATATTAATTTTGCCCAGAAGTTTGTAACGCATAGAAATATTCATTTCCGACCACATAAACTATATATACTTGATCATGACGACGAGCCGAGTTCAATTCCGTCCGTCCGTCCGTCCGCGTCTGTTTCTACGCGAACTAGTCTCTCAGTTTTAAAGCTATCGAGCTGAAGTTTTGCACAGAGTCTTCTTTTTACTGCACGCAACTAATATGTCGAAACCGGCCGGATCGGATGACTATATCATATAGCTGCCATAGGAACGATCGGTCTAAGAACTAGTTCTAGTTGGAAAAACTTTTTTGTTTTCCATCGTAGCGTCACTAATCTTGGTATATGTTAGTTTTATATGCTTTCTCATAATTCTGGAAAAATGTATCAAAATCGGATCACTATGGCATATAGCTGCCATAGGAACGATCGGTCGAAAAATAAGTCGTTGTGAGAAAAACTTTTTTGATTTCTATCGTATCGTCTCCAATCGTACTATATATTTGTTTTATATGTTTCCACACAATTTTGAAAAAATTTATCAAAAAATCGGATGACTATAGCATATAGCTGCCATATAAACGGTCGGTCGAACAACTACTTCTAGTGAGAAAAACTTTTTTGTTTTTTATCGTAGCGTCCCCAATCTTGGTATATGTTAGTTTTATATGCTTTCACATAATTTTGAAAAATATTATCAAAATCAGATGACTATAGCATATAGCTGCCATAGGAACGATCGGTCCAAAAACTAGTTCTAGTAAGAAAAACTTTTTTGTTTTTTATTGTAGCGTCACCAATCGTGGTATTTATTAGTTTTATATACTTTCACGAAATTTGGAAAAATTGATCAAAATCGGATGACTATAGCATATAGCTGCCATATAAACGGTCGTTCAAAAATTACTTCTAGTGAGAAAAACTTTGTTTTCCATTGTAGCATCACCAATCGTGGTATTTATTAGTATTATATGCTTTCACATAATTCCGAAAAAATTTATTAAAATCAGATGACTGAAGCATATAGCTGCCATATAAATGGTAGGTAAAAAAAAACTAGTTCTAGTCAGAAAAACTTTTTTTTTTCAGCGTCCCCAATCTTGGTATTTTTAGTTTTATATGTTTTCACATACTTTTGAAAAATGTATCAAAATCGGATCACTATAGCATATAGCTGCCATAGGAACGATCGGTCGAAAAATAAGTCTTTGTGAGAAAAACTTTTTTGATTTCCATAATAGCGTCTCCAATCGTAGTATATATTTGTTTTATATGTTCCACACAATTTTACTTTATTTAAATACTCAATAACCTCTATATTCGTCAAAGACAAAAATTTCGACACCGTAAATAAGTCGTGCACTCCATTTTGATTAGAATTATTGAATGAACAATAAAAATCAAATTAAATTTGAATTAAATTTGACACATTGCTCAAAACACAATATGTTTTATTAGGTAAAAAATCAAATTTTCAAAATTGTTTAAAAAGAAACCATGGATGACCCCGCGTTTTTTCTGCATGAACATTTTATAATTCGCGGTCCATCGAGGAAATTTTTTTGGAATTTTCTGAGAGTAGGCCGCTATACTAGACATTTACCTCTGCTTGTATACACAGCTATTTCACGTTTATCCTCGTCGTTGGACACATACTAATGCGTTCGATTAGGGTCTGAGCCTGAGCAATATAATTTAAATTTATATAAAAATGTGAAAACACACAATTGTAACTGTCAAATCTGTTTTACGGCACTTTTGTTTGTTGTGCTTAATGTAAACACTTTTTTAGCCTCAGCTTGGTCAGATTTTAGAAAATCAAATTTTCCACGTTTTGAGAAAAAAAAAATTTTTTTCGAAATATTTTGCTTCTAACTTTTAAACTACTAAACTGATTGGAAAATGTTCTTCAAATAGATAATTAGGAATTGTATAACCTTTTGAATTATTCCCTTGCTTGACTCCATCTAAATTCTAACTTAAGATATGGCTTAAAATGTAAGTGTACCTAGCGAAAAACTAAAAAAAAATTCAAACCAAAAATTTTTGAAAGGGCATAGCCGAATAAGCCTGGGAAAAGTGCCCCAGGAGATTTTTGAATATTTTGGATGAGGGATTGTAGCTATTGTTTAGGAGGGTATGTATACCAAATTTCAAGTCAAAAGGTCTATTGGTTGACGATTAATCTTTAACTAAGCTTAAACATAAATAGTTATATATCTGGTCTAATATCACGCTTAACCATTCGCTTTTGATGGCAAATAAAAAAGATTCAACGTATATATCCGTAGAAAAATTCAAGAATTTTCACTACTATTCCAATGGTCCCAAAATGATGGTCAAAGTTTTTAAAATTCAAAATGACCACTTTCCAGATTTGACAATATCACCAATTTTTCACAGCTGATGTGTTTTTAAACCATATGCATTATAAAAAAAAATCAACTTTTTTAAGTGGTGCAACAATGCGCAATTTATAAAAAACATAAAAATTAATATACTTTTAGTATTTAGTTTTATTTAATCTTTATCACTGTCTTCGTTGATAATGGTGCATTCGCCAGTTGTTTTAAATATATCTGTCAGTATCTCAGCCGGTTTGACGATCCTCGACTTGAATCCGGCAGACTTATGTAAAATATCACAATTTGCACTACGAATGGATTTATAATTGATATGGTAGGACCCATACTGCTAATGTAAATAACGCAACAATTATAAAGCAATTGCTCAATGATCAAGAATGGATTCAAAATGCTACAGCCAGAGATATTGTCGTAGATCGAGGATTTAGAGATGCCGTGGCGCTCCCTGAAGGAAGAGTTCTGCGAAGTTCTTATTCCAGCTCTAAAGGGAAAAAGAAATCAGCTGACGACCTGAAGAAAACAAAAATCCCGGATCGTGACCAAAATCAGGTGGGAAATGGAGGGGGGGCATGGAATTTTGAAACAAATAATACCAGCTTCTCGGTGGCAAAGTTGACAATAAAATGCTTTCAAAAGTAGAAATCCTGTGCAAAGATATAGATCTTAATAATCGATTTAGAAAGCGATTCGAGTGATCATGACTTGTGTGATCAAATCCTTAGTCAGTTTAAAAAAATGAAAAGAAGGCAACCCATTGGCAGAAAATGTGGAAAAGAAGGGCTGATACGAAAAAAGGTTAAATTCGCCAACATCAACAGTACGGATGTAGAAGACTTTCCCTGAATTCACTGAAAATGAACTAAAATATTTTTTCGGCGGTTCAAATCAGTTCTCGCAATCATTATTTTGCTAGTTAGCGGAGTTGCGGGAGAGTGCAGATGGCATCGATTAAATGGAGTAACTTCAAAAGAAAGCCCTAATCTACTGCGGATACATATTAAATCAAGACACATAAATAGAAAACATATCACATTTTCATTAAGTATACACCTCATGGCAAAACACTTGACTGTATAAATGACACAATTGCACCTATCCTAATGGCATGCGAACTGTTGGCTGTTGCTCACATATTGCTGCAGTAATATTTACATAAGTCATGCCCGATTCAAGTCGGGGATCGCTTAGCCGGCTGGAGATACTGACAGATATATTTGAAACAACTGACGAATGCACCATTATCAACGAAGACAGTGATGAAGATTAAATAAATTAAATATTTTTTTTTTTTAAATTGCGCATTGTTGCACCTCTTAAAAAATTGGATTTTGGTATAATGCATAGGTTAAAAAACACAACAGCTGTGGAAAATTGGAGATATTGTCAAATCTGAAAGTGGTCATTTTGAATTTTAAAAACTTTAGACCATCATTTTGGGACCATTGGAATTGGTTTAAATTTTTGATTTTTTTTACGGTATACGTTTAATCTTTTTTATTGCCATCAAAAGGAATGGTTAAGCGTGGTATTAGAAGTTTGTTAAAGATTACCCGTGCCAACCAATAGACCTTTTAATTTGAAATTTGGTATACATACCCTCCAAACAATAGCTACAATCCCCTCATCCAAAATATCTCAAAATTTTTCCAGGCTTTTCTGGCTGCCCTTATTTTTGAGTTTAGCATTAAAAAAATAATGGCTTCAATGGGTCTTTTTCGCTGTAAGCTAGTGTTACCTGCCTAACACTTAAAGCTTAAGCCCAACTTACCATCCACTGAATGAACTATGACATTATCCGTTGCCTTAAATAAGGAAATCTCAATGCTGTTGCTATTTTGTTCAATTAACTGGGCCTGCTCCACATAAAGCAACACTGTGAGGCCATGAGAGGCCAACTGACGTCCAGTGGCGGCTCCAATGTTGATTGTTCTGGAGGCAAGAATATAAATTGAATTACAAATCGCACGACAAATAAAAATTCAGCAACTTCACCTCATACTCTTCACGCCATCACAAATGATGGCTATCTTGGGCCACTGATGATTATTGGCCGGCGTCAGGCGTCGTGCACCGCCTAGAAGTGTGATGGCCAAATCGCTGGCACCACGTGCCAAAATATCAATTTGCCTCTGCAATGACAGGCCCGCCTTCTCTGCACTTAGTTCAATTTTGTTACGCACATACGCCGGTATGGTGGGTATGATAAGGCCATCGTCTGTCACAAAATCTTTACTGCCCTCGAACATGCTCTCAATTTGGCGCAATTGTAACGGTTTGCTGGCCAAAATGTTTCTCATCATGGCGATACTTTTGCTCCGGCTTGTGATGATGATGATGCGAATGATGTTGATTCTGTTGAGCGGTATGACGCACTACATCGGGTTTCTGATGCGTCGACTCAATGTCATCCCAAATGGCCTGCTTATCAAACAGGGCCAGATTGCCCTCAAAATCAAAATCTTCATGCAGCAGGGGATCGTCTGCCTCACTGCCAAATGTTTGCTGCACTTGTTGTTGCCTCATACTGCTCTCGCGGCGCACACGATTGCGTTTATTTTTGCCATTGCCATTGCCATTTCCATTGGTATAGGAACCATTGTTATTTCCATTGCCATTACGCCTGCCATTGCCATAGCTGGAGGCCGACTGACCCGTGGGATAGTAACCAACTCCTCCTGCTGCTGCTCCTGTTCCCGCACCTCCATTAGCTACTATATCAATGGGTCTGCTGCTGCTGCTGCCTCCGGGTATTATCTCTCCACTTCCACTGCTGCCATCCACACTGCTGCAGTAGCTCTCTAAATGATTATTAACACCAAATCCTGTACTGCCCAGCTTCACTTCCACCTTGGCTGGTATCAAATTGCCAAAAAATGCAGCCACACTATTTGGAGTGGTGGCCATTTGATGCTGCTGTTGCTGAGCACTGGACGCCCTAGAGTTTTGCGGTGTCCTGAAATAAAGAAAGAATTAATTAGACCCATGAAAAGTTAAGTAGGGGAGCACCAGCTGCAGCCGCACAGCGTACAAAACTGATAAGACTTGCGCAATAACAAAAGCAAGCAAGTGTTATCGCTTTGAATGACTTGTGGGTTTGACGTAAAATGGGGGTATATTGGGGCATAGAGTCAGGAATTCATTAAAACGGCGAAATTATGTGGCTTAGCCTTATATAAGGCCCTTAAGAGCGAGTTAACTGCTTGTTTCCTAAAATTTCAGGCTCTTATGTTGACAGCTTAACAGCTAACTGAATGTCTTTGTCTGTCTTTTATCAGGCCTGCATTAAATTTCGCTTTCGGCAAGATTTTGCGGATTTAAAATTACTATCAGCCGGGCTCCCATATTCACTTTCGCAAACATTTTGGATTTAGAGACCAAATTTGCCCTAAAATGGTTTGAAGTCGCATAAAAATTAAGAAGGAAAATGGAGATGGTTGTATATCCAAAAATTAATAAAGTCTTTGAGTTTAGTTAAAACAAAATCGATTTTTTTTGCTTATTAATTTCTACAACATCCAAGATATTACCTTAATTTTGTCGATCCGAAAATAGTTTCGGAGATACAGCTTTTAAAAGGTGTGCGCTGCAAGTCCACTGTTATTGCTACTCAAAACTTTAAACGTGTTTTCAAAGTCGGTTGTCAATCTTGATGAAATTTTACACAGGTGTTCGAGATACAATTTACTCGTGCTTGAACGAAGGATTTTTTTTTCAATTACAACTATTTAAAGCAAATTTGACAGAAATTTTAATTTGAAAAATTTCCAAACTTTTTTTTTTTTTTGTTCCTGTTGAGGATTATGGTTAACTAAAAACTTTTTTTTTTTTTTTCATTTTGATAATCCGGAAGTTATGCTGAAACGCGGACGCACCTTTTTTGAGGGGTCAACGGAAATGACGTCAAATGGAGGTTTTTTATTTTTCTTTTGTTTGAAAATTTCAGAAATTATTCTTTGATATGTATCTATAGAGAAAAATTTGAATTAAATAACTAGAAAAAATATTGAAAATAGGCCTTTTTTATCCGACGAAACCCATGTAACCCCTTAATACAAAGTAAAAAGATTATTACCTTAATAGTTAAAACAAAACCGAACATTTACCAAAAATCCATATTCACAAAATTTTGACGAAAGTGAAAACCAGATTTAACTGATTCTTAAGAAACTTTTACAGTGCAATACCATCGATCTGGGGAAGGTCGCTTATCTAGATGACGTTTTGTAAGTTTACATTCAAATTGAATAACGCAATATACCCCCTTTCAGGACTTCATTTCTTCTAGAGAAGAGTGAAATCAGGACCGCAGAACTCTATAAAAATCCAAACTGATGGCTCGAAACTCGATAAGCATTTGCTCTGACATTAAGGCCCTAGGCTCAATATCAACCATATCGGTATCGGTAAATGACTGTTTGCAAATCTCTTCAAGAGAAGACAGAGCAGTCGGGCATAAACCTTATTTGGGTCCAGAACACACAAACTCGCGAGACAGGGTCACTACCACCAACCTCCCTCCCCATAGGGATACTGTGGGTATGCCCATGGCTACGTGCAGGCTCATTATATAACTCTAAAATGGCAACAAATTCGCCGCGAGCCTATGCATGCTCAGCAGATCATACTGCACGGCAGTTATTAGGTCTCTTAAGCTGCAGATACTGGGAAGAGGTAGAGGTAGACTAATCCCAGGATTCATAAAGACATCCGGATGTACTTAGCTGCTAAAATGTTTCTTTCCCCAGGAAACTCAATGAAATTATCATAAAGGAAAGGACAGGAAACAAGTGGGCCAAATGCCCTAGCCTAACATTTCCTAGAAAAATAACATATCCTAACCCCAGTGAATTTTCTGAAAGTGGAGAAGGTCATCTACCTTTGCAGTTTTTTTTAGTGTATTTTTATAAACGAGAAGACTGTGCCAAAGTTTTAACTCACTCCAATTGATTTTACCGGTAGAATATATATATCAGATATTTATAAACTCAAAATCATTGAGAATCAAAATTTGATCACGCTACCATAAAAAATATGAAAAAATGTTTTTTCTCATGATTAAGGAACGAGCCAAAATTACATCAATTCTGCGTCGATTGCAATATGGCTGATCAAAATCGGTGAAGTAGAAAAAAAACGTGGTTTCGAAAAAAAAACGCGCTTAAAGTTTTGAGCAGGGAATCAAACCGAATCGAATTTCGGTTCCGGTTCCGGTTCTGGTACGTACCGAAACTAATGTTTCGGTAAAAGGTTCTGTTTAGGTTCTAGTTTATTTCGGTATTAGGTTTCGGTACATTGGTTTTTATTTCGGTATACCGGTACGTACCGGTATGTACCGGTATAATTTAAAAGTCCTTTAATCCGAAGATATAATAGAAACGGTAGCTACCTACACAACAGAAAGTAGTTCTAAAGAAGGAAAATTAAACATAATAAACTTTATCTCAGAAAAAAAAATGTCCTAATAATAGAAGAGCAGGAAGAACTTTTGATATCTGATGAAATGTTAAATACACTGTTTTCAGATAACGTTACCGATCACAATTTAACCCTGCATTCAATTCATTTCTTTGTAAATGCAAAAATTATGGATAAATTAATAATATTTGAAATTTATTGAACCAAAATAGATGCAACGAAATAGGATGAAATTGTTAATTTTATTTAAAATTTTAGTATATACCAGATGGTCTATAACCTAACCTTTGTAAGTGAAGAAATCACTGAATGAAGCAATAACAAAAAAAACTCAGAACCGAAACTGTACCGGTACAATGTTTGGGTTCTTTTTGGTCATTTCGGTTCCAAAAATAAAGGTACCGAAATACCGGTTCTCAAAAAATAAATAATAACGGTTCCGGTTCTGGTTCTGAGTTTAAATCGGTTCTTTTCGGTATACGATTCCGGTTCGGGTTCCGGTTTATTTTAGTAAATATAAATACTCTAATTAAATGTAAAGGACTACTTAGTCTTAGAAAAATCCTCCCTTTAAAATAATATATTTTTATTTAACATATATATTTATATTATAAAATATTTTTTTTTAATTTTAAAATAAAGTTTCTTAATTTCAGAAATATGATTACGAATTTAAAAAAAAAATTTTGTTTTAATATTTAGTGAAGATTTAATGTTTTCAACTGTGTTTTTAGAGCCCTTTGAGTATTTTACCAGCATATTATGGGCTATATTTTACCGTAGTCTTATAAATGGTATGGGTTCAAATTATGATTGAAGTCATAACGGACCTAAATTGCATATCGTGGCTTTTAGAATGAGAAAGAGATAGAAAGCATTTAAAACTTTCTATGCGACTGCCCTTGCACTTCTTAGAAATCGCATCCAGTACCTGATAAAACCATTCAGGGTCCTAGGGTCAGGGACCTGGCTCTTTTTATGGGCTCCTCAAAATGGTTTTCAAAGCCACTGATGGAGATTTTGTGTAGAAACCCCCACTGAAATTTTTGAATATTACTGGGTACCGTATCGGAACCGAAATAATCTAAAAACCGAATTAGAACCTTTAACCGAAATTCTTATTTCGGTACGTACCGGAACCGGTATTGCAACCGATATTTGTTTCGGAATTAATTCCTGGTATTGAATATTTCGATAGTATTGATATTGATTTTTGGAATAATATCTTCATGGATAGGGATCAATCAATTGCCAATGATGTGCGAACTTCATTTATGGAGGTCGATGACCGTTAAAAAATTTGCTAACTAGAAATACCAGGTATTTCGTTCAATTGAATTATCTGATACAAATTTCTTAATTTACAATGGGTAGACGATTCAAGCGAGATTGGGAACTGATCGCGTAAGCAAGTTTAAAATAACCAAATTCAGATAAGCAAGGGAAAGCAAGACTGCAAGTCTATAGGCAATGCCAATGCGTTGTCTACAAACAAATAATCAACGAGAAGAAATTAGAAAATATACAAAATTATTAGAAATTGATAATTATTAATTATTATATAAAATTATTTTATTAATATATTATTATTATTATAATATTATTATCTGGTAAAGATTAGATTTTGCTAGATTTTTTTTTGCAATTTTAGGTCATCAAAAATTCGAACCCCTTTTTCAATTGTTGCCGTTCGTTTTATGCGTACCTTCGTAGGCCGTTCGCGCCATTCACGCCATTAAGCTTCAGTTGTTGTTGCATTTTATCGCTTAGCGTTGAATTGCCTCCTGCAGCACCTCCACTTGTTCCTGCTCCTCGGCCATGGCCATGTTCATGTCCATTTGTCTTGGCTGCCGCAGCCGCCGCCGCCTCCTCCTGTTCCCTTTGTTGTTGCAATTGTAATTGCTGTTGTTTGCCCAAAATGTTGGAGAAATGTGGCAACTTGACGGGCGTCGGTTTATTTATTACCGTGGGCGTTAAATGCGTTGACGCCTCCGCATCCTGACGCACCGGCTCAATTAGATTGATGCTGCGTATGTCCGTGCATTTGAGTGCCACCTCGGCGTTTTGCTTGCGCAATGGTACACCATTGCGAAAGGCACGGACTATGGTTATCTCCTCGGCAGAAATTTGCTTGATCAGACCCTGAAAGACGCCCAAAACTTCGTCGCAGGTAATGGACACCGCACAGCCAATCCAATCTTGTTGATCTGTTAGCCCCATGTAAATTGTTGTTGTTGTTGTGCCACGACAATTGTTGATATTTTAATGTTTTTTTTTTTTTTGATTAAGTTAATTTTTTTGTGTTTTGTTGCTCTTTTTTTTCTTTATTAATACGCAATTTCACTTGGTCGCGCACCCCTTCTCACGCTACTGCTGCTCGATTAACTACGCACCACGCCGACGACCGAACTTTTTGCCAACCGTTGCAAAAACAACAAAAAAAAAAATTTCTCTTTTTTTTTTTTTTTTGGGTTTGCTTTGTGTTTTTGTTGCTGTTGCTGGGATTTGCTATGTGTAATGGGTTATATGGATGGCCACGATTGGATTTGATTATGATTAAATTAAATGCACCCTATAATTTTAAACACTTTTTAACTTTAAATTTTACTCATTTGTTGGATTTTTCGCTTTAGTGTGACCGTTGGTGGAGAGAGTGGAAAATACCATTGGCTAAGAGAAAATACTAAAATAACAGAGGGGAAGAGGCTTTTAATACCCTTGCATGGGGTATATACATTTTGTTAGGTTAATTGTAACGGAAAGAAAATATAGTTTTAAATGTTGCAAATAAGGTGCTTGCGGTAAATTTTACAGTGAACCAACTAAGTAGAAGTACGCTCTGAGTTTGTGTATTTATTTTGTAAAGTGTTTATAATTAAAAGATAAACTAACAGACGAAAGCCTCGAGTCTAAACGCTCTTCTCCATTATAATTAATTAAAACACTATTTTTAAAATTTATAATATTAAAATAATAAAATAATATAAAATATATAAAATATATAAAATATATAAAATATATAAAATATATAAAATATATAAAATATATAAAATATATAAAATATATAAAATATATAAAATATATAAAATATATAAAATATATAAAATATATAAAATATTAATATATAAAATATATAAAATATATAAAATATATATAAAAATATATAAAATATATAAAATATATAAAATATATAAAATATAAAAAATATATAAAATATATAAAATATAAAAAAAAAAATATATAAAATATAATTTAACGAGAAGGTAAAGCTAACTTCGACTGTGCCGAAGTTTTAATACACTTGCAAAAGTTCAATCCAACTGATTTAACTGGTAGAATATATATAGGATATAGATATCAGATATTTATAAATTCAAAATCATTGAGAATCAGAATTTGATCACGCTACGATATAAAAAATACACATTTTCCGACCGATCGGTCCAATGGCAGCTATATGCTATAGTCATCCGATTTTGATAAAATCTTCCAGAATTGTGTTGACGCATATAAAACTAATATATACCAAGATTGGTGACGCTACGATGGAAAATAAAAAAGTTTTTCTCACTAAGACTTATTTTCCGACAGATCGTTCCTATGGCAGCTATAAGATAAAGTCATTCGATCCGGCCGGTTCCTATGCAAAATGTCAGCTCGATAGCTTTAAGACTGAGGGACTACTTCGCGTAAAATCAGACAGACGGACGGACGGACAGACGGAATTGCTCTCAGCTCGTCGTCCTGATCAAGAATATATATAGTTTATAAGCCAAACTGGAATTATAAACGCAGAATCGGGACGTAATGGGATTTTTAATAAAATGTAACATTGGGATTGAGCAATTTTCGGGCTGTAATACCACTTTGAGATAGGGAAACTATATAATCGGGTCTGATTTAGGGCAAAGACTGGAATGTCTTAAACTGCGGACGTCAAGAAATCCGGAACAACTAGAATAACAATAAATATGGTGAAGCTACTAGAGATCTTAGGTCAGAGATTTTTTTTTTTTTTTTGGGCTGTCAAACCATATAGCCGGTATTTATGAATGTGGATTTTGAACGGGCGGGACGTTATCGAATTTTCTTTCCCAAGCCCATGTCTAATCTATACATACATATATATAAAAGAGAATGCAATTTCCACAGTATGTTCATTTCAGAAAAAAGTCATAGGCTATGTCGCAAGTCTATGAACTAGTTTAAAAGCGTTTTAAACCGGTTCAAAAGTGGATCAGAGCCATATCTCTGAATCTACTAAGCCGATCTTCATAAAATTTTCGCAGTATCTTCATGTCGATCAGAAAGAATCGTAGGCAAAGTCCCAAGTCTATCAACCAGGTTGAAAGCGGTTTAAGCCGGAGCTATATCTCATAAATTATTGAAACTATAAACTTTAAATTTGATATTTTGGTAAGTTTTGCGGAGACAGATATTTCATTGTTATACATTTGCTGCAATAGTTTCAAAAAGTTGTTCAGAGCGAATTATCAGAAATAAGGTATGTTGGTTGTATGAAGACAGATATTTGCCTAGTTTCAATTTGGTTTCGAAATAGTTTAAGCCTTATCAAAATTTGCAAGAAACGTAAGATTTGCTGTGTAGATTTGTTACCGGTTTAATATTTGTCCTGTAAGGTTGTATATGTATCCCTAGTATAATAAGTTATATGCATCCCTGGAATGTATCGATACTCATGAGAACCCTGTAATCGATGCTAGGAGGAGTGTTATCGAGATCGACTTGGTTCTCTCTCTGATTGAAGCCGTCTATGTGCAAGGAAGCAAATTTAAATAAAGCTAATTAAACTTAATCTGACTGAGTTTACATACATAAAAATTATTTAAGTTATGAACTTGGAACCTATGAAGTTCGATATTTTTTGGGGTTATAACCGATTTAAATTTGATTATAAACTTTCTTATAACGGTATAAGAACTTTCTCAATTTTGTGAAAGAAAAATATCAACACAATTTTTATGGACCCGAGCGGTGCCGGGTATATAGCTAGTTTGTAATAAATCTGAAGATATTAATTTCCATGATTTAGGGCCGATTTCTTATCTTCTAGATAGCTGCTATGTGTCTGATTAAAATAAATATTACTCTGTTTTATGTAAGATTATGTGAAAGATAGCGCTATATATAAGATAAGAAATCTTAAGTCTTCTTAATGTTGAACAACACGAGCACTAGATTTTGGCACGACTCACGCACGAACTGTTAAAATATTCCTACAAATAAAAGTACCTCTCAATGAACCACACGACATTGATTTAATTAGTCAAGAATTATAATAAATTTTTACTGAACATTTTTGGCCCACTGTAAGCATATGCTTTACAAATGTAACTGCTATTAAAATTTTTTGTCACTCACAGGGCCGCGTATTTAGTATTTTTTTTTATGATTTTCAAGATTTTGATCAAATACGGTCACTTTACTAGTTTAGTTCTCGGTTTTTATTGCTGTCGGTTCTTGTGCATTTTGCGGAATTTGAAATGTTTATTAAATTGTAGTTAAAAGTAGTGCAATAATCATAGAAAATTGAAAATCGTAGAGCGAGGCGCAGCAGCCAAACGCAAACGAAACGAATTGAAAACGTGAAATAGTTTTTCCTCAGTTAGTTGTGGCACAAATTGCGAATTTGTACGTGATGTTTTTCCGACTAGAGTAAAATCCACACACACACAAACACACACGCACACGCTGAAAAATATACTTATAAATCAAGTGAAATTAAAAAAAACTACATATATAAAGAGCTGTCCAGAGGCAGAGGCCAAGCAAAAAGGAGGGGCAAATGTAAGTGGAGAAAGAAATGGTTACCTTTTCAAGCTTGGCTAATTATGCCATAGCGCCCACACAAACACACACACACACACTCATACTCATACATATGGATATAAAAGCGGGGTAGACAGAGTACCGTTCTTTGTTGTCTGCACTCGATTTGGCCTTGCCCAGAGAGCGAGCAAGCAGCCTCTCTCTCTATTGTTGTTGTTATTGTCAGTTCTTACTTTAATTTAAACTTTCGCAGCTTCCTGTGTTTCTCTTCTTCTCTCTCGGAATCCTGAACCACAATATGTCGGCACGTTCCAGCGGCACAACAGTTATGGCCTCGACCTCAACCACAATGGCTGCTAGTGGTGATAGTGTGCCACGCCCACCGCCCAGACGACGTGCCGCCTCTGTTGCAGGACAACAGCAGCCGCGTTTAGATTATGGCAATGGACATACGCCACGTCGATCGTTGGCTGCAGTGGTAAGTGTAAAGGCCCCCCTACCCACCCAGCCTGCCTGCCTTATCAGTTTTAAATTTATGATATTTTCATTATTAATCTAATCTCTCTCTCCCTCTCACTCTCTCTGGGATGAGGGGGGGAGCCTGTAAAACAGCAACATGATGTTGTTTTTTATTTTCGGGCACTTGCACTTTTGTGTGTACAAAAATTACGAAAATTTTCATGATAAGCAAGATTTTAATCAGTTGCAGAAGCCCTGGAATGTGTCTGTCTGTCTGTCTGTCTAAATAAACACAAGTTTGCCATTAGCAAAGGAAAACTTTTGTTGTATTTATTTATCTTAATTTAACCGCAGAGTCTCCTCTTCATCATCAACACATCACTTCATACATAATTGAATTTATCAACAATGCGTAAATTGCTCGCTGAAAAGTTTTGTATATTATTTGCCCGAGCTGCTTCATCTTCATTAGCGCCTTTGCTTGTGTTAAATGCGGCGACTGCGGCCGGCCGGGCGGGCTAATCCCTTTGCCAAATGTCAAAAGTCATTGTTCGCTTATCACTTAACAAAAGGTTAAATTATTTGCTTATATATTAATTGCGTCAGTTTTCGGGGCAACAAGTCAAATGTCAATTATAATTGATGAGCGGCGGGTTTCTTCCTAATGCAGCCCGCTGAGACTTGCGCGCACACACACACACACACACCCACACTCCCACACATTTATAAACAACTCGACATCATGCCTCTGAGCTGATCAGCTGTTTTTGTTTTGCTTTTGCCTTGGCCACTTGTTCGCAGGTTTTTATGCTTTAGTCAGAGAGCGAGCCAGCAAGAGAGAGAGAGAGAGAGCGAGTGAGTGCGAGTGAAAAGTCAAGTCAGCTTGAAAAAAGCTTGTGCGCCAAAATTAAAAAAGCTTTTTACTGTTACACTAGTGTTGTAAAAAATCAAATTTTGTATTTGTTTATTTATTAATTTTGCTATTTGTAATATTTATTTATAACGAAAAATTATTTTTTTCCATATGGGCATTTCCGCAGAAAAGTCTACCATGACCGAAAAATTAAAAGTTCATTAAAAGTTGTTTCTTACTTGATTTAGAAAAAGTAAATATGCAAATTATTTTTAATTAATGAGTTTAAAGCTTCCCTTTATACAGATAGCGATATATCGGGCTAGAAAGTACAAATTTACGTTTTGGCCAGTTTTTCAGTGCATTTTCTCTTTTCGATTTACAGCTCTCAGAGTCATTAAGCAAATCCACTCTTTTCGCAAAATTTTAGCTACAATTAAAAATGATTTTTTTGTTGGGTTGAATAATTTAAGAAAAATTTTCTTCACTTAAAAATTGCCAAATGAAATTTAAGTAACGTCACGTCAGTAACGTCACGTCAGATATAAAAACGCTAATAAAAAAAGAACGAGAAATGAGATTTATATTTGGTAAATTGAAAAATAAACTTATATTATTCTAAAAACTACTGAAAAAAGTTTCATACTAAAAGAGTTTCTCAATTCGCAGAGTTTAGCAATTTTGTAGTCCGAGTCAAAACCCACTTCCGTTTTAAGTAACGTCACGTCAGGGCATATTTTTACTGATTTCTTTGAATCCTCTGGGTCGATTTTTATAATTTTTTTTTCTAAATAAAGTGCTATTGAATTACTATCAAAATCTAAGAAAAATTTTTTTTTAACTTGTCTCTTTCATATTTTTTTTAAATATTTTATCGTACGAATGTCACGTCACGTCAGAAAAGAAATGCCCATATTTAAAATTTTTTGTTTTCATGTCTAAAAAAATTATTTTTACATTGATTTTATTTATCATGGCGTGAAAATAATTTTTGTGATTTTACGAATCTTGCTATTTTGTAAGGTCTAAAATCGAAAGCAATTCAGTTTTGCGGAACCAGCAATTTTAGTTATTTTTAATTAATATTTGCATTAATATTTTAGTCATTTTGGAAGTAAATTTTGTAATTTTTATATTGCCATTTTCTGGCATCAATAGTTGGCATCACTTATGCAGCTAACGATTGCTTGCGATAGGTTGTGTCTACGGTGTCATTATACCTGGTAAGGCGATTGTTTTCCGTTGTTAACTAAGAGCTTTTGCTGAGGATGAGAGCGAAGGGGCTGTATGCAAATTTTGTATTCAAGCTGACGAGCAGCGTGAAAGCAACCTTATGAATTAAGTGTCAGAGTGAACCTACGCATTAACAAATTAAACTAGACTAAAACTCTGCTTTGCTTCTCTTTGCCACTAAATTTGAGCAGTCAGTGCTTTCGGTCTGATCACTAAATGTTGTACTCGTTAGGATTGAAACAGCTGTTTGCAACCGCCAGCGTCGCAACCAAAAAAGCAGCGCAATCGTTCATTCTATATTTCCTTAGACCGCATTTACACGATGAAGTAAACTTCATGAAGTTTCTCAAAAAGCTTTTGTTTGTGGGAAAGAGGTGTGGTGGGGTACAATTTTTTTTTAGTGGGAAATTTTTTTTTATTTTTTTTTTTTTTTTTTTTTTGTGTTGCTTGCCCCTCTTACCAGCTTTTGTTCTTTTTGCTATCTCCTCACAATAAACTTAGTGGGGTACTTCCCCCAAACTCTTTCCTAAAAGCAAGAGCTTTTTTAAAAACATCATGAAGTTTGCTTCATCGTGTAAATTCGCCTTAGTCTGTGACCTCTGCTCAAGTTCTTTCTGCTAGTAATTTTTGGTTCGCGCAGAGCACCAAGCGGTATTAAGCAAGTGATATGTGTTCGACTCGCTAGTATTAAAAAATCTAACAACAAACTGTTTTGCAACCGCAACTCAACGTGATTTTCACTCCTCGAATTATTGAAAACGAACTATTGGGGAAACAACACGACTTTGTACAATTTGATTGGGTTTTCTATGGGTTGGCATCCCTGGTTTTCGAACAAGTTGGAGCTTTCGGAATAATCTTTCACTTTTTCTCTTCACTTTTCTTCACTCAAATTACATTGGAGTGGTTTTTGTGCAGCGCTCAGCCACAAACACATACGAACAAACGTTGTCTGTCTCACTGACGCGCATTTAGCAAAAGCTCTGAACTCACAAATTTCAGTTTCCGCAACACCATTAATAATTCTATCTTGAATACAGCTTTTTTGTGACCACCTTACCAGTAATTGTTACGCCATGGTCGTGTCCACGCGCGATTTAAGCAAATGCTCTCAGATAACAACTTTTAGCAATATCCATACAAGAGATTCAATCCCATCCCGTTCCGATTCAGACACAATTCTATCCCGATTCTTCCCGATTTCAAACATTCATATTTTAAATACAGTTCCGTTCCGATCTTGATCCTAATCTTTCTTGACCCGTCCGAATCCTTATTTCAATGCGATAACTGCGGGAGTTCCGAGATAATACCGTCAATCTTACATCTCTATTCCTTAACTTATTATTCCAACTGAAAGCGAATTAAAAATATCCCTTTATCCAGGGTTTAATTTTGAATCTAATATAGGATCCTATACCGGTTCTCTATCTGTTCTCAATATTAATTCGGTTCCGATACGGTACCATAGGCTTCTGTTTCGGTATACTGGTACGTATCGGTAAACAAATATATTTTTTGAAAATTAAAAAAAATCAATCCGCACAGTAGACGGATCACAACCGGCCGCAACAATACTCCTAATCACTTAAAATCGGTCAATTTCGGTAAACGTTAATATATACATATGTTTGTTCATTTTAACTAAATCCATTGCGATTTGTTAGACATTTTTATTTTCTGTTTTTATTTTTTTAAATCTGAAAATCACACATTTGGCCACACTCTTCAGCGAAAGCTTTTTTTTGTGTGGGGGCCTCGTTTATTTCCCCACTCCCACGCCTTGGTCACACTGTATCTATTTTTTTCTTTTTTTTTTTTTGTTGGGAGCGAAATCTGTTTTAGTTTAGCTTAGAACGCGAGAGCATCCGTTACGTGCAACGGCAGTCGCCAAGTGTGGAGACTTGTTGTTGTTGTTGTTGGCGTGTTTGCACTAACACTCACACACACACACACACTCGCGCGAAGAGAACATGTTTTTGCAATAGTGTTAGTGTTTTTAGCTGCCATTGTTGTTGTTGTTGTTGTTTTTATTGTTTTCTATCGCTGCTTTTGCGCTTTGGGGCCTGTTAATAAAAGATAAATAAGTGAATAATTGAATTAAACAAAAACCGAAATAAATTTATTGCCGCATGGCAAAAAAAAAAAAAAATAAGAAAAAGTGATTAATGTTTAATTATATACAAAATGTTTGTTGAAAGAAATTCACAGTGAGCTAAGAATCAACGTCGCCATCGCCAACCAAGTGAAAACAAGATTCGCTCGGATTTGGATTCGTTTCTTTTTTTTTTTTTTCTGGGCCTCTTTTTATTAGTCATTGTAGACCAAAAATGTTTTGCGTTTCACTCGGCGGCGGCTGCTCTTAAACGTGGCGTTACGTATACGCAATATACATATATATATATATATGTACAGTTAATAATATTTAGTAGTAATATGTGAAGATGTATATAATAATAATACAAATTGTTGTGAAACCTGTTCCCCGCGCTAAGTGCAACGAGAAATAACGCAAGAATTTCTTACCCAACCCCAATCCAACTCGTTTTGTGTGTAGTAGCCAAAATCCACACACAAAAAAGTTTTTTGATACTTATTTAAAATTCTTTTTAAAAGGTTCAAATTAGTTTGGAGAGAGGCGTGCAAAAAAATTAACACAAAACGTAAACAAAAATTCAACAATATAATAAAAAAAAAAAAAATATGGCTGAATCAACAACCACATCGCCTTCAGCGACGAGTGAAGATGGTCAAATTCATGGCTACAATAATACTGATGTAAGTTAGCCACATTTATACATACATACATACATATAAATATCTACATAAGCCGCTAATTGAGCCGACTTTGATGTGGCTCACGTGCCTCCCCCGCTCTCTCTTCATTTGAGATTCTCTTCAATATAAATAGTTATGCGGGGACGGGGGTCTATTTCTACTTGAGCAGGAGGGCAGATGGAATTGATTATATAGAATTCTTGAATATGTTGCAAATTTATGCAAGAATGTTTTGGGGTTTAACCCAATCAGCTGTTTTCATACAAAACGTAAACAACCAGCTGTTGAGTTTGCAGTGTTGAGTAATGAGAAGTTTATTTTTAAGGGCTGTCAACTGAGTGGAGTTTTCGTAAATAGTTTGAATTAATAAGTTGATTTATTAAATATTATACAACTTCTCAATTTCAATTAAATTTATTGTTTTTTGTCATGAAAGTCATGTTAACAACTACAGTTAAACTTCCATTTAGCGAATCTTTTAGGGGACCATAAAAACTTTGAAAAACATAATATTCGAAATATACCCATGTGTTCTACAAATCGCTTTCGAACTAAAAAAACGTCTCAAATTGTATGGGAGTTGGGTTTTTTTGGAGATATCGTTTTTATTTTAATTTAAAGAAAATGTAATGTTCTGAAAAAAATTCTTTTATATAATCTTTAGAGATTTTGACGACGTTTGGAACACCGAAGATATTTCTAATTCTTATTCGAAACTTAAGGTGGAATGTATGTGAATCAGATTATGGTCTACCGCCATTAAAAGGGTTGCATCTCTCGCCAATAATTTATGCCAATTTTTATTCATTATTATACACTTGAAAATTGTATATTAATTTTGCCCAGAAGTTTGTAACGCATACAAATATTCATTTCCGACCCCATAAAATATATATTCTTGATCAGGACGACGAGCTGAGTTCAATTCCGTCTGTCCGTATGAACGAAGAGATCTCAGAGATGATAAGAGATAGAGGTTTGAGGTGTATGGAACATATATTTCTTATACTTGCAGGCAGATCAAGTTTAGTTTTAATTTTTGCCACGCCCCCTGCCTCCCCCGCAAATTAAAAAAAAACGAAATAACTCCCACAATTTTCAAGATAGATAGTTCGAACGTTCTAGACATATATTCTACTACTTATTTTGAATCGACCCGCCATACATCGTTTTTCGATCAGATGAACGATATTAGAGCTATACGTAAAAGATAATAAAAACCAACGACAACAACAACACCGTAGCGAGAAAGAGAGAGCGAGAATGCAATAGCTAACTGGTAATTTCCCAATTGGACCTTGCTTGACGGCAGGATCTAATGGGACTGCTCCGCTCTCAGTTTCCCCCCGCCTTCTTTCCCATAGATATTTGTGTAAGTAGGCAAAGACCAAGTATGAGAGGAGCGATGCAATTGAGATGACCTGCGGTCAGAAATCACGCGTGATTCCCGCGTGACTAATATAGATACGTTTATGTTAATAGGAAATTATATACAAATTCTATAATTTTTTTACTAGGTAATTCTACGCTATCCAACATCGTCAACGGTGAATTACTTTGACACGTATTGATCGCCCTTCTTCCCTCATATTTTATTGCCACAACATCGTTTTTTCAACCAGATGAACGATAGTCGAAATTTGAGTTGACACCCCCAGATTGTTTAAAACTCTTTTGAAAAAACCTACTTAAGTACAGTTAATTTTTACTACGTACAAACAGGTACAGAGTATATTACAGTCGGGCTTGACCGACTTTCTTACTTGTTTTAATTTCAGTTTATTGTTTTTTATCATCAAAGTCATGTTAATGACTACAGTTCAACTTCCATTTAGTTAATCTCAAGGGGATCCTAAAAACTTTGTTAAACAGAAAATACGAAATATATAATATTTTTTAGAACTCAAAACGTGTTTTTTTTTTTCTTTTTTTACAAGAATATAAATTAAGTGAGATCTGCAAAATTGAGAACATTGAGAATAAGACTCTGTCACTTTGTGTGTTAATTCTCAAATGAATTAATCGATTGAAGCCTTCTTATCATATTTCTTATCATATTTTAATCTTTTATGTGTTGTCATACCAATATATACCGGGTATAAAAATGTATGTATTCTCGGGTACTAAAAATGAAGTGGCTTTTTTCACTATATTCTAAAATGTTTTCGATACTTTTTAAAAGTAGTTTAAAATTAATTTCGAACTAATTCGGTTCTTCTTTTAATGAGCTCCAAGCATGGTGTCAAGGACCTTTATTTCACAATAATAACAACGTTATCTTAAAATTTTTGAAAACCATCCTGTAAAGTTGGAAAATGGGGAATTCTGTTAAGAATAACAAATAATATTTTTCTAAGCATTTTCCGCCAATTTTCCGGGTTATTTCAAAATTGGAAAATCCCTTAATATTTTATTATGTAGAGCTCAAATAAGCTAATCTAATGAAAATAAAGGGAGTTTCATTCATACATTTTTCCGACTATTTTCCGATTTTAGGGGTAGATTTGAAAATGATTTTGAATCCGATCAAATTGGAAAACAAATTTTTCAATATTTTTTCTCCAGTTTTCCGGACTTTCCAAATTTGCAAAATCCCGATGGTAATATTTTGTTATTTAAAGCCTAAAAAATAAATTTAAAGCTGATCGGATAAAAACTATACATCAGTTTTCCGCCAATTTTCCGAATTTCGTGAAATTTTTCAAAAATTTCCAAGTAATATATTTTTTATATTTTGAATGGGTGGGTGGATTTTCCAACAAAAGTGAATACAATTTTATTGAAATTTCCAAGAGCTTTCACAAAGAATTTGTGTCCGATCGAATGGAGGACATATTTTTTTTCATGAATTTTTTTTTTGCAAATTTTCCGGATTTTCGAAAATTTAAAAGTAAAAATAAGCTTAGAGTTGTTCGAATGAAAAGCAAAATAATTATATACAACAGTTTTCCGACAATTTTCGTTTTTTTGGGGGATGATTTTTCAAAATTTGAAGTCACTCCTATGTGTACTACAAATCCTTTTGACTCCAAAACAACCCTATTCCCATACGATTTGGGACATTTAAGGGTCGAACGCGATAGGTAGAACACATGGGACTGACTTTCAAATTTGGGATGATTGGCTTCAAAAATGAGTTTGGAACCCATTTTCCTCTCATGGTTAATTTTCTGGAAATCTGGTGTGCATTTATAGTTGAATTTTTTATTTCGATTTTTTTTTTAATAAAAGTTGTGAGCTGATCGGATGATCACCAAAAAAGTTTCATACAACAGTTTTCTATGAATTCTCCACATTTTCCGGCGGAATTTTCCAAAATCCCGCCTTAGTACTCACTTTTAGAATAAGATGAAACTACAGTAAAAATTTCAGCTAGCTATCTCTTACGGTTTGGTCTGCGCGACGGTCACCAATCAGTCTGTCAGGTTGAAGTCTTTTATATATATAGAGAAGGGTCGCAAATGTTTCGTTCTGTCAGTTATAAATATTTAAAAAATTTCATAATACCCATTTTTGTGGGTACAACAGGGTATAAAAAACCGAAACGGTTTTGCGAAAGCGTTTCGGTATGGTTCTGGTTTTTTTTCGGTACCAATTATTAGGGTTAAAGGTTTTCGGTTCTCAAAAATATTTCTTGAATATTTCCTTGAAACGGTTCCATTCGGTTAACGGTTCCGGTAATATTTTCTATTATAAATATTGCAGCATGGTTAAATGTCAGGTTTCATACTAAACTTGTAAAATTTCCCAGTTAACGGTTAATCGTTCCGGTATTAGTACATTAAGTGCCATTTAAGATCTTTGACAATGTCATTCACTTAATCGAACTCTGAATATATTAATTCGTTAAATGTACTCAACCGCAAGATTTGTTATATGTTGTCACCCAAGCTTATAAATTTCACATGCTACTTAGCACCCGTTCCGAAATCCCAAGTTGATGACTGTCTAAGCTAATATCATCTGGGGAAAATCGGGGAATAATACATCTGTTTTTAACCTTGAATTGCCATGAATATTTTCCAGTTTTCTTTGCTTGGAATTTTTTCTTTTAATATACATAATTTATTTAATGCCTGCTCAACTGCTGCTGACCTTGAACAATACTCTGGTATTTATTTTCCAGCAATTTATTTTCGTTGAAGTTCTCATAAATATTTACCCAACGTAGGCAAAAAAGAAAAAAAAAAGCAGTTTGAGGCCAAAAACGCTTCATCAAATTGATGTTAATATTTATTTTGTTTTCCTTTTTAGCTTATTATCGAGTGTTGCTCTCGTTTTAAAATGTTTTTTGCATTCTTTAGATACATGTGAATGTGTGTGTGTGTGTGTATGTAGGCTATCTATTCTGGGTAATCTATCAAAGACGCATATGCATTAGCAACAAGCAGCAGCGGCAATTTGTGTAATGAACTTGCATCGACCTATCGGCAAATGAGCGTGAACAAATCAATTAGGTTAATGGCGCTGTTGGGTCAGCAAATGAGACAGACAGGTTCTCCGTTTTGGCATCTCAAATATGTCATTGCATTCTATATTTGAGCTGTCTGTTTAAACAGTAGACAAAATATATATAAATACAACCAAAATGGACTTCCGTTGAGCAACCACCTACCTTGACTTCATTTTGGTTACCTTCCTCGCACTCTCTTTACCTCTCTCTCTCTCTCTGTTAGCCCTCCCACTTGGCTTATCAGCGCACACGAAACGCCATTTGATTATTCATACATATATTTTTGGTATTTGATTATTCACTACCGAAAATATTGTTGGAACCGTCTCGCCAAAGGTGGGTGTACATTGGCTGGTGAAGTGCTGCATTTCTATGTCACATGGCTAAAAGTCAATGCTTTTTTTTTTTGATAAAAGGAATTGGGGGAGGAAAATTGATTATAACAGAGTTTTCATTACATTTCTACAAAAACAAAATTAATTACTACAATTCTTAGAAAACTGTTATACAAAACAAAACTAATTGGGTAGCTTAACAAATCCGTTTGCATACAAATTCCTTGTTTTGTTACATTTCCCAGAATTAACTCAAATGTGAAAATGTATTTTATGTTTATTTATTATTTAAGTGTAATTAAAATTTATGGATATGCAAAAACTTTCAACCATTAAAGCTTTTGCCTGCGTGCTTTTCATTTGAAATATAGAAATCTCATTAATTTTATGCCTTGAGGCAATGCCTTCATAGTTTCATCGAGCTGAGTCAAAGTCCAAGATCTCTTTAAAATATTAAAACGCGCCAAAGATTTTTAATGGGATATTATAGATCAGAACTAGTTTCAGAAATTGATCACAAAAAGAATGAACAATAATGAGACTTATTAATTAAATAGCATAATCAACGAAGAGCTTCGCTTCTCCGTAAATACGCTACAAGACAATCGGTTTATAGCAGGGAATAATATCGTAACTTAAACCGGAATCGTTAACCAAATTAAACCGTTTCAAGGCACGTACCGGTATCGGAACCAGAACCGATATTACAATTTTTTTGAGAATCGGAAACGGTGTATAGTTGTTACCATACCGAAACCCTAATACCGATACTAATTCGGTTTTCTATTAGATATTTACATGACTGATTTTTGGTAATTTTAAAATATATATTTACATAGGCCAGTCAGAAAAAAACAGAACAAAATCTTTAAAAATAATGGGGTAATTACTACTCCTTAAAAGGTGAGTAAAGGGGGAAAACAAAAGTTTACGATACAACAAACAAAACATATGAGAAAAAATACAACTTTCCCGAGACCTTGGGGTTATTTTTATAAAATGCGTCGTAAAATTGTAAAATGTTAAAATCTCTAAAAGTATTAAATTTGAATCGTGTCACTCCTATAGCAATTTAGCACTTTATATTCGAAATAAGCGATTAAGTGGACAGGCATGATGCTTCTGTTTGTAATTTGTCGGTTCAAATCCCGGCAAAGACATAGAGGACTGTTTTTTTAAATATTTTTTTTGTGTCTTTTTGATGAACGTATGTCATTTATGTTTACATTCACGTTATTCAGTAGAGTAACAAATTATTTGTGCAAATAACAAAATTCTAATGCAAATTTAACGTAACTGGAATTTTTGGAAAAGAATTCCTGACCCGCTAAAGTATAAATATTTTTATCAGCATCAAAAGCCGAAATACTTAAGTCCGTCTGTCAATCCGATACCGCCTTACGTTGATGAACAATTAGATCTCGGAAGAGAAAAAAACTGAATAAATTAACCAAATTTGCAAATTTATGCAACAAAATGAATGTCTAAAGTAAAATCCCGCGCCATACTAACTACCGATTTAAGAAAAGTATAAAATAACATTTGAAGCTAGGTAGACAAACGATTATAAAAACAAAAATTATATTTTTAAACAATGGATTTATCACCAAATGGAAGAATTATCTTTATTTATATGGCCCCGTACAAGGATCGAACACACAACCTCAGTTTTTAGAGTAATGCATTTTGCCTACCCCGACCTTAATCTATTTTTATAAAATTACTATCATGTATCACAAAGCAGCACAAAGATTAAAGATCTGTTCCTCAGTTTTCGATTTCGGTGATTTATTTTTCCATTTTCCATTTTACCCGAGTTTACACACCACATTTGTAAACCAATTCTCAAGTTTTGCCCACTCACTTGGGAACCAATTCTATTTGCCGAAATGACTAAACTATTTTTTTGTTTTTTTGTTTTTAAAAGATCGAGCTTAAAAATAACAAAATAACCCACTAAAGCACCCCATTTTCCGTCCTTGGGGCGGATTTTCCAAAAATCGGCAAATCAGCTTTCTAATTACCAGACATTGATCTTTCCGACTACCTCCTGTTGCGGTCGAAGACTCATGTCCTTGTCGCTTAGCACTTATCTATTTTTAAGAAGAAATCAAAAACAGTTTCGATTCTATGAAGAAGCAAGGCTCATATCTTCCTTATTTTAGACGAGGTTTGGTTCGGGGGTTCGAACCGGATAAATCTATAGGTTCGATGCGCGGACCAGCTACTGCAACCCCTGAACCCCAGGTTTTGGTTCTAGCCTTGGTTCACTTGAACCAAAAAAAATAGTTTTTTTCGCCCAAAATCCACCAGATAACCGGGACTTCGAATGCAATCGATTCAGTGTTCTTGAAGGGGCACCAGCTTGGTTTACGGTTCGGTTTACGAGCGGTTTGCTACTGATTGGTTCAGAACCGGTTTGCCTCCCTGACGCTTAAGTGGTAAGCGATATAATTGGAAACTTTTTTTCCCCAATTTTGAAAAATCGTCCCTCCAAGGTCGTAAAATGGAGATCAAAGTTTATTTCAGCCATATTTATTTAAAAAATAATTTAACATATAATTTTCCGATTCGGGAAAATCAACTCCCAAAGTATGAAAAATTTGAGGTTTCAAGGTTAAACTATAAAAAATTCAGTTTTTAAATTCAAAAATTATTTTCAAATTTCAGAAAATAGTTTTTCAGGATCTGAAAGGGGGGGAGTTTAAGGATCAAACTTTTTTCAAGGTCAAGCGATTTTTTTTGAACCGATATTTGTAGAATGTGGTTTGTTAGCTCTAAATATGAAGGTGCAAAGTAGGAAAAATCCAAAAAAAATCTCATTTGAGTAAATTTTGAATCCAAATAACCATTTTGATTAAAAAATATTATGTATCAGAAATAAAATACGCAAATATATTTTATTTAAAAAGCCGCTCAACATATCAAACTGTACCCTTTATAATAATAATAATATAATTAGCTCTTAACAAGGACTGTGCAATTTCAAGGACATTTTTGTGTTGTATTTTCAAATATAATTAAAGTGCAAACCCAAACACCACTCCACCACGCATAACAACATTAATTATAACCAATTTGTGGTCTCAATTTTCATACTCATTCACTCATCCTTGGTCCTGACAGATGCAAATTTCCATGGAATATTCAATTTACACACACGCACACACACACACACACATTGTTTGTAAACTTTGTAACCAAAACCTCATGCTTTCTCCCGCGCCCCCAGACACATGCTTCATGCTGACCAGACGGCGCCGGTACAGCGTTTCCATATTAAATATCAGAGAAAAACGCGCATATTGCGGTGGCAAGTCCACATTTTGACCCTGACTGGCTTTTGTTTTTAACAAAAAATTTTACATGTGCCATTTTGTCCACGGGTCGTCAGAGTAGGCGGACGGCGGAAGACGGGGAAAATGTGTATAAATGTTTCATTTTCTGCATTTTCCATGAACTTGTACTTGTTGTATTGATTTTCAATGCGGTATTTAAAACAAAATGTTTGACGCTTGGAATTTTATCTTGAGAACAGCTGAGCTGACGTCAATTTTAATGATTTTTTGTATTTATACATATAAAAATACCCCCTAAACTGTGTTGACAACCACAACAATGTTCAATCAATCAACCAAAACTAACTGTGCCCCGACTTGAGTAATCCTCAGGCCTTTTACTTGGCATTGAGCTGAAATTGCAGCTGACATTAAATTGATTTTTAGCCATTTCAATCTGTGACGGGGCAACTGGGGAAATTAGCTTAAAACATTCTTTGTGGTCGTAAATGGGTTTAAGACTCAAAAGTTAATTAAATTGTATTCTGCTTCAAAAATGTGGGTAAACCAAAGGAAATGGCAAAAAGCAAGCTTAAGCATGGAGATTTCCCAGTTAAGGGGTGGAAAAATTTTATAGCTAACTTTAATAGGTAAATTAACTATTAAGAATATAATCGCACATTCCATATTTTTTTATGATTGGCAAATCTTTTACTGCAAAATTATCCGTTGGGAACTTAATCTGCCAAATAACAACCCTAAAGATAACGAATATATTAACTAGTTTTTATTGTGCTGATAAAACTAAACTTAAATGCTTCCTAAATGCTGCAATAAATTTGTGTGTGTTTATGTAGTTTTGTTTTCTAAAGACAAACAATAAAAGTTTTTCCTAGCGCAGATCCTGTCTGTGATTAATAAACCAGTTCACAAGTATTTCAGAGCCATATCTCCACTAATTCGATCTTCATGAAATTTTCAAAGTATATTTATGTCGATCAGGAAGTGTCACAGGCTATGTCCCAAGTCTGGTTCCGGTTCGAAAGTAGTTTAAACCGGTTTAAATAGTGAAACCACTAAACCGATTTTTAAAACATGTTCAAATTGATCAGGAAAGAGTCTTAGGTTATGTGTCAAGTCTTTGAACCGCTTCAAAAGCGGTACAGAGCCATATCTCAGGAACCACTGAACAGATTTTCATGCATTTTTTTAAAGTATGTTCATATCGATGAGGAAAAAGTCAAGGGATGTTTCCAAGTCTGTAAATGTTGCACTGGCTAAAGACCAGTTCCGAGCCCGGTTCAACAGTGGTTCAAGCAGAGGTGGAGAATTATCGATAGTTTTAGATAGTTTTTTTTTTCAATCTTTACACATCACTCATTTAGTGTAGCTCTTAAAAAAATACAAATAATTGAGCTTACAATCGTTTTTTTTACCAAATCTAAACTCATCAGAGTTGATTAGTAAAATTAATCTTTTCTGTTTCATTTAAACAGTCTCGTAACTTTATTCCCTAATCTCTATCTATGCTTTGCTTGCATGAGCCCTTTCGTGTCCTTTGTGCTGATTACAATAATCTCTACCGAGAAATTAGCTTAGAAGAATCTTTTCCTGGTATCAAAACCTCCTTTTTAATGTACTGTATATAGCCCGTAGTTTGTCTTAATTTAGTGTTTTCCTACGCACTTTTTTGTGTCACACTTTTGTGGCTGAGCACCACGGTCAGTTCGGCGGGAGGTGGGCTGCTATTTTGCGCGTAACATTCTTCGGCTTGTTGACGCTTGGGCCACTTGAAGGTTCTAAAAATACGATATCCAGAATTATTTCAGAGTTTCCTAAAAATGATATGATACATATATCTACTCGGAACCCACAACCCAATATTAATGCCAAAGTTCAAACCAAAAGTGACGGAAACCATTTGTCCAGTTCGTTTATTAATAAATTATTTAAAAAAATTTTGTATTTTTAAACATGAGCGTTTAAATCATATCGAAAACTATCGTGTACTATCGATGGTTTTATAAAAAATTATCGTTGATGATCGATAGTGCTGACTATCGATAGTTCTCCACCTCTAGTTTTATAAGATATTATTGAAGCAATAAACTTTTAATTTATGTGAAGGTTAGTTATACGGAGACAGATATTTCACCGGTTCCGAACCCGCTGAACCAGTTAAAAAGTGGTTTGAAGCCAAATTTCAGTAATTTTTAAAGCTATAATCTTGAATAATGTTGTGAAGGTTAATAATATAAAGTAAAATATTTTAACCTTTCAAAATCCCGAACTCGCTGAATCGGTTTAAAAATGGTTTCCAGCCGTATCTCAGAAATTTTTTATGCTATGATCTGGAAATTTGATGTGTGCGTAAATTATAAAGAGCTAGACATTTTGGGTATTTAAGACTGGTTCCAAACCCCCGAGCCCTATCTTAGAAAGTATTAAAGATATAAACTTGAAATTTTATGTGTAGGTTAGTTAATTGGAGATAGATATATTACTAGTTTAGACTTCTTTTCAGTTTAAATCTGGTTCCGAGCAGTTTAAAGCTTTTCAAAATTTGTTGTTTAGATTTGGTTTTTGAATTAAACCGTATGAACTTGAAACCTACGATTATAAAGAGATCGATATTTTCCTGGGTGTAAAACCAGTTCCGTGACAGTTTGTGGAAAGCAATTCCCAACTGGTTTAAATTTAATTATAAACTTTTTCATAAAAGTATCGTAATTTTCATAATTTTGTGAAAGAAAAAATATCAACACCATTTTTAAGGACCCGAGCGACGCCGGGTATATATGTATAAATTGAACTATAGTTCAAAAGTTAAAAGAAACAAATTTATACCAAATAAATAAAACGGAGATAGCAATATTATTGTTGCAATTTTTTATTCTCTTTCACCCCTTATTTACACTTTTTCGCATATAGGCTGCACTGTTATCAAAACCGACCGAATAGGATGATTCCTCCCCCCGGTTTATCTTTTAGTTTTAATGCAGACACCTTCCTTAGATTCAAGACTACCTGAGAGCAGACAGATCACTCCATCAAAGCACCTCGAAGTTGTTTTTATGGATTCTTGGCTAATAGATCATCCAGGAAGGAACTGTTTAATGTTCTATTATCGTAGGTGGGCATTTCTTAATCGAAAATAACCTTTCCAAAACCTTTATAAATACTTTGTAGTGGCAGTAGAAAATAAATCATTTGCTTAGGTTTGATTTAAGAGAGAAAATACTGCTGTCGCTAGCTCGCTGCCTGTTTGATGGCTGAAAAACATTTTTCTTCCAAAACTTCCGTGTTTATCAACCGATCTGATTGTGCTTTACATAATAGATCGAGATAAGTTAATATGTTGTAAGCCACAAGGTTCTAACTGTTAAATTATGGGGCGACATTTTGGTCACAGCGGGCTAGCGAAAATTTTTCCCCACAAAAGTTGGGGGAGAGGAATTTTCTCTACACTTATTCAAATCCCAAATCAAGTGGATCTATCTCTGTTATTTTCTGAGATATAGAAGTACGCACAGACTTTTCGCGATTTTTTGTCAAAACTAACGAGGTATTCTGCTTTTAATATTTGTTGCATGCAAACTTAATAATGCAGTTTGCTCAAAATTAACAAATGATAATTGACAGAATTAGTCACAGACTTATTAACCTCCCCTCGTGCCTGCTTTTTAATTATAAAACAAACCCTCAAAATGTATCCTTAAAATTCCACAGTTCATTTTAAGGGCTAATATCATTAATATATTACGCAGAATAACCTTCAAAATGTATAAATTAAATGCCGGAGCACGCGGCGTATGCGTAATTACTGTCATTAAGCATACGCCTAGTGGGAGCGTTCGCCTTAGACTTATTTACTTACAATTTCTGCCACCCACCAGCAGGTGGCTTTGCCATTGAATTCAGTCTCTCTCCCCGGGGGGGGGCGGTGGTCGCTGTGTGCTCTTCCAGCGATGCGTGCACAAGTGGCTCATTTGTGTCTGTGTGTGTGTCCTGATGAAACTATTTGACATGTTTTTGAGCTAATTTTCTTATATTTTCTTTTCGTTTTTTTTTTTACAGAACGATTCTGGTGACTCGTGTCATTTGCGTATTGTTGTGCTCGGTGGCCAGTCTTTGGCCAAAAAGGATATTTTTGGCGCCAGGTGAGTACGCTTACAGGTTTACATTGTAGCTCTTCATAATATAACTTATTCTCTATTTCACAGTGATCCATATGTCAGAATCGATTTGAATACAATTAATGGTGATATTAATATTGACTCGGTTTTAACTAAAACAAAAAAGAAGGTAAATATGGGCAACTGCAATATGTGGGAGTGAAAGGGGTTATCTTATCAATGCTCTGCGTCATGCACTTTCCTTTCCAAATGGTTGTGGAAAACTTAAATGGCATAGTCTGATTACACGATTAAATAATGAGAAAGCAGCACAATCTGTATTAAGGTCTTAGCTTAGTTTAATTGCTGGTATGACTCAGCCTGACAATGACTTATGAGTTGAGGGCAAAGGTTTCTTTTTTTTATATATTTCACAAAAATTCTAAATGGGGCGAATAATGAATTTTTATTAATGATTGCAAGAGCCTAAATATTTCCAGCCTGAAATTGATTATATTCTCTGGGGGTTCAAAATGAAGAAAACAAAATTATAACAAATTTTTCTTCAAAATTTGTGGTTTAACTTTTTGATTGTTAAACTCAAATATTTCATCATAACCGATTTTAAAAAGCTATTTATTGTAAAAAAAAGCTCCTACAAAAAAGATAACGGTTAAAGACTTATTAAATTTAGCTTCAATCGTTAGTTAAAATCTGTGAATAAATGGACAAGTTATACCCCTTCAATATAAGCTTGTTCTCACTTTGTTGTCTGCTGCATCACACGAAAACGCAAATTGTACAAAACTTGTCAAAATTTTTTAGCGTTTGGGAAGGGGTGGTTTTTTTTTTTCTTGTGTGCACGAAAGTTGTGGAACCTTCTAGACATATATTTAAATCATCATTTCCTATCGATCCGCCTACATCATTTTTGATCAAATGAACGATTAAAGAGTTGCCACCCACGATTTGGAAATACCTCCCATATCTCCCACAATTATGAAAATGAGTTCGAACCTTCTATAAATATTTTCAATCATCTTTACCTATCGATCCGCCATACATCATTTCCTGATCAGATGAACGATAGAAGAGTTGCCACCCACGCAATTTGGAAAATACCTCTATCTCCCACAATTTTGAAGATAGATTATTCGAACCCCTCTAGACTATATTTTAATCATCATTACTATCGATCCGCAGTACATCATTTCCCAATCAGATGAGCAATAGTAGAGTTGCCACCCCGCAATTTGGAAAAACTCATATCTTCCAAAATTTGGGCTGTTGTGATCTAATAAAATATTCTTAAATAAACCTTACCCTGAGTAACGGGTATGAGTCGAGCAGGGCCGACTTCAACTTACTCTCGTTTTTTTGTGTGCATGTGCGCTCTGGTGCTTGCATTTTCTTTTTGAAATTCACTCCAAAACGACGCAATTGCTTGTGCGGCAGAGTGGCGCCAGTAGATGAAAAATTACCGCTGGTTTAGGTGATGATTCAGTGTAATAACCTGTAAGCGGAGCAATTGGTTGGGGAACAAAGTGGCTCCAGTTGTCGAAATCTATCTCTCGGAATAATGGGAGCAATGGCCTCCGTTGGTCACCGCTTCCATAAAACGACAAGTATCGAGTTGAAATCATTCAAAAGTCGCAGTTTTCAAGCTGTGCCGCCGAATTCATTAGATTAATAATCATATATTTTGTAGAATTTTATCGACTTTGCGGTTACAATATGAAAATGCTATAAGGCGTTCGAAATATATAATGATTATTCACGACTCTCGGTTAATGTAGGGAATAGTTAGGTTAGGTTGAATAGGCTTCTCGGTAGAAGCCTTTCACCCATTGTGTGGTGCCTAATAAAAAAAAAAGGGGAGAAGGTTGACGGCACGGTTCTATGCATAATCATTTTGAGGACTCGATTAGGAGAGCTAGTTCCCCTTGGAGCAAATTTGTCAGACAGCCTAGATCTTTAAATAAGCCTCACAGGTACTAGATTGTGGTTTTCTAAAAGATATGGTAGCGGCTCAAACATAAAACAAAATTAAAGAATAGAAAATTAGAGCCCCCAACTCATAGAGCGTATTGAGAAGACCATGGAGCGCATGGAAATTTCAAGAGATAATTTTGGATGAAATTGATTAATATCAAAATATTATAAAATAAACAAAATTTTCAAATAAGTTTGTTATCACTTTCATAATGTTATGTTTAAATGTAATTCCTAATTGCTTGTCTTATTTTTACGGTTAGAACATCGAAATCATTCGAAGCATTAGTTTGCTCAAGTTGTGTACGCTCATTGTGCGGTATCGCTCAAGTCTCCAGAATGGCAGGATATTCTACGCAAACATTCGTATACATTCTCTAGAATAGAAAGTTCACCGGAAAAGTATAAGGAAGACAAAATCCGGCATGCCTCCCTGCTGAATTCATAAAAGATTTTAACCGACCATCATCAAAGACACTCAAAATAGCCATGCCATAGTGCGAAACTCCAATGACGTTCTGAGCGTATGCATGGGAATAGCTATGCGCTTGCCCCATGGAAATTTAGGTCCTTTCTGATATGCCTCTCCCTTTGAAAGAATTCTATGAACAATTTGTCCTTCTATTTCTTAAAATTCCATAAAGCGTTTCTATAACTAATACAGCCATGCTCCCAATCGCAAACTTTTTGTGATTTCCAAATTGTATTATTTTTTTCCGATAAGAACGAAAAGTTCTACAAGTGTGAAATCCTTCTAAATCTGCCCAAAAGATTTTTGGAGATGGTCGAACAAGATCAATTAACATTTATTAAATTAATTTTATTTTGTTGTGAAAGTTGGATATTTCCACATTGATTGCTTAATATCGGGTCTTCTTATGTAGAGCTATTTGAAATCGGAAGCATTTTTACCAGGGCTAAAAACCCAAAGCATTTTTTCAGAGGTCCGGTTCGCAAGTTCGAACCAAATTGTACCAATGGTTAGGTTTAAGGTTCAGTCAGAAATTTAGGGTTCAAGGTTTTTTTTGATAATGTTTTGGTTCGAACATTCGTTCGTCCGAAGTTTTTCCAAATTTGTAAAGAAGAGTAATTAAATTGAGGGTTTTCATTAGTCCTCGTAAAATGGTAAATGGTAAATTTACCACACACTAGCTACTGAACGACCCTTTGTGATTCATGATAGTAATTTTAGTAGTAAACATAGTAGATTCAAAGCTTAATATTTACGACCATTTTCTGCAAGGTCGTAGGGCGGAAGATAATAATTGATGGTTTGGTTCGATCCTTGAACGGGGTGGGTGATAAACTATTTTTTGGTTTTATGTTGTTTGTATTATGAGCCTATGTTTTTATAATTTTCTTAAATCGGTAACAGTTTGGCGCTTTTACTTTCATTCATTTTGTTGCATAAATTTCAAAATTGGTTGAATCTATTCAGTTTTTCTTCTCTCGGAGATATAATTGTTCATCAAGAAAGGCGTACGGACTGACAGAAGGACTTAAGTATATCGGCTTATGATGCTGGTAAAGAATATTTATAACGGGTCGGGAATTCTTTCCTCTTCCAGATACATAAATTTGCATTAGAATAGTGTACCATTTACTCTACAATAACGGGAATGAAAAATAACATATTCATAAAAAAGACACAAAAAATATTTAAAAAAAAACAGTCTTCTTTTGTCTTTCCGGGATTTGAACCAACAAATTAAAAAAAAGGAGCCATCATTGCTTGTCCACTTAGCCATCGCCTATTTCGAAAATAAAGTAGCGAAAATTGCTATATAGGAGTGACACGATACCAAGTTTTTTTATTCGATACTTTGATTTAACACTTTCATTTTTGGCGCATTTTTATAAAATACCCCAAGGTCTTGAAAGGTTGTATTTTTTTTTTTTCTCATGTGTTAAGTTGTTGTATCGTAAACTTATGAAGTTTACCATTTACAATTACCATTTTACGAGGACTAGTGAATACCATCATTGTAAAAAAATATAAAAATTTAGATTTCTGAATTTTTGTTTCCTCGAACATACGAGTTCAATTAATTTTAATTTAAATTTATATGTATTATTTCTTCGAGCATTTTTTTAATCTATACTAATTCTTATATTAATAAAATGTCCGCTTAAACTTTTTTTTTTTAATCGAACCGAAAGTTTTGGTTTGGAACGGGTTCAGGTTCAGCTATTTTTTCCAAAGAGGTTCGGTTCACAGTAAAAGAAAAGTCGGTATTCGGGTTCGAACCGGTTCGGTTTAAAACCTGTTAGCAGCCCTGATTTTTACTACAAAATAAAAATTCTGGCGCAGCAGAAATGAATCTATTGGAAAATTATTTTTAAAAAATAACAAAAATATTTTCGATTTCATTCTCGGTCTTTAAATTATAAATGATAATTTTATGCCACTGTTAGCTTGACCCTCTAGCTCGTGTCCAGATACAAAACAAAAAATCAACTTGTGAATTCCTAAATACAACTGACAAATAATTAATCTAATTAATACATCTCTTCACTTACAGACACTAAATCCATCCTGGAATGAAGAGTTCATATTCAGAGTAAGTTTTAATTCACATAATAAATTCTAAAATCAAAACTAATCTCTGTCTGTCTTGTCTCAATCAATAGGTTAAACCGTCTGAGCATAAGCTTGTATTTCAAGTATTTGACGAGAATCGTTTGACACGCGACGATTTCCTGGGCATGGTTGAGCTCACTTTGGTTAATTTACCCACAGAGCAGGAGGGTCGGACCATTGGGGATCAGAGCTATACGCTGCGTCCGCGCAGGTCAGTAGGGTATGTTTATATGATTTGCAGTTTGATTTTGTTTATTTAATTTCAGTTGATTTACACAACCAAAATGTAAAAAATATATATATCAAAAAAAAATTGAGAAACAACCAAAATTAGTTAGTTCCAATGACCGACAACATACATGCATATAAATACCTTTTATGTAGAGAGAGAGAGAGTAATTTGTAGTGTATATTTTTTATTTTTGCTTTGTGTAATGTTTATAGTATTACTCCCTCAGGAGTAGGTGTGTGCGCATATTTCGATTTCAATTTAAATTTATGAATATTGTTGTCAACAATAACAACAACATTAATAACAATAGCACACGCACACCTCTAGAGTAGCTGCTGCTGCATTTCAATTGTATATTTGCTTTTCAGTTTATTTTTAGTTAAAGCTTTGTATAATTGTTATGGTTTTTGTATGTGTGTGTGTGTGTGTGTAATGGTGGTAGTGCTGCTGGTGTCTGCCTGTTTGTGTGTCTGTCTATCTATGTGACGCTTATAATTCAACAGTTTTTTGTTTTTTTTTTTTGTCAACTCTTTTAACATTTCTCACAAAATATAGCGCCAAATCACGCATCAAGGGCACGCTAAGGATCTATCATGCTTTTGTACGTGAAACACGCGAACAGAGCGAACCATCGAGCAGCAATAGCGATGGTGAATGGGAGCATGTGGAGGCCACCAATGCATCAGAGAACTCAGAACAACCGGTAAGCTGGAAATGGAATTATATTAGTTGTTTATTTTGATGATTTCCTGTTTTTGGTTTGTTTTAAAGCATCCCTTTCCTACTGGCGGTCATGATGCTTTGCCAGCTGGCTGGGAGGAACGACAGGATGCCAATGGACGCACTTATTATGTAAATCATACGGCACGCACCACACAATGGGAGAGACCAACTATGTAAGTATATACACAACAGTCAAAAATAGCGATGGGCAACAAAATCAAACAAACCCATTTGAAATGAACAAAAAGGCGGTGACAGCTACGCGACCAACAAATTATGAAATGAAATTATTATACTTTTGGGGTCGAAAATGCTTCCTTCTATGCGTTACAAATTTAATATACCCTCTGCAAGGGTCTAAAAAGGAACAATTCAGCAAAAAAACTTGCTGAATAATGATATAGGTAAATAGCTTTTCCAAATGTTATTTTTATCACCACCCCCCTAAAAGTATGCTTAATAATAAAAGCACTTTTGTTAAGCTGATCAGTGAACAAGTGTCTCTGCTGAACGCGCCCAATTTATTCCACTCAAAGTACAGTCCTACGTTAGCTACGACTTTTTTCTATCTTTCAAATAGCATAAGGATTTCGAGTTAAAAAATTTTTGGTTTTTTTAGGCGATTCAAGAATCCACCCAGTTTTAGGTTTCTTTGTAAGAAGAAAACTGATGCTCGGCGAGGTCAAATGATAGTCGAAAGAAGCCATATCTGATGAACATAGCGGGTGGGTTAAGATATCTTTGTTCAGGGTTACCCCAAAATATAAAATTAAATTAACATAATGAAGAATAAGTTACGCTCTCTGATAGTCCAGCAGTGATCTATGCCCTAAACAGCAAGAAGCTTGCCTCCAAATGAGTTTAGAATCAAAAGAACACTGGAGCAACTGGATTACTTAAGGTCGCAACAACATTCCCGAAAACTATGCGACTGGTGAGATGGCGCAGAAATGTACAGTCAACTCAATAAGGCAAATACGCTCAAAAAATGATGATAGAAAAACACCACCTCAAAAAGTTTTAGAATATATTCCAACTAAGAAAGAATGGCTGAACTTGCAGGATTCTACATGGGAAACTGCAGACTATGGAGTTATCTACATAAGATGGGAATAATGATAATACTTAACAATTGCAAATATACATGAGAAGGAGCTCTCTGAAATTATAAAATATATTTTGTAAAAATCAGATTGTACTCGAAACAAATAAGAAACTTGAACCTCACGAATAGATATGGGCGCAGGTGCTCGGGACCCGAATTTTTTTTTTCTCCCTTTGAACGTTGACGTACAATGAGCTGTGCGTTCAAGGTGGTTCAAGCTTGAATCGCGCGAATCCATATTTCATCTTTGCCAATCTGTCCCCTATTGTCCCTTACGGAAAGAACTTTTCTTTTATCCGTGTTGACTTTAAAAAATAGGTCTATAGGTCAAAAAGTGAATAGTTAAAAAAAAATAACTTTAGTTCAAACACTGAGAACTAGTTCATTAGTTCATTTGAACTAGTTCATTAGTTCATTTGAACTAGTTTACGAAATTCGACACAATTCCAATGGAGCTTTTTATTCGTATAAATAAAAATCGAAAAAAAAATCAAAGGTACAGGGTATTCGTATTCAGGGCACTTCATTACTGTGTTCTTACTTAAAATAACGCATAACGCTCCCAAGGACACACCATACACTCCAAGTAATCGATAGGCCAACCGTGGCATTTCAATTAAACTTAGTATTAGTATGTTCTAGAACCAGATGATCTTCGAAAAACAAGGTGGAAAAACAGTGTTGAAAAACAAAGCGAAAAACAATGTTTGAAAATAGAGTTGAAAAATATTGTTGAAAAAAGTGTCTGTCTGTCTGTTTCTAAGCCAACTAGTCCCTCAGTTTTAAAGCTATCGAGCTGAAATTTTGCACAGAGTCTTCTTTTTACTGCACGCAACGAATATGTCGGAACCGGCTGGATCGGATGACTATATCACATAGCTGTCACAGGAACGATCGGTCTAAGAACTGGTTCTAGTAAGAAAACTTTTTTGTTTTCTATCGTAGCGTCACTAATCTTGGTATATGTTACTTTCATATGCTTCCACATGATTCTGGAAAAATTTATCAAAATCGGATCACTATAGCTTATAGCTGCCATAGAAACGGTAGGTCAAAAAACTACTTCTAGTGAGAAAAACTTTTTTGTTTTCCATCGTATCGACACCAATCTTGGTAAATGTTAGTTTTATATGCTTTTACATAATACAGGAAAAATTCATCAAAATCTGATAACTATATTATATAGCTCCCATAGAAAAAGTCGGTCAAAAAAACTAGTTCTAGTGAGAAAAAACTTTTTTGTTTTCTATCGTAGAGTCACCAATCTTGTATATATTAGTTTTATATGCTTCCACACAATTTCGAAAAAAATTTATCAAAATCGGATGACTATATCATATAGCTGCCATAGGATCGATCGGTCAAAAATAAGTTTTAGTGAGAAAACTTTTTTGTTTTCCATCGTAGCGTCACTAATCTTGATATATGATAGTTTTATATGCTTTCACATAATTCTGGAAAAATGTATCAAAATCGGATCACTATAGCATATAGCTGCCATACAAACGGTCGGTCAAAAAACAAGTTCTAGTGAGAAAACTTTTTGTTTTCCATCGTATCGTCACCAATCTTGGTAGATATTAGTTGTATATGCTTTTACAACTTTTTTAAAAAATTTATAAAAATCGGATGACTATAGCATATAGCTGCCATAGGAACGATCGGTCCGAAAATGTGTTTTACTAAAAAAAGTTTTTTTTATGGTATCAGATTTTTATTATCAATGATTTAAACATTTTAAATATCTGATATCTATATCCTATATATATTTTACCGGTTAAATCAGTTGGAGTAAACTTTTTCAAGAGTATTAAAACTTCGGCACAGTCGAGTTAGCTTTGCCTTCTCGTTTTTTTGTATATTTGCCTAGTCGTTGTGAGGCGGTGCGACTCTTTGTCGGCAGGTTAAATTCATTTTATTGCTTTTTGCGCCGAATAACGAAACGAACCGACCTACTACATGCCCATCGCATCTACACATTGCTTTACTAACCTTCCATGTCTTTTCCAGTTTGACTACCAACAACAGCCATGCGGCAGATCAGTTGGCTTCTGATTTCCAAAGACGTTTTCACATAAGTGTGGATGAATCGGAGTCTGGACGATCGGCGGTAAGTCTTTAATATGAAAACCAACAAATTTTGATTTGACTTCAATTGTTTTAACCACAAAGTGATGGAATTATACCCATATATTTATACATATATATAAATACTTACTTCCTATATAACGCATATGTGATGATGATGCATGATTTTTTAATTTTAACTATCAAAACACACAAACACACACACCCACACAAACACTTAACACAATGCACACCAACAATATCCACACATACGACTAAAAACCAAAAAAAACTCAATGCGAGTAGAGAACCAGGAATAATGCTGCTGCCTTAGAGGACGAGCCTCAGATAAGTGAGGAGCAAGCAAGCAGCAACGAGGAAGATAATCACAGCACTTGTCTAAGCTGTGGCGAAATGCATGATAATGATGAAGAGATGGTTGAGGAGCTGGAGGAGGAACCAGATAATAACCAGGAAACCTACTCCGCCTCCTCCTCCCCCATAATGCACAAATTTGTGATATACTCGATAGGAATTTGTACCTGAGACGCATTTTTGTAATGACAATTGGTTTTATAATGAATTTAGTTTTTGGCTAGATCGAAATGGTGCCCTGATGCTAGTGAATGAATTAGGGTCATGGCACCATTAGATAGTATAGATAGTATATATATGGAGTCATACCGTATCACCCTTTAATTGTTGACATTTCCCCCATTTTGATATCAAATGTATATATATATATCTAGGATGCCATCAGTCGTATTAGTATAGAGGATAATAATAATGTAACGCCAGCCACAACACCAATAAACACAACACCAACAACAATCTCACGTACACACTCACAAGCATCCCTGGCCACATTACCCATGTACAACAACAACAACAACAACAACAACAGCAGCAACAACAGCAACGATGCAGCACCCAATCCCGTGCTGGACCAAGTCAGGTTAATATGAAGCACCTAAATGTTAGCCACCATATCCATTCCTACCCCTGCTCCACCTCCAAGTCAACTGTTAGTGTTTCGTCTTCTCACTTGCCATGCCCTAGCGGCGCCCCTGAGTTAATCTCTCTCTCTTCCACCATTTTCTTTTCTTTTTTTTTTATTATTTTTATACTATAAATTCAGTTTTGTTTACAATTCACTGCGACATCCCGTCGCTCATAGGCAACCAGAAATCTCAGCCACAAGTTTGCAAAATGATTTGCGCCCGGTGCGCCAGGCACCGGAGTTGCCAGACATAGCCATCAGTAATCTAATGTCAAACAATTTGGGACGCCATCAATTGGATAACCGTCAGCAGCAGCAAAGACGACGCCAGCAATTGCAATTGCAGCAGCAACATCAGCAGCAACAGCAACAACAACAACAACAGCAGCAGCAGAATAGGCAATCGGTTAGCATGAGTTCCACACGCACACGCACACTTACACACACACACACATATACACCAAATACACCATTAACATTCATCACATTCACCTCTAAAAGTATTTAACTTTCATTTTGTAGATTTGATCTTGTGATTGTCCTACGTCCTGGTAAAGCTTTAAATGTTTGTTCTTGTTTAAGTAAAATTACGAAAATATTATAATGTATACGGGGAACTTTTAAACAACGTAAAGGGTCTAAAAGAATATCCTTTAAATTTGTTTAGGTTCTTCACATTGATGTCCTTTAGTGGGTTAATTGTTGAGTTATGTTTGTTAATAAATTAGGGATTTTTAGACATAAAGTCTGTGATTAGTCAACTTGTAGGAAAGTAAATGCTACTTTATATCTTGGAAACCAAAAATCTTTGGTCCCAGGCCGACTAAAAGTTCGTTATAAGCTATGTGTTTGTTCAAGAAGCATGCACTTTCATTTATTCATTAAAGCTGTCCCCTTTTAAATAATTTTTGCAGGAATAACAACATTATTCTCATTACTATATATTAGATTTATTGACTAGCAATATTTGTCTGTCCATCGATTTCACTATACTTATTTTTAGTTTTTTTTTAATTAAAAACTTATTGAATTTTTGTGAAACAAGCAAGGTTTTAATTAAATCGCAGAAACAAATAATTGATCAAGAATGTTTGACGAAACTGATGCCTTCAAGTGGAGTTCCACAAAAATAAATCAATTCATATAGTAGCAGACCTGATTTTTGATATTATCAAAAGAATGAAAAAAGCGTTTGAAAAAGATTTAGAAGATAAAGAAATAGACTCAACGATTTTCTTACATTTTCACATTTTGAAAATCAAAATATTGGAAAACTTTATTTATATTTATTCAGGATTTAATTCTTGATTTAAAAAATATTTATATGACAAAATTTGGTTTATAATATATATTGATTAATATAAAATATTTGTAACGATCAATGAAATAGACTCAAGACTCAAAATAACAGTATGCATTTTTTTTATAAGCATTTCAAATAAATCTCAGAAATAATTTTTATAACAACTAAGACAAAAAATATTTAGAATGTACAATTAACTTATGAGAATATGGAGCGCTAGCGTCGTCGACCTTTTCGGCCAATATCAACACAAATATTTATAGACCAAAATTTTGGTGATCAAGCAAACTTTTATCTTTAAATAGCCATAAAATGCTTTACATTAAGCTAAGGCACTTCCAACCTATACCAACATTTAGTTTAACCAATTTAATTTTAAAACCCATTAGTAAAACTCTTTTGCTAGCCATCCATTAGCAGGTCTTAAGTCGGGTAACCTATAACGAAAGATAGGATTGAAACAATTTAGAGAAAAACCACATAATAATTCGTAACCAACTAATTACAAAGTCACAACTTTTTCGTGGCCCCTTGGCCCACCATTATAAGATTTAAAGCATCACAATAATGTTGTAGCCATTTTCGTTAAATCCGTCCAAGGGACTCCGTAAAGGGACTTCAAATAGAGCAATGATAATTCCCTCCTGGCGTGTTTGATAGCATTCTTTGTTGTTTCAACGCCTTTAAATCTGACATATTCAACAAACTAACGCGTAGCCATCCCCAAACGTTCTCTCTAATATTAAAGAAAGTAAGTCCGAGTTTACGCGATGAAGTTTGCATCATAAAGCTCATTTCGATTTTGTTTTGAAACATCTTCAAAACTTCATGTGCATTTCCATGATGCAGTTTGCTTCGTGAAGTTCATTAAACGAGCCGACAACACGAGTTATCGAAATAGCACAAATCAACGCATCAGTTCATTCGAAACAAATGCGCGAACACGCTGGATCATGAAGCTTTGCCAGCTTCGGTTGCCCCCTTCACCTCTTCCCTGCAAACAAAAACTTCATGAAGAACTTCATAAAGGAAACTTCATCGTGAAACTGCGGACTAAGACATTCACTCCAAGAAGTTAACAATTTGGTCCATAATCCACTTCTTTAACTTGTTGAAATTTCCAAGGTAGCGTTCCAAAAATGTTGAAAAAGTGTACAAATTATTTTAAGAGTAGCGAGCGCAGCTTACGAACGTCAGTGATAAGAACGGTACCGAAAAGAAAGTGGACACTTTCTTATGATATAACGATTTCAAGTAAGATTCGATAATTTTTTTTTTTTGCATTTGTGAGAAATACATATATTCACATTAAATTTTTTTTTTAACTTATTGAGAACATATAATTGCTTGGTCACCTCTAGTCCCGAAGTACGGACCTGCGAAGTAACTTGAAGTTTCATACAAAATTTGTGGAAAAAAGAAGCAGAAGTAATGATTCCTTCACCCTTTACATTGTGCCCATACGGAGCTGAGAAGTACTGTTGCGCATAACAGCATATGAATGGAACCCTAGCCTGTGGATTTGATTTTACTTTAAACACCTGAAGAAATATTATTGCAAACAATGTTACTTCACCCTTTTTCTTCGCTGACATCATCAGCAAACAGCTGAAAATAAATTTAGGATATGAAGTTAAATCCAACTTCGTTTGTGTGGAAGTTTTAATACAGTCGTAAATGCTCTTTTTATTAAGGGTTTTAATTATTTCATAAAAATAGCAAAAATCTACTAAATCATAAAAGAATTTAGATACTCGTAGCAAAGTTTGATTATGCAAAATGAACAGTCGACATTGCATTTGCTTGGTGTGTAGCATATCAAAACTTTTTCAACTTTATCTTTATTAAAACAACAGCAACCAGATAGAAAATGGAGTAGGGTGACCAACGCGTTGATAATTAAAAATTACCACTAAATTCAAGATTTGTTGTAATTTCTTAAGAAATCTGGTCAGATTTACGTTCCACCTTGACGTAATATATGCTGAAGTAAGATAAATTACTTACTTTGCGGGTCCGTATAGGGCTATATAGATTTGACGGGTGAATCCGTTTAAGGTGTAGTCGGAGCCTGGTGGTTGGCGAGGTAAAGGAGCACTGATGACACTGAAGACACCCTTTTAGCTGTATGGAGACTCAAATGCACATTGAGTTCAGTACCTCCATCTATGCACAGCAACTACGCGGTCTAATCCAATATCAGCGCATAATAAAACAAATGATTAAAACAAAGCAATCCGCTTTTAGTGTCAACATAATGACCTTTTTGGCCACAAATGTTCCAAAATGAAAATGTGCAAAATGTTGTAAGATTTTATATTAGGTTAATTTATTCCTAATCCATTTGGCTTGGCAAAATTTTGGCATGTTGAAAAAAATATATATATAAACATATAATGGGTCAAAAATGGACTCGCTTTATTCGAAGGGTAAGCAAATAATTTAGAAAAAAAAACAAACTGAATGAGAAATATATAAAAAATATTTGACAAAATGCCGCCGCCTACTTGAATAGTAGGAAATTGTTGGGTTTATACGAAATGGTGAAAAATCTAGATAACAATTTGTAAATATACGACCATATTCCCATACGATTTGGGTCGTTTTTGGGGTCGAAAGGGATTTGTATTTAGAACACATGGGAATGATGAGGTTTCCTTCTTATTAATAAAGGCAGAAATATACTAAGATTACATTAATTAAATTACATAAATAATTACAATTGGAAAGAGCTGAGAATAAAAAACTCGTCATAAATTTATGCCTTCGATTACATCTAAAACGACTTTATACGTATAAACCCTCGGGGCTAGAGGTAACCAAGTTTAAACATTATCGAGAGCGTAAGCTAAAGTCGGTTCTGAACAATTAAAAATTATTTTTTAAATCACAAAATGTTAATATTAACATCGAATGTTAGGGTTAACATAAAACATTAACATTTAATGTTAATATTAACATCTTTCTAAGCTTAGTTAATACGTTTTTGTCAGGGTTCGTTAAATCCACAAAAATTATTTTCACGCCGTGATAAATAACATCAATGTAAAAAAAAATTATTTTTCAGACATGAAAATAAAAATTTTATTGGGGAATTTTTTTTTATTTTAGAAAAACAAAATTTTACAATAGGAAAAAATTATTTTTTCATGTAACTACCACGAGCATTTTGACCCGATTGTTATTTACAGGCATGTCAAAAATTTGTCTTTAATAAAATCATAAAAATATATATATATACATACATGTACATAAATTAGCTTCATCATTATTTAACAATAGTAAATACTTTGTCAACTAATTCAGCATGCATTTTGTTAGCCCAAAATTTTCACTCATAAAAACATTTTGTTGGCTTTTTGGAATTTCTTTTTTTAATTGTTTTTTTTTTTTAGCATATATATATAATTTTTGTGTGCTTTATATGTTTTTTTCTAGAAATTTGAGAATTAATTGAGAATTTGTTTTTTATTTTGATACAACAATTTCTTTTCTGTTTCTTCCAAAAAAAAAAAAACACAAACAAAAAAATACTTTACAAAATATTTATGCAATGCAAAATCACAACACAAAATAAACATAACAAAAATAATTAATTAGAATGAAGACAACGATCATACAGACAGCCACAATCCCTCAGAGATCTCAGCTCCGTCCACACGACGAAATTCGGAGGAAGACAATGCAGCTGTGCCAATGGAACAAGTAAATGATTTAATATATATATATATATTTTTGCATGTGCCGCCGCCCTTAAAAGCAACTTTCTTGATTTTCTTAAATAATTTGTTGTGTTTTCTTTAATGTTTTTACAGAATGCAGGCGGCGAAGAGGAGCAACTGCCACCACGTTGGTCCATGCAGGTGGCACCCAATGGTCGCACTTTCTTTATAGATCATGCATCCAGACGTACCACTTGGATTGATCCGCGTAATGGTCGTGCCAGTCCTATGCCAAATCAAACCCGACGCGTTGAGGATGATTTGGGACCATTGCCCGAGGGCTGGGAGGAAAGAGTACATACAGATGGACGTGTGTTTTATATCGATCACAGTAAGTTTATTAAAAAAAAATGTGAAAAAGAAAGTTTAATTAAATATAATTACAGACACACGCACCACCCAATGGGAGGATCCACGTTTGTCCAATCCAAATATTGCTGGTCAAGCTGTGCCCTATTCCCGAGATTACAAACAGAAATATGAGTATTTCAAGAGTCATATAAGAAAGCCTGTAAGTTGTTACATTCCATTCCATTTTGTTGATTATCCCTTAATTTATTCTTCCTTTAGACAAATGTACCAAATAAATTTGAAATACGCATACGTCGTACATCGATATTGGAGGACTCGTACAGAATTATTAGTTCGGTAACCAAAACCGATTTACTAAAGACTAAATTATGGGTAGAGTTTGAAGGAGAGACTGGTTTAGGTAAGAGTCCCTCTTTTAAGTACCATTCATACCCATATCTAATCCCTGTTTCTTTACAGATTACGGTGGCCTTGCTAGAGAATGGTTCTATTTACTATCCAAAGAAATGTTTAATCCATATTATGGCCTCTTTGAGTACTCGGCCATGGATAATTACACCTTGCAAATAAATAATGGCAGCGGTTTGTGCAATGAGGAGCATTTAAGTTATTTCAAGTGAGTGAATTTGATCTCTCTAAATAATCTAAATAAACTTAATAAATTTCCTTTTAATTTATTCAGATTCATTGGTCGCATTGCCGGCATGGCTGTCTATCATGGCAAATTATTGGATGCCTTTTTCATACGTCCCTTCTACAAAATGATGCTTCAAAAGCCCATTGATCTGAAGGATATGGAATCTGTGGATACAGAATATTACAATTCATTGATGTGGATCAAAGAGAATGATCCGCGCACTTTGGAGTTGACCTTCTGTTTGGACGAAGATGTCTTTGGGCAGAAAAGTCAGCATGAACTCAAGCCTGGTGGTGCCAATATTGATGTGACCAATGAGAACAAAGATGAATATATCAAGTAATTGATTTAATAATAATTATATTTTAAAAGAAACAACTACTTTTATTTGTCCACTCACTGAAATTTGTATGCCTTCAATACAAAAAGGTTCTATCTATTGACCTTAGAGTTACCAACCCTTATATAACACAAGAAGCTTTTTTCTAAACCGCTAAACCAATCACAGTATGTTCAAGACGATGCCAGATAATAGGCGCTGAATATAATAGAACTATAGTGAGGGTCATTATAGGCCATGAGTCATTTTCCTATCCTATTTTGGTCCTCGCTTATTCAGCATAATTTGAGTAAGCGCGTAACTTGATTCAGCTGCGTTCTTACCGACGAAGGCCAAGTGTTCCCAGAAGCATAGCCTGGTGTCCAGCAATAATGGTTCTTTTTGATTGGATCGCTGTGACATTGACTCTGATCAAAGCTTTTACTCTCACAAAGCCAATAGTGAATACTTTCAATGCCTGAATTGCACGTCTCTTCTGTCCTGCGAAGCACTTGCACACAGCAACAAGTGCCACATCGTCCGCAAGGCACACTAAGTGGACGCCTCCTGGAAGAGGTAGTCAAAATTCCCCATCGTAAAAAACTGGTTGCACAAAACAGGTCCCAGCTTGAAGCCTTGTAGAACTGCAAACACCACATGGGTTTTTATAATCCTTTGCCGTGCGGTACGTTAATGTATGTAGTATGAGCGAATTATGGCCTGAAGGTATTGCGGGACGCCAAAGTTACCTAATGCTCTTTAATTTCAGTTCTAATCGGCACTGTTGTAAGCGATTTTTACGTCGCTAGAGCGATTATTTATTTACGAAACATTAATCTCTATAAGTACGATTTACGCACTCAATTATAGAATCGTTTTGCATCACGCAAGATTTATGACCCATTTTTGCGTAGAGAGACCTTTATTTTATCATGATCGGCATGGCCACACTACGCCTTTTGTATGGAGCACGAAATCAAAATCAAATCAGTTTTAGGAATATTTATTATCAAATATGAAAAGAAAAATTACGTGAATACTGCATGACTTCTGTTCAAATAGTATATCTTTAAAACGCACGAATCACACATGTCTTTGATTCAAAAGCTTCTCCAGTACCTTATCGACCGTATCGAGAAGGCAGATTGCTTGTCGTCTTTGCTTAGGAAGGAGTACAAGGAGTTGTTGTTTGTTTCCAAATGAATAGAAAACGCCTTCTCGCAGTCACTCGTTGAAAATATTAACAAACACTGATGGGAGCAGTGTGTTGGATAGTTTTAAAACACGGTTCGGTACACCATCCGGGGCCAGATGCCTTATTGGGCTGGAGGTTCATATTCTTGAGGAATATGCTACCTAGAGCGCTCTATAAACAGTCCTTAGAGGTGTTTGCTAGGGAAACCCGTTTCTCTTCTCCTAGGAGCGCTCCATAAACACTCCTAGAAGGTGTAGCTGTGGGAGTCTCTTTTCAATCCAGTTAAGGAGCGCTCCGGATATGGTTGGCTGGGTGGAAGTCGACAGTATTTCCGCCTCCGTGATCGCCTTTATAGTGTTTGGGGCGAAGTCACATGTTTGCAATGGTGAATTATCCAAACGACAGCTCGCCCGGGGCACTTGTACTGGCGTACAGTCGTTTGACGACTGTTTTGTAGGCCTCTCCCCAAGGGTCGTGGTCGTTGTATAGAAGGTTGGCAATATTTTCCCAGCTCAAGCCTGGATTTGAACCACTTTGAACCGGTTCAAATCTGGTGCTTAAACATATCTCGGAAACTATTGAAGTTATGAACATCAAATTTGGGATTAAGGTCAATAATATGGAGTTAGACAATCGGCATCCTAGCCAGTTTGAACCTCTCAAAAGTTACCTTAGCTCTATAATAGCGATAAAATAGGTAATATGGAGCTAGTTATTTTACTGGTTTGAGAACAGTTCCAAACCAGCTAAACCAATTTTTTTATAATGTGGTTCGGAGACATACCTTAAATTATTTAAGCCATATTTTTGATATTCGTTGTAGGTTATATGGAGTTGGATAATTTTCCAATTCAAAATCGGTTCCGAAATCTTAATTATTCAATTAGTATTTACTTGTAAGTTTCTCATGACACTTTGATCTTGTAAAAATCTTGATGTTGATGTATCCTGTAGACGATCTCCCAAAGATCTTCAAAAAAGGCAAAGGTGTTTGGCGTTGATCATAATTTCTCTGATTTGGATTATCAGAACTAAGAAAATAGATAAGATTCTTTTAGAAGTTAAATTAATCTTGGATTGATCCAAGAAAATGTCGAAATGTAAATTTTTTGATAAAAAAAAAAATTCGAATTTTCAAAAAAAATATTTCTGAAAAATTGTTAAAAAATTAAAAAAAAAAAATAGTCGGAAATATTCTTCTTCGATCGATCCCTGAGAAATATATCTAAGAAGATTGTGTGTCATATAGATCGGTTGAGCCGTTTTTGAGATCTGGTGATCACCGATAAAAATGCTTGTAAAGATTTTGAAAAAGTTTACACATAGTTAAAATTTATTTCTTGAATTTTTATGGTGTCGTATATGGGCCAGGGCCATAATAAGTACCTTCTGCAGCATCAGCAGCTTCTAATTGGTTGAATTGATGTTATCGACGAGCAATTTTTCATTACCTTATCTACTTTTTAACGCTCTGAAGCATCCTTATAAGTATGGGTACGTCTCTAAAAGGGGAGCTATTATTTTGGAAATATTTTTTGTAAAAATTAGGTGCTCGTTGCAGGTCTTTCTTTTAAATATTAATATTGATCAGGACTTTGTTTCGTCTTTTAAACCTGTTTCAAGATTGCTTCGCGTTTTTAAATCCCAAGGAGAACCATTATATCCTTACCATTATATCCATACCATTATTGTCCTTATAACTGTATGCTTTTATTTTTTCCAGACTGGTTATCGAATGGCGCTTTGTGGCGCGTGTTAAGGATCAAATGACTGCCTTTTTGGATGGCTTTGGTTCGATAATACCCTTGAATCTAATCAAGATTTTTGATGAGCATGAGCTGGAGTTGCTGATGTGCGGTATACAAAATATTGATGTCAAGGATTGGCGCGAGAATACTTTGTACAAGGGCGACTATCACATGAATCATATAATTATCCAATGGTTCTGGCGTGCCGTACTCTCCTTCTCCAATGAGATGCGTTCGCGTTTATTGCAATTTGTCACAGGCACCTCTCGCGTGCCCATGAATGGTTTCAAAGAGCTGTACGGTTCGAATGGTCCACAAATGTTTACCATAGAGAAATGGGGTACACCCAATAACTTTCCTAGAGCACACACCTGGTGAGTGGTTTGAATTAAACAAGTGAACATTTCTCTTAATAAATTTGAAATTTAATTTAAAGCTTCAACCGTCTGGACCTGCCACCCTATGAGGGTTATCTACAGCTCAAGGATAAACTGATCAAGGCCATTGAGGGCAGTCAAGGGTTTGCTGGAGTTGATTAATAACAACGGCAACGCGGGTGAGGGTGAGGGAGCGTGTGACAGTGGTTGGCTTTGGCGAGAGGTGCAACAGCAATTGCAAACGGAGCAGGAGGAACAGCAACACCGCATAAACATCACATCACAGCAGGAACAACAACAACAACAGCTGCAGCAGCAGCAGCAGGCATCTACTTGGAACTCCACCGCCACCAAATCGTGTACTTATTTGTTCGTTTGCTTTTGTATTATAATTATTTTTGCTAGCATAGTGTTATTTCGTATGTATTTTTAACTAGGCGCCACTCATATACACACACACACACACATACACTCACACACCAAGCAAAAAACAAAAACATAAATAAAGCTACTACAACAACCTAAACCTAAACAAAAAAAAAAGAGTCCACAAAATATTTTTATTACCTACCCCCGAGACAATTGTAAAAAGTTGAAAACATTTTGCAAACTATTAAAAGTAATCCAAAAACAAAAATTACCTTTAAATGCTTAAAATATACATATTAAATATATATATATATATATAACGTTAAACAAATATACAGAAAAAATATATATATCTTTTACATACAAAATATAAAAGAGATGAATTTTTTTATAATTGTTATTTTTATGTGCTATTCTCCTACCATTTTTGAAAAAAACAACTTTCAACTTTTTGTATCCTGTAATTGTGTGTATTTAAATGAAACAAATGATAATGTTAATAATGTATAAGTCACTCTACTATATTTAATAAAAAAAAAGACAAAGAAAACATATTTAACAAAGAAATTTGCAAAAATCAAATGTATAAATGTTAATTATACATAAATACATTCCAAATGTTTATTGCTACAAAGAAATATATATATATATATATATTATATACGATAAAGATTGATTATTTATCTGAAACAGAAAGTTGTCTATCAAAAAATTACATTTTAAAGTCAAATATTGATATGCAAAAAGAAAAGAAAAAGAAAAACAAACTAGAATTAACTGTTTCAAATTATAACTAACTATAAACATTAAACAAAATAAAAAATAATAACAAAAAATGGAAATAAAAACAAAAGCCAAAACAAAGAAATCCAAAGAATCCTCATTTTTGGTTTTATCGTAAATTTTACGATATTCATTTAAACCTAAATTTGGCTTTCACAGCACCTATGAAGCCTTAGTTTATGCAAACTGGGTTTGCAATCACCTACTAAAAGCTTTGGAAGACGAAATTTATAAGCAAGTAAGCCTAATGGTCGAGCTGAAGTACGATAATTATATTAATTATGCAGAATTCCCTTCATTTTGGGTTTATCGTAAATTTTACGATATTCATTAAAACCTAAATTTGGCTTTTACAGCAGCCCTGGAGTCTTAGATTATGTAAACAGGGTTTGCAATCACATACTGAAAGCTTTGGAGGACCAAACTTATAAGCAATTAAGATTGAGGTACGATTATTATATCAATTATGCAAAATTCCCTTCATTTTTAATTTTATCGTAAATTTTACGATATTCATTAAAACCTAAATTTTGCTTTCACAGCACCCCTGGAGTCTTAGATTAGGTAATCAAGGGTTTTTGAAAGCTTTGGAGGATGAAACTTGTGACAAAGTAAGCCTCATGGTCAAGCTGAGGTACGATTATTATAACAATTATGCAAAAATACCTTTATTTTTGGTTTTAATCGATATTCATTAAAACATAAATTTGGCTTTCACAGCACCTATGAAGCCTCTTATTAGGTAAATGGGGTTTGCAATCACATACAGAAAGCTTTGGAGGATGAAACTTATGAGCAAGTAAGCCTCATGGTCGAGCTGGGGTACGATTATTATATTAATTATGCCAAATTCCCTTAATTTTTGGTTTTATCGTAAATTTTACGATATTCATTAAAACCTCTAATATTTGGCTCCCTATGAAGCCTTGTTAGGTAATTTGCAATCACATACGAAAGCTTTGAGATAAACTTAAGTAAGCCCATGATCGAGCTTACGTTTTAACTTAATTTTTGGTTTAACGTAATTTTCGATATTCTTAAAACATAATTTTTTAGTCTTAGATTAGGTAAACAGCGTTTGCAATATTTGGAGGATGAAACTTATAAACAACTTAGACTCATGGTCGAGCTGAGGTACGATTATTATATCAATTAAGCAAAATTCCCTTAATTTTTGGTTTTATCGTAATTTTGACGATATTCATTAAAACATAAATTGGCTATCACAGCACCTATGATGCCTTAGTTTAGGTAAACTGGAATTGCAATCACATACTGAAAGCTTTGGAGGATGAATCTTATAAGCAAATAAGCCTCATGGTCAAACTGAGGTACTATTATTATATCAATTATGCAAAATTCCCATAATTTTAGATTTTATCGTAAATTTTACGATATTCATTAAATCATAAATTTGGCTTTTTCAGCACCCCTGGAGTCTTTTATTGGATAAACAGGGCTTGCAATCACATACTGAAAGCTTTGGAGGATGTGGTCGAGTTGAGATACGATGAATATATCAATTATGCAAAATTCCCTTCACTTTTGATTTTATCGTAAATTTTACGATATTCATTAAAACATCTATTTGGCTTTTACAGCACCCATGAAGCCTTGGATAAGGTAAACAGGGTTTGCAATCACCTACTGAAAGCTTTGGAGGATGAAACTTATAAGCAAGTAAGCCTCATGGTCGAGCTGAGGTACAATTATTTCCCAGAAATGGGGAAAGAACTTTAAATTTTGAGTCCAAAATTAATTTTTTTAGCTAATAATATATTTTTATGTAACGATTATTTGTTTGAATACCGTTATAATAAAGCGCTTATACTTCATCAAGTTCGTGATGCCATATGCAAATTAATAGAATTTATAGCACTTCGTGCAAGCGACTTAATTATCTGGATTGTCTACGGTTTCTTGCCTGTTTCCATAAATAAATCACTATATTAAAGTTTTTCACGGCTGTCAAACAACGTCATAATCCATTGGAAAAAGCCACCTAGAAGATAACGCCTCTCTAATTTCGCATATATATATAAATTTGTTATCGAAAAATCTTATCACATAAACAATAGTGGGATGGGAGCACGACCACGATATCATATTTGTTAAATTAACTGCAAATCACGAGTTCAAGTGAAATAAATGATTAGGTTTGATATTGATGGTTTTACTGGAAAAGCACTTAAATTCATTTAACAGATAGCTAACTGATTGCCAATATTTCATTACGGTATTTTAAGGGGCCATTCAACTGAAAAATAGTACAACAGATAGCATCGAGATAGATAGATAGATATGTAGCTACGATTGTCGTTAAACTGTAGATGCCAATTTCTTGTGCTAAAACTAAAAGCACTCAAGCCAAGACAGTGAGAGAAGCTCCGCCTGGCCAAAGGCACGGAAACTTAGAAATGAGATTTTCTTTGCTTTTCTTCTCTGCTAGCGGTGCAAATTGTTATAAAATGTATTCTTAGTGAAAGTGGAGCTCAAGTTTAACTTTTTTTCTCGAAACTAAAAAATTTAAAGCAAATTAAATAACGCCGAAATCAAGCATCGGATTAAAAAGAGGTGTATGAATAATTAATAGCCCAATCAACAAACTATTACGGAAGATACAATTAACAAAATAAAAACAATATTATTTTAAAATTTTGAAAAATCTCCCTGAAAAGTCGGAAACTGGGCCCATGACATGGACATGGAAAACAACAATTTTTTTTTATTTGAAAATCACGTTGGTAATAATTTGTTATAAATTAATAATAACTGAAAATAATTTTGAAGATTATCTGATTAGAGGCCTCAATCTACTAACGCTAATAGCCCTCATATGTTTCACAAAATACAGAAGAGTTTTATACAAATGTTGAAAAACCATTTTTCGACGATAGGGGTAGATTTTCCAAAATTTTAATTTTATTTAATTGAATGGATTGACAAAAAAAAAAAAGGCAAAGCTAACTTCGACTGCGCAGAAGCTATAATGCATTTGCAAAAGCTCGCTCCAACTTATTAAACCGTTAGAACATATATAGGATATAGATGTCGAATATAAATCATTTAAAATTAAAAAGAATTCCAAATTTGAGCACGCTACCAGCAAAAATATATAAGTTTTCTTAGTAAGAAAGACACATTTTCCGACCGATCTATACGATATAGTCTTTCCATTCTGACCCTATTTTGTATATGTGTTTGAAAGCATTTTAGTTTTATATAGTTGAGTTTGAGAGCGCTCTCAAAGAAATCAAAAATATTTATCTCAGTAAGACCCATTTTTTGACCTATCAGCTATAGGATTTTCATCCGATTTGTACCACATTTTATAGAACTGTATAAAAGTATATAATATTCTTAATTTCTGAATTTAAAAACGTTATCATAGAAAACAAAGACGGACAAAGCTCAATCAACTCAGATCGTCGTCCTGATCAAGAATATATATATAGTTTATGGAGTCGTAAATTAATTTTAAGTGTATAAAAATGAATATGGGCACTTCCATAGAAAAGTCCACCATGATCGTAAAATGTAAAAGTTCATGAACAGTTGTTTCTTACTTGATAAAGTTAAATATTTAAGCTTTTTTTTTTAGTAGCGATGGCGAAAGTTCAAGTTCACGTTTTGGCCAGTTCTTTAGTGCATTTTCTTTTTTTCGATTTTCAGCTCTAAGAGTCATTGAGCAATTCCGCTCTTTTCGCAAAACTTTAGCTACAAAAAAATGGATTTTTTTGATGCGTTGAATAATGTAAGAAAAATAATCTTTTCTAAAAAATATGCCAAAAGAAATTAGAGTAACGTCAGATAAAAAAAGAAATAAAAAGAAACAGAAACGATTTTAAATTTTGGAAATTGGAAAAAGACAACTTATACTAATCCAAAACTACAGACAAAAACTTTATACAAAAAGAGTTGCTCATTTCGCAGAGTATTGGCATTTTGTAATCCGAGTCAAAACCCATTGTATGTAACGTCACGTCAGGGCATATTTTGACTTATATCTTATTTTATTTTTACTAATTCTCTGGGTCGATTTTTATGTTTTTATTTTTTCTAAATATTGTGCTATTTAATTACTACCTAAAAAATAATTCTAAAAACTTTGCTCTCAATTTTTGTATTTTAATATTTTATCGTAACGTCACGCCAGAAAGCAAATGCCCATATCAATTTTGTGGAATTTCTATAAAAAAGCTATGAAAATGATTTTGAATCCGATCGAATGAAAAACAAAACAATTTTCTGACAATTTGCCTGACTTTTCAGCATTTGTAAATCGCTTGATTACAAACCGAGTTTCAAGTCATTCCAATGATAATTATATTTCCATACACAATTTAACGGATATTTACCATTTGGGCGGATTTTCCAAAATCGGGAAATCACATATGAAATTATTTTTCTATTTTATTTAAAGCGGGTACCAAGATGGGAAATAAATTTCGAAATTTTTTTTTTTTTTTTTTTTTTTTGTTGTTTTTATTTTTTTTTTTTTTATAAGGTTGGGGTGTGAAATTTTTTTTTTCCATTTTAGGTACATTTTTTACAAAATTTGGTTATTTTTTTAAAATATTAAAAAATTTTAAATTTATTAATATTTTAGAAATTTTTTTTTTTTTTGTTTTTTTTTTTGTGTGGTTGTTTGGAGGTTTGTTATATTAATTTATTTGGTTTTTATAGGATAATTTGTTTTGAACATCCCAAATGTTAAAATAATCTTATCAAATTATGTATTTGAATGCAAAACAAACAATCAAGTGGCGTTGAGATTACCTTAAGATGATAATCCACAATTGACGACTATAAATGACCAATCAAAATAGATTAACCCATTCAGAAAACTGAACTGCCCAAATATAAATCCTCATCCAAGTGGGTAAACTCAGTTAGTGGTATAATAATTTAGCTTCATTCAACATGCAAATCTGGCTAAGTTTGGCAATTACTTTACTTTTCGTCAGTTGCCATAAATGCTTGAATCTAAATGGACGTATAGCTGGCGGTGAGGTGGCCCAGGAAAATCAATTTCCATATCAAGTGGGTCTTAGCATTGAGGAGAGTCAACAGCTATTTAGTTGGTGCGGTGGCAGTTTAATATCAGAACGAGATGTATTGACGGCCGCGCACTGTGTGGAGGGGTATGTTACCTTGGATTTGGATGTAACTAGCTAAGAATGGAACTTTAACAGAGCTATAACTATTACCTACTATCTGGGTGGAGTACAGCGGCTAAAACCACAGCAATTGATTAAATCCGAGAATCCTTCGATAAAGCTACATCCGGAGTGGGATTCTAAGACTTTGGAAAATGATATAGCTCTGCTACGATTGCCAGTGGCTGCTCTACTAAGCAGTTCCATACAACCCATTAAGTTACCTAAAATTGAATACAATTATGCTAGCTATGATTATGTGGAAGCCACTGCCTCGGGATGGGGTCGATTAAGTGATGGTAAGAATTCAGATAAATAAGTACTAAAGGGTTTTCTTTCACTCTTTAAAGTGGTTGTTGTTGTTTGACAAATGTTTATTTTTTTTGTATATATTGATGTCTGCACGACCATATGCAACTTTTGGGCACCTCTGATTTATACTATATATTTTTATATATTTATTTTTTCTGCCATTAGCAACTTCCTCCATTTCCAATGACTTACGCTATGTGGTGCGTTATGTGGACTCCAATGAGGATTGCCTGTTTGCCTATACCAATCTGAAACCCACCAATATTTGCATGGATACCACGGGCGGACATTCCACTTGCACCGGAGATTCAGGTGGTCCTTTGGTCTATTACGATCAGTCAGAAAAAACCAACATTCTGATAGGTATTTCGTCATATGGTAAAAAATCCGGTTGTACTCAAGGCTATCCAGCCGTTTTTACACGTGTTACTTCCTACTTGAAATGGATCGAGCAGGCGTGCGGTATCGCCTATTCATAGCACGCGCCCACAGTGGCTAATCAGAAAAGTGCTGGGCACTGATAATAAAAATAAATTGCAAAATGTTGAACATTACAACGCACGTTTTTGGTTTATGAGAAGTATTTGTATACATACTTCGACTCAAGTATGTTTACCATATATTAAAGGGCTTGTGGCTAGACAAGGTTTCAACTAAAGAGCCATGTCTATATTAGAACTCTCAGAAATGGGGCTATGTTAAAGTTAATATTACCTATTTATGAATTTTTTTACGAATTAAAGACGGTCAAGCCAAACTGTAAAATACTCTGTAACAGTCAAAGATGACATATAACTGATAACTTTTAAATGTGGCGCCACACAAGCTGAAATAAAGTGCTGATCGTTCCCAAACTTGAAAATACACTTAATCCGGCTGCAATTAAAAAGAGTCTATGTTCCATACATTTTGAGCCTCTAGCTCAGCCCCATAGCTGGGGCTATATTTCGGCGTGTGCAAAAATTAGAAATCCAAGAAGATATTAACGACAGGTACAGAAATTTAAGGTTCAAGGTTGTTGCGCTAAAAAATTAAAATTGTTTCACGATTTCCAAAAAAATAATGGATGTAATAGAACTAAAAAATTTTAATCTAAAAATATGCCACGAAACAACGTTTTTAAAAATATACCGATTTTTATCCGTTTTTAGTTGTGGACAAACAATTTTGCTAAACGCTTTCGTCCGCGCTTCCAGTAGTATTCCAACACTCAGGAAAAAAAACGAATCTCGCCTTAGGGCCGATTTCTCATTTTCCACATAGAACGATCTGTCACTTAATCTTACAAATAACAGAGTAAATGGTTAAAAGTTTATCTTAGGTCCGATTTTTCATCTTAAAGATAGCCAATATGTGTCAGATAAACTTTAATTTCTGCTGTTTGTTAGTTTCTGTGACAGACTCTGCTTTCTAGAAGATAAGAAATTGGACCTAAACTTATTTAAAATCTTTCTAAAAAGCAGAAAAATATTTCTTAGTTCGAAATAATCGATCTTTAAATCTGATGTATTCCTGCCATAAATAGAGGTACTTTGGGATAGATTTGAAGACTAAGACTAGGGTTCAATATAACCCATAATTCGCTGTTAAAATACTTTAAGGGTGCTTCAGCTCCAAAAACGCTCTAAAACAGTTGGAAACTTAAGATGTGCCTAAGATTTTCCTTACATTACATTTTTCTAAATATTAAATCGGATCTTTCTTTAAATAGGAAATAATATTTCTAAATTTAGGGAGTAATTTGATTTAAATTAAGAAACTTCATTTCTAAAACTTATATTACGTAGTTCCAAAATAATCACAGTTCCAAATAATTAAAATAAATGAGAAAAAAATGCTTAACACCGAAACTATTGGGGTGCCCATTTACAGCTTTACACAGTAAATTCCTGGATACAAGACGAAATTTTAAGGAAAAAAAAAAAATTAGTGAAAAAAAGATACCTTTTCGGGGGAAATAATTTTTGTGTTCAAATTTTCAGCGAATTAGTAGGCAAAAAAAGCGGCATAATTTTGAAGAGTGAGTAAGAGAATCCAAAGGTAGTACCTCAGAAGCAGATGCGCAGGGTAAAATGGGAATAACAATTGATTTTATTAATAGCAGCTTCGCGCGTTAAGAGAGAGCCCTGCGGCGAGTTCAATTTGTCAGCTTTGGCATAGATGACAGCAACTGCTCGCTTTATATGGTTAGACCAGTCTTCTGTCCAGGAGAAGAAGTCTTATGTGGTATAACTGCCTCTTTTCATCGAAAAGGTGCAATGTTGTCTTTTCTCCAGATTGACAGCAATGTTTTAACGGGACGCCCAAGCACTAAAGCCGTCCAGAAAGTATTGTACGGCCATGGGGTTGGAAGCCAGGAAGGCTTTATCATCCGCATAAGTGGCTATAAGTGTGATTTGGGCGTCTGGAATCGGCAAGTTCGCGGTGTAAAAGGTGTACAGTACTGAGCCTATTTCACATCCTTGAGGTTCAACCGCGGATATTCGATCCCTCGTCCAGGAAACACCGTTCTTTAAGAAATTAGCGCAGCCTAGCAAAATGCGCAGTTGGGAGAAGGTACTTTAGCTTAAAAATCAGTCCGTCGTGCCATACACGATTGAATGCTTACCATGTCCAGGAAGACTGTCCATATCTTTCTTTATTTAATTATAAAATCTATAAACTGCTGTCTTACGAACTTTCGTACAACAAAGTTTTCTTCATGACAAATTTTGTTCTATTGTTAAACAATTCTATATGAAGAATTTTCTGAATAACAAAGTTTTTGTTGTTCCTCTTGGGGTTTGCTATATGGAAGATCATCTGTATTAATAATATAACCATTTTAAAATAATTGAAGCATTTTTAAGGAAATAAAAATTCAGCATTTTCATACATCTATCATTTGGGAAAGAATAATAAATTCGATATGAATCTTACGTCGAAACTTCGAAGAATTCAATTACTTTTGCTTTCTGAAATATGATCTTTTACAAAGTTTTGTTAAAAATTATTGACTCTTTAATGATTACACACTAAATCAGTTACTTGCCTTACGTATTGAACCATTTTGGGTGTATCGTAATTTTTACGATATTAAGTATTTGTACCAAATTGTGGCATATATTTGCCTGATAAAATCTGGTCGATCTTCAAAGCTGCTGGGTCATCCCCAATCACTTTGAAAGTACCAGCTGGAACATTATTTTAGACCTTAAACTGACCCACTTTGACTTTACTTTTACGATCAACTTTATTTCTTAAACATTTGCAATAGGAATCCAACTTCAATAACGGACGCCAGCGTGCTTATGGATCCAATCCAAGTAGCTGGTGATACGAGTGAACACAGCTGGATGTTCCCTCTCACAACCCTGGGCCGAGCCAAAGGAAGTCAGACCAATTTGGACCAAAGTCTTGGCCAAAACCAATGGGCCACCGGAATCACCATTGCAAGTGGACACACCAGCGGATGTGGACACACAGATGTTGGAGTCACGGATGAGGGTGAGGAAAGTGCGCTTGCAGGCGGCATTCGAGATGGTGGTCATGTGGGCGAACTGCAGCAATGAGGCAACACCGCTGGCCGAGTCCGAGGTGCGTCCCCAGCCGGAGGCAATGACATCCTCATCGGTGTAGGTGGAGTAGTGTTCCTCCATTTTGGGCAATTCAACGGGTTGAATGGCCTGGTTGTACTCCACATAAGGAATGCGGATCAGGGAGATGTCGTTTCTCAGGTTCTTGCTATCCCAATCCTCATGGATGATAATCTTGTCCTTGGTCACGGTGTGCTTGACCTGGGGCTTGGCGCGGTTGTTGCCACCCAGGGAGACGGTAACCGAATCGACGCTACATTTTTGGATTTGGGGAATTGGTCAATTGGTCTTACTATTTTGATCTGGACTTACCCATCAGTGCAGTGAGCGGCAGTCAAAACAAATTCGTGATTAATCAGGGAGCCACCGCACCAGGCCGAGGACTTGCCTATCTTAAGGGACAGACCCGTCTGATAGGGGAACTCATCCTCATGGGCATCTTCGCCGTGGGTAATGCGACCATCGGGTCCCTCCAGGACGGGCACTAGGAGCTCACGTTGCTGCAGCTCGCCACGCAACGCCGATCCGGAGGCATAGGCCAAAGCCAAAGCGAATACAATAAGCACTTTCATAATGGTACAACTATGAAGAAGTATGAGCCAAGTGATTACGGGCCGCCACTTTTATAGGGAAAAGCAGCACTCGGAATCGTATCTAATGTGCGCGCTTCAGGCACCTGTTCAAGTGGACTAGGGCTGCTCATCTTATCGACGACCAATGCGCGATATTAGAAATTGATCTGATCTGTTTTTATTTTTTTGCTTGGGTTTTTCTTGGTAGTTATTAAAAAAAAAAAAGTGTAGATATGGCACACGAATTGACGGAGTTTTATATATAAGATACATCTAATCTGGTTAAATGGGTTTTTTTTAGGACTCTCCGAAGAATGAAAATAAAAACAGATATAAATAACAAAAGAACGTTTGAAACTTATTATAATTCGATTTTTTCTGCACTTGGCTTAAGCGAAAATCAGTTTTGATATATAAACAAGTAAGAAAGTCGGCCCAGACCGACTGTTATATTCACTGCCCCTGTCAAAGTTTGTATATAACTGATCACTTTTAAGCAGGGAATCAAACCGAATCGAATTTTGGTTCCGGTTCTGGTACGTACCGAAACTATTGTTTCGGTAAAAGATTCTGTTTAGGTTCTAGTTTATTTCGGTATTCGGTTCCGTATCGGTACCTTGATTTTCATTTCGATATACCGGTACGTACCGGTATGTACCGGTATAATTTAAAAATCCTTCAATCCGAAGATATAATAGAAATAGAAAGAAGTTATAAAGAAGGAAAATTAAACATAATAAACTTTACCTCAGAAAAAAATGTCCTAATAAAAGAAGAGCAAGAAGAACTTTTGGATATCTGATGAAATAATAAATACACTGTTTTCAGATAACATTACCGATCACAATTTAACCCTGCTGTTAGGTTAAGTCCATTTGAGCCAATTATTAATTCATTTCCTTTGTAAACGCAAAAATCAAGGATAAATTAATTATATTTGGAATTTATAGAACCAAAATATATGCAACGAAATAAGATGAAATTGTTATTTTTATTGAAAATTTCTTACAAATTAAGTATTGATGAATATTTTTTTTACTCCTTGATATTTTTTAATATATCGCTCCTAAGAGAAGCATAGGGAGATATATTGATGTTACTCTTCAATTAATTATAACAGCAGAGGAAATGTGAAACATGATTTTGGATAAGCTTGAAGTAGAAGGCATTCGATATAATGAACTGTAAAGGCCAGGCTTATGACAATGCTGCTGTTATAACGGGAAAGCATTCAGGGGTTCAGTAAAGAATTTAAGAAATAAATTTAAACCATTCCTTAACTAAAGGCATTCCGATCAGTTGCGTACCACTAGAAAAATCTCTAAAAGGAATCCAGCTACACCTAAGTGCCGAGTACATAAGAAATATGGCCCATTCTGGAAAAGTTGACTTTGATGAATAAAACCACTCGAACAAACGCTGGAACTTTGGTAGTTGCAAAGCAGAAGATGCCCAACAATATTTTCAATCAAAAGACCTTAACAATACTTTGTACGCTCAGAAAGTAAGAGCTTTACAGACGACGTTAAAGGAAACGCGAGAAGAATGGACAGACGGCACTCTAAGCTATGCAAAAGTTATGTCTGAAGACCTTGTGACATGTTTTTAAAGAAGACGAACCAAGGCGAAAACTTTTTTATTTCTACTTAAACTTAATTCCTTCCCTTTCTGCGAATTACACAAAGAACTGATTTTATATCATTCTCCGCAAGATTCTTACATTTGTTCCAACAAATTTAAATCGTTTTCCCCGAAAATCCCAAAATCAGGTAAAATTTACCACATAATTGGCCCTAGAGCTACGTCAAGTCACGGCTTAGGAACAATACTTTTCCAAAATGTTGACGAAAGGCAAGCTCACATAGCCACATTGTTTCATGATTTCTTATATTATTTTTTTCAGAACAAACTCAACCATTGTACTTACGCCTGCATACATTTGACCTTCTATTTGATTAAGGAACCAAGACGTTACTGTTTTCGAAGACAGATTCTGTCACCGATTGCTTCTGATACGAACGAGTTTAGTTGTTCCAACTACTCAAACGTTAAAACGTTTACGGTTTTTTTAGGCTCATAACTTTCGTAGAATGTGATGTTTTCTGATTTAAATCACGGTTTTTGTTTCAATAAAAACATTTAGAACATTTATTTTTTATTTAATTTTTTTTTTCAATTTTTTTGTTGTTTATTTTTGTTTTTTTTTTTTTTTTTTTTTATTTTTTTTTTGGATTTTTTATTTAGGGTTTTTTTGTCCGATTTTGAAAGTATTTTTTTTTTTTTTGTTGTTTTTATTCTTGCTTAACTCGAACGGGCGTGCAAATGTCGAGTGGAAATCATTTTCGAAACACAACCAATTCCAATGACACCCGGACATTTGCAGGCTCCCTCGAAAGGCGAATTTTTCATTGTGTATGTGTAGGGTAGAGATGTATGTATGTATTTAAGTATGTACAAAAACTTAAACTTTAGAGGGGGGTGGTGGAGGAGGAGGGGGTAAGGGGAGAGAAAAAGTAAAAATGTGCATAATGACTTAAACTAAATTTGAGGGGGTTGGGAGGGAGGGAGGAAGGATTTTATGTGTGTGTGTGTGGATAGTATAGAGCTCTATGTATGCAATAATATTTAGAAATCGAATACGAATAGTGTTTTTGAAAAAACGCGTAACGTGGGCTTAACTTTTTTTTGCTTTAGTCGAAAAATTACATTACAATTTCTGCTATCGTTTTTTTTTTCATTTAAACTTTTCCTTTGTTTTTTTTTAGATTTTTAGGGCTTAGTTTGCTATATAACTTTTCTTCCTTTTTTTTTTTTTTTTGTATTCATTTAGCTTAGTTTCGCATTTAATATAATTTTTTTTAAACATTTTCTCTGTATTTTTTCTTGCACAACAATTTTGGGGGGCGGTTTTTTTGTTTTTTTTTTTTTTGTTTTTTGTTTTTTAGGTATATTTATGCATATTTAATTTGTTAGTGTTTAATGCTATATTTTGTTAAGAATAAATTAAGAACAATATGATGAAGCCAGCGGCGCTGACAATTTTTTTTTATAATTGTAACCAAAGAAGTTGCTTAATTACACACACTTTTTTTCCATTACCAAAGTTGGCGCCGCTGTCTTGATTTTTTTTTTTAGATACATAAAAAAAATTTAAAGGGGGAAAATGAACAAATAACTTGGCTAACTAAAAATTAATTTTCATTTGTTTTTCAAGCTATTTAAATAATTTAATATGCATTCATTTATAGTTTTTTTTTGTTTTTTTTTTGGCGTCTTTAATTTTGAATCAAAGCGCTGGCTTTTTTGTATTGATTATTTTTGTTTTTGAAATATTTTTTGCTTTTCAGGCATTTTAGTTGGGGGCCGTAGATTTGCTAAACGGAAGTTTTGTTCTATATTTCTGTACTATATATATTTATATATATATATATATCGGTTGGGGCTATATACAACAAATGTGTGTAGGTGTACAGGATTTGAAATTCTGACTAAATTATGAACTAAGCATAAAATTTTGATCAACAACTTTAGAAAACTTTCAAAATTTATTTTGTTTATCAGTTAAAGCTGGATTGATACAGGTGTTTTATGGTCGAATTTGCAGTTACTGGGGTTTTTATTGAATGCACTTTAATGCTTAAATCGGGATTATCAATCCGGGAACCATATAGAAAAGTATTCCAATGTGTTCTACGAATCGCTTCCGACCCAAAAACCACCGAAATCAAATGGGAATTGGTTCGTTGTTGAAGAACACATGGGACTATCCGGCATGTTCCGGTTTTCACTTTCGACAACATTTGTCGAATTATGGATGGATTGAGTATATCGGAATAAGTCGGGATTTACAGCATGAAGGCGTGGAATTTAGAGGAAATCTTTCAGACCTTTTAAACAAATAGTAAAAATACATTTAACCTTCGTAGGAAGTTTTAAGTCTTTCATCATGTAAATCCCGTCTAAGACGTTTGATGTGTTGAATTAGAGGATTCGATTTCTCTTCAAGGGAATTCCGGAACAGCCCTGTGAAGCTCGAAACCTGAACCCTAAAAGGTACAATATTTAAATTTGTTTTTTTTAAAACGCTATCCGAGTACCAATATTCTAAAAAGAACATATTTAAACCCAAATAATGTACCTTTCACAGTTTAAGCTCCAAGTTTTTCCGTTTTCTTTTGAAGTATACCCAAAATTCCCAAATTTAGCTCTTAAATCCAGAAATCGGCACCAAAATTAAACCGAACGTGCCCTGCAACAACAAAATGTGTCTTATTTCGTAATCTCCGGAGTAACGGGACTATATTCCAACTATAACCGTGAACCGATATTCTTGGAACCAAAAGTACCATAACAACGCCGAAACATTTAGGTCTGTTCCCGTTTTCGAATTGGAATTGGTAAAGGTTTTTATTTTCAAGAAAACTAAACCATGCGATTTATATATTTTGCCATCAAGACAGTCGGATGAATATAAATAAAAAATTTGAAGTTATTCGCCGAATAATACAATCGGTTTTTGAACACGGAAACATTTGCCAATTCCGATTCCGCATAATTTGATCGAAATCGGAAACGGGAACAGTGCCGATTGTATCGGTTTCGGTTCTAATATTTTCTGATTTCATATTCAAAGCAAAAGCTTTAGCTGATAGAACTATCTGAAGCAAAAGGCAAATAATCCATATTTCATAATCCAATATTTTAGTAATATAAAGGACCAAATTAAAACCGAAGCAAAAAAATTTCTGTTAAGTTTAAACATAGTCCAAAATATAGTTAATAAAATCCTTCATTTGCCCTGTATCCATTGTCGGTCACTCTTATTTAAAGCTGTGAATAAGAGAAATTCATCGCAATGATCCAAATTTTTATTTAAATATAATATTCGGCTAAAACTGGATCTTGCAACTTGATTCGTCACAAATGCGGTTTCCAAGAATCCAAGAAACAAACGACTTTCGGGAGTGTCGTCATTTTTTAAATGACTGACCGTGCTTGTGGTGTGCGTATTCGTGTTAGAGTCGTGTCGAGTTGCGCCCATCTCTAATTCCGACGACATAATTTCGCCAGAAAAAGAACGACATTATTTTGCTCGGAATTGTGTCGTTTTAAAACGTCGTAGTTCCACCAGAAAATATTTATAATTTCGGTCGGAATCGTGTCGTTTTAAAATCCACACAATTCCGCCAGAAATAAACGACATAATTTCGCCAAAAAAAGTGACATAATTTCGCTCGAAATTGTGTCGACTTAAAACGACACAAATCCGCAAAAAATTGAAATTTTTCGCTCTAAGTTGTGTGCTTTTTAAACGACATAATCTCGCCTGAAAAAAAATAACATTCGCATTCATTTCGCTTCAAAAAAAACCGACTTAATTTCGATCGGAGTTGTGTCGTCTTTAAAGGCCTATACTCAGATGAGATAAAAATTAAATTTTTCACAATTCTTTATATAAATAGAAACACTTTCAAGCAGCTTTGAAAGCTGAATACTATTGAATAGCTTCCTTGTTTATATGAAGAATTGTGAAAAACTACATTTTTATCTCATCTGAGTTCAGGCCTTTAACGACCAAATTTCGACAGAAAAAAGGGACATATTTTCGCTCTGAATTGTTTTGTCTTAAAACGACCTAAGACCTTAACAAATACGACACGACACGAAACTGACAGACAGACGGCTGGGGAAATACAAAAACAACAACCACACACTGTGTGTGGATCTCTGTTTTCTCGAGATTGTTTTTTGTGTTTTAAACTGAAATTTCGTGCCCACCGCTGTTCTAAAGCGTCACAATTTGAACAGAAAAGAATTTTTATGGGGATGTCAAAATTATGTCATTTCAAAAAGTCATAATTTTGACTGAAAAAAACGGAAAAAATATTTAGTATAGAAAAACGTAACATAATTTTGATTTAAAATGTACAGTGCGAAATTATGCCGCTTTGCCCTATTTTGGTGAACAATTTTCTAAATATTTTCTATTTCTCCTTTAAGGCTTCACTCCAGATGCCATAAAAATTTATTTCGGCACTAAGCTTCATATAAATAAGACAGCTTTTCAAAAGCATTCAGCTTTCAAACGTGTTTCTATTCATATGAATAATCATGTGTTGTGCCGAAATAAATTTGTATGGCAAATGAGGCCTTCACCTTCAGACAAAAACCTACCTAACAGCAGGGTTAAGGGTTCTAGAAACCAGACTTGAAATGGGCCCGTGTCTAATATTTTGAACAAGACACGACTGTTACACGAATGTAAAAAATTTTTTAAACACGACACTTCACGAAAAAAAATTCCGGCGAATGGGCTACTTAATAAAGTTTTTATATATTGCTTAAGCGAGTCGACTTTAAATACACAGAAAAAAAAAGAAAGATCCATTTGGACTGGATATGGACATATACTTTTTGGGAATATTGAAATGCATATCCTTTACACATCCTTTAAATATTTTTCAGCTCCATTTTCACATCCTTTGGATATTTTTCAGCTTCATTGGATGAAAAACTAAGATCAATTTTACTTTATTTAATCTCAAATGGATGAAAAATAATGGATATGGACATGTCCAGTCCACATGCATATGAAAAATATTCAATGGATCATCAAAAAATTTCCCTTTTTTCTGTGTAGGTATGAGCGACAGCTGGGGCAAGGAAAAAATGGAGATATATATATAAAATATATTTTTGCGATCTCCTACATAAAATTACAAAAAATCAGAGTAAAATGTTTATTTATCTGACAACACACCCGCTATCTAGAAGATACCCAATGGGCCCTTAGTATTTTTCCATACTGTTGAGCAGGGAAAATAGCGAAGAACCGGAACCGTTAACCGATATAAACCGTTTAAAGACAGGTACCCGGTATCGAGACCGGAACCGATATTAAAATTTTTTAGATCCGAAAAACCGTTAACCGTTATAATAGGAACCGAAAAAAAACGGATTGTTTCGGTTTCTTATATAGAAATGTAAGAAAAATCGGTATATTTAAAAAAACACGTTTTTGAATGGCATATTCTAAGAAAACAATTTTTTAGTTCTATTACATTCATTAATTTTTTGGATATCTTGAAATAATTGAAAATTTTTAATGTTAAAAAAATTATACTTGTATCGGTACATACCGGTATACCGAAATAAAAATCCAAGTACCGTATCGGAACCGAAATAAATTGAAAACCGTAATAGAACCTTTAACCGATATGCTCATTCCGGTACGTACCGAAACCGGTACCGGAACCGATATTCGTTTCGGGATTAATCCCTGCTGTTGAGTCATTGTGTCGTTATAGTCGTGCTAGACCGAGTGCGTGTTTTAAGGGCCCAAAACGGACGCAGACTAAATCTGAAGCTACAACACGAAGACTTCGTGTTGGGTCGTGCTTGTTTGGGACTCTAAGAAAAACACGACACACACTCTAAATCAAAAACAAAGAACCTAAAGCTGCTTAATGAAACTTTGGCCTAAGACGAACTCAAAAATTCGAATTTTTAAAAATTTGTAAGCTGAGATAGTTGATATAATTTTGACCATAATTGTTAAAGTTTTATTGCAGGTTTCTCCATTTCATTTGCTAGCATTCTTGGCAAAATCAATCCAAAATGTTCAGCTTAGTTCATAATTTTCAAGTCAGTTCAAAATTCTGTGTTTTGGTAGCTAAATGATTGGCTAACTTAAATGCTAGACGGCCCAAATGGGGTTTAAATGGGTTTTTACTTAAGCCAACAATTGTGTATTCATTCTGTGTGTGTGTGTGTGTGTGTATTATAATTATAAATTAATTAATGCTGTACAAAAGTGTGTTTTTTTTTTCAATCGACTCTCGTTTTTTTTTATATATTTTTGTGGATTTTTCTTTTTGTAGCTTTGCGCTTAACTAAAATGAATCAATAATAACTTAGTCAACTAATGCAAACTCCACCAAACAATTCCTTAAATAGCTAAACTAAGCCCAGCTACTACTTCTTGTTGTAGATGGGCAAAGCAGCAGCAGCAGCGGGCGGCTGAGCCAGACCAAGGGCATTGGTAGTGGTTGAAGAAGAAGAAGGAGGAGGAAGAGGAGGATTAGCATTGTTGGCTGGCATGATTAAAGCAGGATTGGGTGCGGCGCCGGCACCGCCTAAAGGATTAAAGACGCCGCCGCCACCCACTTTACTAACGGCGGCTCCATTATATTTGGAATAATCTTGAGTTTTGCTTTTTTTGCTCTCCTTGTCGCGTTCGCGATCGCGTTCCCGATCGCTGTGCTTCTTCTTGCTGCCGCTGCTGCTGCTGGCATAGGGATTAGCTACAGGTGCTGCTGCCCCGGCTGCTGCTCCAGCTGCTGGCACATTATAGCCTGGCGGATAATTATTGGTCTCCACCTTGTTCATGCTGATTTTCAACTTTAAAGGAGCCGCCGCTGCGGCTGTGCCATTGGGATTTGTGGCCGTATTTGTTTTGATCACCAGCTTCAGTGAGTCATCCTTGCTGCTGCTGCTGCTACGATCCTTTTGCTTGTCCTTTTTGTGTTTCTTACGCTCCTCCTTTTCCGTTTTATCCTTGGACTTGTCCTTCTCCTTGTGTTTATGCTTGTCCTTCTTCTTTTTCTTCTCAGACTTACTGCTCGACTCCTGTGGCTCCTGCTTGATGTCACTTACCACTACACCACCAACTGGGGCGGGCAGCTTGGTCTGAAGCATTTCCAATTCCATGGGGGCAGGTTGACTTAGCGGTTCCTTTTTAATGGGCGGCGGCGGTGGTGCAGTTGCAACTGTAGGTGCAGGTGTGGGTTCGGCCAACAGCTCGGCTGGTGGCACCAGACCCGGCATGGTTAAAGCCTCCGGTTTCAGCAGTGAGGCATTTGTGGGGCATAAAGACTCCTTGAGTAAACTGCGCACCTCCTCATAGCTGGGATAACCGGGTAACCCACTGCTGTTGTCCAGTTTGCGTAGCTTCTCACGTGACCCGCCATCCATATCATCCAGCTTATTGAGGCCATATTGACTCACCGACAGCTCATTGGCTCGCTTTAGGCTCACGCTTTCAGTGGGATTGGCCATAAGTTCGGGCGGCGGCGGTGCGGGCTTCTTATGTGGCGGCAGCATGGAGGAGGGCTTGGAGTTAGGCATCGTTGGACGATGTTTATCCTTTTTGGTGGGCGTAAGACGCTCCTTTTTGGGACTCTCCTTGTCGCGCGTATGATTGTTCAGCTTGTAGTCATGGGCGGCGGCTGATGGTGGCGGCGGCAGCAGGCCATTAAAGGGTGGCTCCTTTTTGATGTCACTCCATTCGGGACTGAAGAGTGAATTGTTTTTGGCAGGTGCAGGCGCCTCCGGTTGCAAGTGATTGGAGTTATAGCCCTGGCTCTGGGCATAGGGCAGCTGCTGCTCAAATGGCGGCAAACTGTGGACGGAGGAGCCGGTTTTACTACGATGACTAACATAGGCCGAGGGATTTTGAGTAGTTGAAGGCGGAGGTGGTGGTGGTGGCTGTTGTGATCCATTGCCATAGCCACCGCGTGACATCAAAGCATTGGATGCTGAAGGATTACTGCTGTTATAGGGTAAAGGAGCATTTGGATACATTTTGCTGCTCTTGTCCTTGCCCGCTGATGAGGAAGAGTTGGCGGAGCTTGAGGGCGGCTGCTGCTGCTGCTGCGTAGGTGGCTTTGAGTTTGAGGGCATTTTATGTCCACCCAGTGGAGGAATACCCACGGGTGGCAAATTACGTGAGGATTTGTGATAATCCATGGAGGGCATGGTAGGTCGTCCCGGTTGTGGCTGACTGGAGGAAGTTGCTGAGGAGGAGGAGGAGGAGGAGGAACTGCTCCTTTGATTGCTACTGCTGCTGCTGCCACGCTGATGACTGGAGGTTAGGCGATTGTTATAGCCCGGCTGCTTGGATTTGTGATCTGCAAAGTTAAGAAAAAAAAAATGAATCTTTCTTAACAAAAAACGAGAATTCGCAAAGTCGAACTGTCATCCGATTTTTCTAATACACTTGAAAAACTTTACTCCAACTGATTTAACCGGTAAAATATATATAGGATATAGATATCAGATATTTAAAATTTTTTAAATCATTGAGAATAAAAATTTGATAAATTTCCATAATTTGAAGCATAAAAAAACTTTATACCACGATTGGTGACGCTACGATGGAAAAAATTTTTCACATTAGTTTTTAGACCGATTCGTTCCTATGGCAGCTATATGCTATAGTCATCCGATTTTGATAAATTTTTCCAGAATTGTGTGGAAGCATATAAAACTTATATATACCACGATTGGTGATGCTACGATGGAAAACAAAAAAGTTTTTCTCACTAGAATTAGTTTTTAGACCGATCGTTCCTATGGCAGCTATATGCTATAGTCATCCGATTTTGATAAATTTTTCACGAATTGTGTGGAAGCATATAAAACTGATATATACCACGATTGGTGACGCTACGATGGAAAACAAAAAAGTTTTTCTCACTAGAATTAGTTTTTAGACCGATCGTTCCTATGGCAGCTATATGCTATAGTCATCCGATTTTGATAAATTTTTCCAGAATTGTGTGGAAGCATATAAAACTAATATATACCACGATTGGTGACGCTACGATGGAAAACAAAAAAGTTTTTCTCACTAGAATTAGTTTTTAGACCGATTGTTCCTATGGCAGCTATATGCTATAGTCATCCGATTTTGATAAATTTTTTCAGAATTGTGTGGAAGCATATAAAACTAATATATACCACGATTGGTGACGCTACCATGGAAAACAAAAAAGTTTTTCTCACTAGAACTAGTTTTTAGACCGATTGTTCCTATGGCAGCTATATGCTATAGTCATCCGATTTTGATAAATTTTTCCAGAATTGTGTGGAAGCATATAAAACTAATATATACCACGATTGGTGACGCTACGATGGAAAACAAAAAAGTTTTTCTCACTAGAATTAGTTTTTAGACCGATTGTTCCTATGGCAGCTATATGCTATAGTCATCCGATTTTGATAAATTTTTCACGAATTGTGTGGAAGCATATAAAACTAATATATACCACGATTGGTGACGCTACGATGGAAAACAAAAAAGTTTTTCTCACTAGAATTAGTTTTTAGACCGATTGTTCCTATGGCAGCTATATGCTATAGTCATCCGATTTTGATAAATTTTTTCCAGAATTGTGTGAAAGCTTATAAACCTAATATATACCACGATTGGTGACGCTACGATGGAAAACAAAAAGTTTTTCTCACTAGAATTAGTTTTAGACCGATCGTTCCTATGGCAGCTATATGCTATAGTCATCCGATTTTGATAAATTTTTCCAGAATTGTGTGGAAGCATATAAAACTAATATATACCACGATTGGTGACGCTACGATGGAAAACAAAAAAGTTTTTCTCACTAGAACTAGTTTTTAGACCGATTGTTCCTATGGCAGCTATATGCTATAGTCATCCGATTTTGATAAATTTTTCACGAATTGTGTGGAAGCATATAAAACTAATATATACCACGATTGGTGACGCTACGATGGAAAACAAAAAAGTTTTTCTCACTAGAACTAGTTTTTAGACCGATCGTTCCTATGGCAGCTATATGATATAGTCATCCGATCCGGCCGATTCCGACAAATGTGCAGCGTATTTGTATTTAAAGACTTTTTGCAAAGTTTGGTCAAGATAGCTTCAAAACTGAGGGAGGAGATAGCATAGAAACAGACGGACAAACGGAAATGAACTCAGCTCGTCATGCTGATCAAGAATATATATACTTTATGTGGTCGGAAATGCTTCCTTCACTGCGTTACAAACATCGTGACTTACCCGAAAGCCCCTCCGCATAGTTTAGCATTTTGTGATTCGATGAAGATGACGACGACGACGCTGAGTTTGGCCCACCGCCCACGGAAGACGAACGCTGATGACTGCCATCCGTACGCCTTTGCTGTGGCACCATCGCCGGCGGCGGCAGCAATGCTTTCTGTTCTCTCTGATCCCTCTCCCTGTCACGGTCACGATCTCGATCCCTTTCGCGACAATCATTGCCATTGACCAGCTCTATGTTCGAGTGATAACCCATAAACATTTCACCTATTTTCCATTCCTCCTTGGGTTTGTTATCCTTGCTATTGGCGGCCGTTCGATTGCTGGCTCCCTGGGCAATGGCCTTGATGGAATTGAGCTTGGATTTGAGGCGGGCCGGACTCTTCTCGTAAATGGCTATAAACTCATCTGTTAGCTGTTTCAGCAACTCCATCGATACGCTCTTGTCCACATAGTAGAACCAATGTTTGCCCTCCGTCGATTGGGGAATCTCCCAGCGTGACCATTTGCAGGCCAAATAAATGCAAAAGCAGGCAACGACCGTGGGTCGATATTGCAGGCACATCGAGGTCAGATGTAAACTGTCCAGAGGGGGCGAGGAAAATTGGAGTTGAAGTTTTAGTGGAATTTGATTGCATATCAAAAAAATACATTTTCTAAGCGAAAGTGCCGGTTGTCTATGTGTGTGTGTGGGTGGGTGGGTGAGGCACAGTGGGGCAGATATTGGGCTTAAAATTTAATTATAGATGGAAAATAGATAAGACCCAACATCAAATTATTTTGGAAACTTAACATTCCATTTAATTAACTCAACTGTAAAATATCGCATGAAATTTCAGAATTTTATTCTGTAATATTTCAAAGAATAATTTCTTACTAACTAAACAAAACGATAAATTTCTTCCTTATAATCAAAAATCGAGATGCTAACCCCTGGGGAATTGAATTTGGTTTGGTTTAGAAGATTTTCAGAGAAATTTAATAAACGGTTGGGCTCAAGACTTGAATTTTATACCTAACTATACCGTGGTTTCGGCTAATCCCAAAGGCTTCCAGTTCTTTAATAAAAAAGAAGTTTTATTTTTTGTCTCTTTGCCCTTTCCTGGTTCTACATTTTCCAAAAATCGGTCCTTATATACTGAGTTAAATCATCTTAAATTAGTATGAAAAAAAAGGTAAGGGCGTTCTTGACTTTATCAATAGATGGTCTAAAGAATTTGATGACCCCTGCCAGTTGTTTGTGTCTCTGGTAACCATTTTACGGTTCTCTGCACTATTGGATATATCACGACCAACTGGAATCAGTTCAAAAACAATTTCTAATTTTCACCCTCCGTGGCCCAAACTGGGATATAAACAGAGATCTTCCTCCATACGAGCATAAATTTAGATTAATTGAACTTCCTTTCCTTAAAAATCATGGAATCTGCCATAGAGTGAGTGAGATTGACTTTAGAGCTTTCGGTTCCGACATATCGACAAACAGTAGTAAACTTGATATTCTCTTCCGTAACCTCTGCCTGCTTTACATCATTGATGTCCACCTATTCTTACACAATCTTCTTTGTTAAAAAGAAACAATTTGTCTGCGGTAATTTCTCAATCTCATGATTTAACCCCATATTTGAACTTAATTTAATTCCCAAACGGGATCGTTTCAAGCATGTTTGAGATTGAAAAAATAGGATTGAGAGTGGATACCCCACCCTTTTATATTCACTCTTCTGGATATTCTGTGTTGCTTCCCAAAAAAAAAAGAAACAAGTTTTTTGGCCCACTCTGCTGCACGCTCTCTCCCTCATATACGATACGTGATCTCAGAAAGGATTAAAGTGAGAACATTAGGATTGAATTTGAGCTCGAAAGGATTGGGCAAGCTTAAAAAGATTGAATTGTGCACAATATACTCAAAAACGAAGTTAAATTTTTGTTGTAGATTGGCAATATGGAGTTAAATATATTCCCTGCTCAAACACGGTTCGGACCAGATTGAACCAGTTTAAAAAAAAACAGAAACTAACATCGGCTCCGCCGATTTTTTTTTTTGGAGTAATTTTCCTGACTTTTCTTTACCAAAAATTTCGTTTTCATAAAAACCTTTTCCAATTTGATGATATTTTTTGTCGGATTCGGATCAAACCTAGCAAATTGCGTCAAAGAAAATAATATACACGATTACCCAGTATAAAGGCGCTACCAATTACAAAAAAAAAGTTTTCTATAACTCGGTTTTGGACCACCTATCGTTTCTTTGACAAATATATGATATAGTCATCCGATCCGATCGATTCCGACAAATGTGCATCCAATGTGTATTCATTCGGTCAAGATAGCTTTAAAACTGAGGAAGGAAATAGCATAGAAACAGACGCACAGTGGAGCCATTTGAGTTTTTTGTGTTTAATCATTCTTGGCTCTTTTTTTTATAAAACCTTCTCCCAAATTTTCTTCCAGCCTGCTTTAATCATAACTTTTGAAAAAAATGAGACAACAATTTTTTGTAGATAATTGTTCAATCTATGAAATAAGTGTTTGAAAAGAGTGTTACGTCTACTAGAAGCTTAAATATGGGTAATCAAAATTTGTTAAAAAAATCAATTTTATAGTAACTAAAAAAATTATTTTTTAACAATTTTAAAAAATTTTTATGTATCTTTTATAAGGGGTTTATGTTTTAAAATTATTATCCAAAAAATTTAAAAAAAAATTATTTTTTCGATTTTTTTAAGATTTTTCCAAAATATTTTTTTTCGTGATTTCGAAAAAGATTGGGGCCTACATTCTGAAGAGGCCCTCCAACAGTCGCAAAGTCGGCGACCGTCCTGAATTAGGTAAAGGAATAATCAAAGAAGATATTTTGAAAATATGGCAAATATAAAAAATTATTAATTTCTTCTATTTTTTATCAAATTTGGAAAATAGTTAAAAATTGGCAGCTGGTAAATAGTGATTTACCTGGAGAAGCAAAAGCAAAAGAAATTTTTTTTTTTATTATACACCCTATAAAAACATCGTGATATTCTAACTTAAAGTAGACCTGAAAATCGGCCAACTTTAATGGATTTTATAATGGGATGCATATTTGTAATTTTTTAAAGAATTTCCATAGGTGTATATGCAATTTTAATATACCCTCTGCAAGGGTATAAAAAAGTGGTTCCGAGCTATATGTTAGAAATTTATTAAGCTGTTTTTTTTAGATAGATAATATTTTCTGTTTCCCAACCAGATCGATCCGAATCGAAAGTATTTAAGAGCCATATCTCAGTATCAAATCTCTAAGCTATTAGCTTGGCATTTTTTTGTAGAGTTAGAAAGTTGCTATAGTTGCTGTTGTCGGTAATGCAGATGGAATAACTCATATCAAGCTAACATTTTGAACGGTAAGTTTCAAGTTAAAGTTGTTTTTCTATATAAATCCCTTCAGAACCGCCCATTTTATTCAGATTCCTGGAATTTCTAATTTTGGATTGAATTTGGAATGTTGGTGCTTCACACCTGGCCTTATTCGTCAAATTACGATTTATATATGAGCAGGCCAATCCAAAATGCCGGGCCCGTTAGTGTCCTATAAAATATTTATTAAAATTCCGAACCATGTCCAATGATGCTTTATGAAAAATTAAACCCTTTTCACTACCAACTTAAGAACTACACAAATCATCGTCGATAGTGTTTTTCGAAAAGTTAATATCCTTATGCTTAACTACCTGATCGACTGGACAGAATTTTATAAGTATAATGATATAGACATTTCGCATTAAGATTCATTTTTTGACCAATTGGTCCTATGGCAGCTAGATAGCGGATTTTCAGATAGAATTTTATTTTTGTAGGCTAGGGTGAATGTGTTGAAGAGGCAGAAAAAACACAAAATCACAAAAGGTTCATTAAAAACACATTTATCCTGGCCTACTATGATAAAATGCAATTTAAAAATCTATGTGTGTTTTAAAATATAAACATACAGACGTACAAAAGTCTCAATCGACTACTGATCACCATATATAAAATTTATTTTAATTAGCAAAGCCCAATTTTGACATAATCTGAAACAATAGGAAAAGGCGATTGTTAACAAACTATTCATTTCGTTTTTCTTTGCAATGTGAAAGCACTCAATGATCTTTCCCTTGCCCATCTCTAGTCTTAATCTAGTGCTTTAGCAGCTTCCAAAATTGAATTTGGAAAAGATTTGAAGAAAAAATTAAAATTAAATTTATACCATAACAACTATTACTTCATAAATGCGATATTAAACGATGATATCTAAATCAAAGCTTATATTGCTATATTGTGTGTCATTTTGAGTCAAATTCCTGTAAAGCAAAAACATTTTGTCATTTTTTGACCCAATGCAAAGCTAGCATAAAGCTGAGTTCAATTTGACGCATGAGACATGATAATCTAGTAAGCTTAAACCTTGTATTGTTTTGAATGTCAAATGACAAGCTATTCACAATGAAAACAAGACAACTTAAGGGTATACTAGATTGTCATATCTCATGCTTCGAACAGCCTTACTAATATGATGATGAATTTGTTTAATAATGGAGTTTAATGTAATGCAAACTATGTTAAGTTGTCATAAATTTCGTCTAGCTGCAACTTTTGGTATTCGAAAAAGTCCCATATATTAGTATATTAACATATTAACTAAGTGAAAATTTAAGTAATGTATCCACCCATCCATATTTTTAATAACAAATAAGCAAAGACTTGGACTTGTTGGATTTTTCATATAAAAATACTTTAAAAGGTCAGTCTTTATTTTCTTTCTTTTTTTCGTGAGATCATTATAAATGCAGGATACAGTCATTTTTAAATCTGTCAAATACAATTTTCAAAAATTAACAAAAACATCAACTTTCGGACAAGCGTACATAAAACGGAGTTTAAAGGACATTTGGCAGGATAAATTGTGGGATTTTTACAGCTTAACTGCGGGCAGTCCTTAGCAATACAAAACATGTTTTGTGTGTTTCAAGGAAGGATCAAGAGCAGGTAGTTAGCTAAAGTAAGGTCTTGACTTTTACCACCCAACCACCCATACACACACACACACACACACAGAGACAGAGGCACGGCCGCCCTTATACCGTCTGCGTTTTACCACTTGGATTTGGAATCTACTGTATTTTTTGTTTTGTTTTACCTGTTCGAGGCCAGAAAGTAGGAGGTCTGCGCCAGATCCTTGCATGCTAAAATATATCACATATATACAGGTAATCAATTTCAAATTGCTCTGCTTTAGCTTATGGGGTGGGGGGATATATTTTAGAGCAGATTGTGGAGTGGAGCCTACCTTTGACCAGCTGGCAAGTACGCACCACATGCGTATGCGGATGATCGATGGCCACATCAAAGCCGAGCGTCTGCAGCAATACATTCTCATTGAATACCAATTCCTGGGCCAGATCCGCATAGTTCTGCTCCGTGGTGGGTGGCAGGCACTTGTTGGCGGCTCTAATGACATGCTCCAGTTTGCGCGGTTGCTCCTCCACTTTTGCGGCCAGAAATAGACTGGCCGATGCCATGGAATTGCGATGGAAATGTGTAAACGAATGGAACGCATAGAAACGATGCATATAGACAATGGCCGTATTGATGCACAACTGTGAGACCTGCAAACGTTGACCCATCTCCTGGATGAGATAGGCGGTCATTTGGCGATATTGCAGCTCATCGTCCGATTTGATGCCACAGCGGCGACTAGGCGAGCTGGCCAGCTGTTCGTTGGTAAAATACCAGATTTTGTCCTTCTCAAAGGGCAGATTGTTGTTGTTGCTGCTGCTGCCGCTGGGAGTGGGAGCAGCGGCCGTGGCGGCGGCGGCAGCAGATGAGGTGGAGGAGCCGGAGCTGCCCGTGGGCATTGGCGTGGCCATGAGACTCATTGCTTTATGGTTGTTATTTCACATGCACACACCGAATTCAGATTTCTGTCTCTCGAGTAGGAACTGTACGAAGAAGAGTTGCTTTTTCTTTGTTAGGCTGCTGCTGCTGCTGCTGCTGGTGGCGATGGCGTGGGTGAGGAGCATTTGCTAGAGCTGATTCGGCACAAAAACATACAATATTTTGCACGTCTTGGTATGTGTGCTATGTGTGGTGGTGTTTTGGGACTTTTGGGTTTGGTTGTGGTGTGGTTTTCTGGAAATTGCGACGTCGATGTCGCAGGGGGCGCGCGGGGTGCGCGGGGAGACAACGACACCAACGACGTGCGTACGTCGGGAAGTCTGTGTTATGCAACCTTTCACATCAGTTCATTATTATTTGCTTGGAATCCTTGTTGCGTTTGGCACAGAAACCAATTCGTTGTTGGTTTTAAATCACTTGAATTGGTTTACCACGCATCACAAAAATGAAAATGTGATTACATATACTCACAAACACACACACACGCACGTAGAAAAACTACCAATGTCGATATATAAGTGTGCGGGGTTATCGATATATCGCATAGCGTAACGGCGTGAGTCTCGTGCTCGTAATGGTATCGATAGCAACAAATAGCATGATATTTATATAAATATTAAAAATAAGTAAGTAATAATTAAATGGCCAAATTATATGCAAGAAATACTCAAAACGCACAAGCACGTAAACAAAGGGAATGTCGATATATGCTTTATATCGATATAATAAATGCGATATCTTTATATCGCATATCGATATATGCAATGCTGAGCGTGAGTCTCGTGTGCGTGCAAATATCGATAAGACTAAGAAATTTAATAATATTTTGTTAGCCTCAGATAAAATAGATATAACAAATATTTAACTGCCTGAAGACAAACACGCACCTAGAACATTACCAAGTCGACATAAGCAAGGCCTGAGCTATCGATTGTTTTTTAGAGTTGGAATATCAATATAACAACCCTGCCTGCAGGGCTGAAGCGTAAGCACACCCAACAGCTTACTGTTAAATGTTAACAGCACTCTGCCAATTGCGCGCTTAATTTGAACAGCCAGGCATTCGGTTAATGAGAAATATTAATAAAAAAATAAATAAAAAATATTTAAAAAAACAAAAAAAAAAAAAAAAAAAATTTTTTTAAATCAAATTTAAATACAAAATTGTTAAAAATCTGAAAATTGCACAACGGTAGAAGTTCGTTCAATCAAAAATTTTTAACAAATCTCAAAGGAGAAACGATGGAGCTGAGCTAATTTACCCAGAATCAAAACCGAATCGAATTTCGGTCCGGTTCTGGTACGTACCAAAACTAATGTTTCGATAAAAGCTTCTGTTTAGGTTCTAGTATATTTGACCAGATTGATGGATTTACGTTATTATTTTACCATTTTTTCTGATAAACATTGCTCCTTTCACTTTTTCTGGTTCTTAAAATGGTATTTAATGTATTTTTAATATAAAAAAATCGATAAATTTTGACAATTTTTGGAAATGTTTTTGAAGGTACCTCAAAAAGCGACTTTCGTAAAGCTGTTCAGCATTTTTCTAAGCTTTAAAAAATGAAAATTTCTTCTTGCCTTTTATTTTTTAAATTTATTCTGTTGAAATACTTAACCCTAACAGTATTAAGATCCGTTACTTTTCAACCTTCAGTCGAATATTTTCGTTAACAAAAGCGTAAACTTGTAAATTTTGCTAATTTCCCATTGAAGGCCTCATTCCAGAAGGCATACAAATTTATTTCGGCACTATGCTTCATATAAATAAGACAGCTTTTCAAAAACATGCAGCTTTCAGAGCTTTTTAAAAGAGTTTCTATTCATATGAAGCATTGTGCCGAAATAAATTTTTATGTCATCTGGAAAAAGGCCTTTCAGTCGAATATTTTGTCTAAAATAGTCAAACAAAGCGTCCATACAAAGCCTGAGCATTGAAAGTCACTTGATACCACCCCAAAGACTAGGAAATTTAGCTCCTTTCCCCTTAAAAGTCGAAAATGTTAACTTGCTCTTATAGCTTGAATTTTAGCGCGCTTTTGGTGACTGCATAACATGAATAAATTACGCTTAACAGCACTTGCTACTCAAACAGCGCTTTAACTGTTAATGAAAATTTTAGCGCGTGTCTTTAACATCGCTCTGTTATGCTTAACAGCAATTGTGGGTCACACTGCGTTTCAAATGTTATCAAAACAGACTATCGATATCGGCTTGCTAAATCATAAATTTTGCCGTTAAATATTCAAACTAAATTATGCTGACAAAGTTTAGAGCAATTTTTCCACCCAAGAGAGCAATTTTATGACTATGTGCAAAGGTACCACAAAGAAAAGAGAGAGTGAAGAGATTGAGAGAAGCTCGGCTTTGCCCTTTTACATTTACCAATTGGAAAAAAAAACACAAGATCAACTTCTCTAGTCCCCAATGTTGTTCTAGATCAACTGTGGAACATATAGCTCATTATTCAGCTCGTTGGCAATATAATTTCTAAACTTCCTACAGCAAAAGTTAACCAATTATGCATCAAAATTTAAACAAAAGCTATAAATTTCAAACTAAACACTTGGGGCCGATATCTGACCTGAAGTCACATAAACTTACAAATAACAGAGTAAATTTTTCGTTTATCTGACACATAGCACCTATTTATATTTTTTATTTAATTTTTATTTATTTATTTACATAAAAGTGTATATAAATACTCTCTTTATCCATTAACAAATTTTCAATAAGATCGTTTTCAAATTTAAATACAATCACTTTCTTGCAGCTAAACAAATTAATCAATTTGAATTACAACTAACTAACGCGCTCTAATTGGATCTTACATTCCTTACGTACTAGCGTAAGTAAATAACATGAGCGTAAAGAGGACTTGCGTCTCAGTCGGCCATTTTGTTTTTGTGAAAAAGTGCGTGAGTGAACGTCGGCTTAATGAAATCGGTTAATTAATTGTTTATAAATTACGCAAATGAGCTAAAATAAAGTGCAAACTCTGCGCAAAGTCGGTATTGTGTTTGGGAAATGAAAATATGCGCCAAATCTCATGCGCGCAGCTCTTGTCTGAAAAGGCAGCCACCCGCTGGCCACAGGAGTCTCACATATTTTTGTTGTTTTTGTTTTGTGTGTTGAGCCCCGTTATGCAAACGCAAGGAGCTGCTGATGAAGCTGTTGTCCAGCAAGTGTTTTAATTAATCAATGTAATGCGCAATTCAGTGGATCGCGTTCTAAAAGTGAAAATTAAAAGCCGGGCGAGTTGTTATTGTCTCTGTCTCGTTCTGTCGCAGGCCCGTGTGCTTTGTGTGTGTGTGTCTTTGCCAGCACCGTTACAATTGTGTATGTATGTGCATGGTGGAATTATTCAATGTGTGGCGGCCTGTTGATCAAGCTGCTGCTGCTGACGTCACTATTTATTGCGCATGACAAACAGAAAGTCGCCGTTTTAATTTATTTAATTTAAAAGTGGTAAAAAAAATAGTGTGAATAAAAATGACAGAGTTCGCTAAATCTTCCAAATAAGCTCACACCTCAGACTAAAATTTTGTTTTAAGTTTTTAGAGTGTTTTTTACAAAAATTTAGGAAAACATAGATTTTTTCAATTTGGTTTTTTGTTTTGTGTTATTAATTAATTAAATAGTAAAATAAAAAAAAATTCGAGGGCTGTTTAGTTATCGGCTGCATTAAGGCCTCAAAAAAGGTTTAAGGTGGGGCCATGATTCCGGACCCAGGTTATTGGATTGAAACTGTAAATGAGTTATGATCAAATTGATGTAATTCTTACCCGTACCTCAATCACAAAAAATTTTACCTAAAATTTACAACTTTTAGATTTTCGACGACAAAAATCGAAAAAATATTTTCAAAGGTAGAAGACCCCCTTAATGTATTTTAAGCTGCTTAATATGAAAAAAATGGACAAAGTAGGCGGAAATGTATTTTAATCAGGGCTGCAAATTCTAAATAATTTTTGGTGGAGGTCCGGTTCGTGGCTTCGAATGGTTAAGGTTCGGTTTTTGTGTTAGGGTTTTGTTTCAAACCTTGGTTCGTCCCAAGTTTTACCAAATTTTTAAAGAAAAGCATTTAATTTCTAAAAAATTTAAAAATATATTCGAAATTTCCGTATTTTTATCATTTATTTTCAATTTAAATTTATAATTAGTATTTCTTCGAGTTTTTGTTGGTCTAATTTTCTCCATTTAACGCATGTTTTATAATTCGTGAATTTTTATAAAAGAAATCGTTAAGAGTTTTGGAAAAAGAACGAAAGGTATTTTCCAAACACACGTATACTGAAGGTTTAAAAACGATTGGAGGTGTGAGCTGTTTGAAAATTCAGCCTAGAGTTCTGTTTAGTTATGTTGCTCGGTGGGCCATTTTTTTTTGAGCTAAAGTGCGTGGGTGTAATTAAATCGGTTTAATAATTTTTTATAATTTACGCAAATGCGTTAAAAGTGGATCGTTTGGGCAAAGTCGGTTTTCGGGAAAAGAAAAATCGCGAGATTTATTTTACCGTTTTTTTTTTGTTTTTTTAAGTGTTATTTTTTTGTGTTTTTTTTGTTTGTGTTACAAATCACCGTTATAAATTATAAGGAACTGCTGAACTGCATTATTATGCTGTTGCTGACTTCACTAGGTAAGTGAGAATTATTTTCAATTTATTGGGTATACGAATCAGGGAATATTAAAGTAACTGAAACCGATACCGTTAACCGAAATAAACCGTCTAAAGGCAGGTTTTGGAACCGATATAACAAATTGTTTAAGAACCAAAAACCGTTATAATAGGAATCGAAAAACAAGAACCATACCGAAACGCTAATACCGATAGAGTTAAGGTTTCTTATTATTAATCTTATTGATTTTTGAAATATCAAATAAATATTTCGACTTTTGACTGTTGATGTTTAACTTTTAAGATATCAAATAGATATGAGTGACTCCATGAAAAATTTACCACTCGGATTTCTTTGGGTTGAGATAATTTTTTTTGCAATCTTTGTCGAAAAGTAGGGGGTACGTATTTTCTGGGTTTTCCCAAAATATGGTAAACGGTCAAAATTATTTTTTTTAAAATTTGAGATTTAAAAAATTTAATTTTTTTAATTGCTGGCTACGGAAAACCATTGGTAAAAAAAATATGGGAAAAATCAGAAAAATGCACGGATTACAAGCTTCTAAATTACTCTCTTTAAAATAACGCCATTTTTTGCCTAACAAATCGGGAAAATTTAAAAACACAAAAATTAATTGCCGCTAAAAGGTATTAATTTTTATTTATATTAGTTTTTTTTTAAATTTTTTCCTCAAAATTTCGACTTGTATCCAGGAACTTTGGTATTTTTGCTCACCTAAATATGTTTTTTGAAGATCTGTTTTAATCAGGGACCGAAAATAACAGTTATGGAAGTGAAAAAAATTACTACTAAAAATGGAGTACATGAATCTTCATAATTTTGAATGGCGAGTCCTAAAATGGATAACATTTTTATTTGCAATTTTTATCACAATAAAATTTTGAAATTGTTATGTTATAATTTGTTAATAAAAATTTTGTTTTAATAGTTAAATTTTAATTTTTATATAAAAATTTTTGAATAACAGTTAAAAATTAATTTTTATTATACAAATTTTTTTCAGTAAAATTAAAAAATTTTGTATTAGGGTTACACTATTTAAAAATCAAACTAATAAAAATATATTTTGTAATTGTAATAAAAAATTTTTCTAATTTTTATTTCTGAATCTAGTAGGCGTTAGTAAATATTAGAATGTTTTTGATAAGAAGGATACAATATTTACGCAAACCTACTAGATTAGTAATTTATATAAAAATAGTATAACAAATAAAAGTTAATTTTTAAAATGAATTAAAATTTTTAAAATAAAAATAAATTTTTAACTGTTATTCAAAAATTTTTATATAAAAATTAAAATTTAACAGTTAAAACAAAACTTATATTTAAAAAATTATAGAATAACAATTAATTTTTTTTTTTAAATTTTATTCAAAAAATCGAGCAATTTAAAAAAAAATTTTTTTGCCTGCGTTTGAATGATAAATAATAATTTATGCACGTAAACTCTGGATAAATTGCAATGCTTAACAAAATAAGGAGAAACGGGTCCACGACAACTCTTCCTCTAAATACTCCACTTACTTGGACTACGTTTCACAACACAAAATCAGAAATTTCAGTAATTCTTTTTGGACCCATCGATGAAAGTATTTTTCGCACTGATTCGGAGAAAGTGCACTGCATTTTGCGCTTTTTCTTTTGTTTGCGCTTTGAACCACGAAACGGACTAAATATAATAGTCCTTTGACAACTTCGATATTTTGTTTTTAAGGTGACGTTGTGATCCACTAAGAACTCGAGTAAATCGTTGTACTTAGGCGTTCAAATTGCCTTACGGTTAAATTGCAACCACTACAAACATTTTTTTTTAAATATGGACTTATTTATAGGACCAAAATCAATTAAATACTTTTTTTTTGCCGTTAGTTATGACATTAGATTCAATTTTTAATTAAAAAGCTAATGTGATCAAACATATTTTGTATATAAACTTTAAAATTCAATTAAAAAAGAACCATGTCCGACCGCCAATTAATTTCTTCACGTAAATTCTTCATAATTCGCGGTCCATCGAAGGGATTTTTTTTTCGAAATTTTTGGAGAGGAGGCGGGGATATCGAACATTTACCAACATTTTTATCCAAAAAGTTATAACAGTTACGATCCCTGGTTTTAATACTTACAATATATTCACACTCCTTAAAATCGCAGTTCCAAAATACTAACAGTTTTAAATAATTAAATAAAATGTAAAACTCCGAAACTATTTTGGTGCAACTTTCTACAGAAAATTCCTGAATACAAGACGAAATTTTGAAAAAAAATTAGGTGAAAAAAATATACCTTTTCGCAGCAATAATTTTTTCTTTACAAATTTTCGCGATTTGGTTGGTAAAGAAAATTGGCATAATTTTAAAGAGTGAGTAATTTAGATTTTTGGGATCCGCTGCAATATTTCCGATTTATATATTTAATAATTTATAGGTATAAATAATACAATTTGTTTAAATCTTAAATTTTAAATAAATATTTTTGACTGCGAAGTAATCATATTTCGGGAAACCCCTGAAAATACGTACCCCTACTTTTCAACAAAGATTGCAAAAAAAAATTGTTACAACCCAAAAAAAAATTCGAGTGAGCAATTTTTTATGGAATCACCCATATATAAATTATTACTATCCAGTCCAAATGGGTATAGAAAATATCCAATTAATTACCAAAAATTATATTGGATATTCATGACAACTTGCTTATTAGATAAACTGTAGAAAAATGATGTCAGAACTCTCCGTTGTATTTTCTTATGAAAAAAATCCACTTATCCACAAATAAAAACACAAATTTTATTTTATTGTTATTTATAAAACAGATAATATATTTATTATATATATATATATTATATTGTATATATATTTTTTAGTTTTTGTAGATTAAAATATACAAAATTTAGCTAAAAATCTTAAAACTGGTAAGTGTGGTTTTTGTCTCATAACAGTTAATAATTATGCTAGATTTTGCGTGTTGTTGTTGTTGTTGAATGCTTTTTTCTTATCAAAAGAATTAAAAACTAATCCGTTCCCAATGTTGCGCTAACCATTAAAATTCACCTACATATCGTGTTGCCATCTGCTTTCCATCCGTTTAAACTATATTCTGGCTGGCATTTGCTGATTTCTGTAAAATGTACATGAATATATAAAGATAACTAATAAAGAAGTGCACAATAATAATAATACTTAAACATATATTTGATTAATTTAAGCCTTTCAAACTATTTTCTTTTGCTAAAACCTTTGTTTAATATAATCCCATGCTTAGCTTATCTTAGATTGAGACTAAAAAAATCTTGCTCTGGGGCATAGATCCGTGTGTGTGTGTGTAAGTTGTTTAATTTAGTTGGTCTTATCCAGCATTTTGGTTTATCCAATTTAACAAATAATTGGTGTATATATTATATATATAAGTTTTAGGTATACATAAGTGGAAACTTGAGGTCCAGAAGTTGTTTATGTACAATTGTAGTGCCATGTTGTGGATTGATGAAATCTCCACTCCCCTAAAGAGGCAGGGAGTCCTTCTTGCTATGTGTGTTTTTGGTTCTCGATTTAAAGCTATATATATATTCGTTTAAACTATTTGACCGATTCGTTGTACTTATGTAGTAAATTGTTGCTTATCAACAATAAAAGATTTCCTTAAAAACTAATTACATATATATATATATAGATAGATAGACATAAATCTGATGATTTTCGGAAACCTCAAAAACTGAGACCTCATCATGAATATGAAAAATGGATGAATGCGTCTATTGAATTATCTAAAATATGGTAATCTGGCTCATGTATAATATATATGTATGTATATGTAAGAATGAGCACTATAAATATTATTCAACTCTAAATACTATATAGACTTTGAATATATTTTAACTTGGGAGGTATATCTAGATTTCAAATTTGTAGCGGGTTGCAAATATTTGTATTACCTTTTTTGTGATAATTTTGTTTTTGTTTTTTTTTGGTAAGAAACGGAACTCAACTGTTCACTGCCCCAAAAAGCATGCAATAAATATTTTTATTTGTAAATAAAAAAACCTTTTTTATTCATCATGAAGTTTTTTAATTCTAGGTGGTTATTTCGAAAATGTATGTTGCCTAGCGTTTGTGTCCAAAATGACCCGCGTATGATTTTAAAAGTGGCCTAAAAGTAGACAACATAAATTTTCTAAATAACGTCCTAGATTTTAAAAACATGTAGAAGAGAAAACGGCCCTTAAAATGTGTCTATAATTTTACTATGATTCTAAACACAGTTTTGTGCAAAGTCTTGTTGGGTATTAGAATTGCGCCAAATTTCATGAACTAGTTCAAATTAAAAATTCTTTAAAATGAACTAATGAACTAGGTTCTGGTTTTTGAACTAAAGTTAATTTTTCGAACTATTCACTTTTTATTCCATAGTTCGTTTTTGTAAACAATTGTTCATAATTTAATCTATAGTCAATTTTATTTATGAACTAGTTCAAAATGTGAACTATAATTCTAAAATGAACTATTGTTCAAAAGTAAATAGTTCACCAAAAAATGAATCAATGAAATGGTTCATTGAAATGCTCTAGATACACCAACTCTATTGGGTATGACTAAGACGAGATTTACATGATGAAGCAAACTTCGTGAAGTTTTCTTAGTAGGCGAGAGAATTAAATGTATTTCTTTACTATTCGTTTAGAAGGTCTGAAAGATTTCTTCTAAATTCCACGCCTACTAAGAAAACTTCATGAAGTTTGCTTCATGGTGAAAATCCCGAGTTAGTGAACAAAAATTAGGTGCTCATTAAACTGAACCAGTAAACATGTTCTCCTTCAATTGTTACCATTTTTCATGGCCGCCGAAGGGGATAAAGGGAATAAACAGTACGAAAGAAGAGTCGGTTCTATATAGAGCACCAACATTTGTTTGCCTGTCAGATAATTGTATACCACATCTAAGGCCTAGTTCAGTTTGGGATTTTTCAGTTATCCAACCTTAACTACAATAACGATAGACTGTTAGGTCCTCTTGAATGAATTAAACTGTTTCAAATCCCGTACCGAAATCGGAACATGATAATAAATATTTTTTTAAAGAACCGAAAAACCGTTGACTCCTATAATTAAAACCTCAAAAACCGATTAGCTTCGCTGTTAGGACTTAATGATGATTCTTGGTATTCGTGAAATTTAGATATTGAGAAGCTACATTCATCGCTCTTAAATTTTTAAAAACCACAAACCACTTACCAAAAGAATGCTCCGGTTCGAAAGGTCAAAAATGTAGAAGAATTGGGTTTGTGTTCGATTTGTTCTGGGGGGGTCAGAGTTGTCAGAAGATGTGAGCCAAAAGTTGCTAGATTAGCAAAAAAAAAATTTTTCTAGAAATATCTAAAAATAATCAAATATTTCTAACAAAAATATTTAAGGCTCAAAACTTAATAAAATGATTGTTTTTGGGTCTGAAATCTAAGAAAAACTTGCAGAAAATTACTTTGTAATGATTTGGAGTACAAAATTTGACAAAAACGGCTGCAAGCCACTCCAATGTGGGAGTCTCTTCTTTTTTGTATGCGAGTTCGAGTCTATCCTGAATCGGAACAGTTTAATACTTCTGCCCAAACTCAAACCTCAAGAGAAAAATTTAAAAAAAATTTGTTGTTTAGTTGCTGTAGTGAAAAAAGATTGTAATTTCGTTAAAATAAGCAAATTCAATTTTTCTGCCCTATCCATTTGTCTGGTCATGCTTTATATTAGCTGGGCAGGAATGATCACTATTCCCTCGTGTCTTTGTTGAAAAATTTTTTAAAGAGTCGTTCTTTCATCACGTTCGTTTTTTAGACATACATTTTAGTACTGGATATATGGATGAATTTCATTAGTATTACTGAAACAATACTGAGCTGTACTCATGAACTGGTGATAACTCTAATGCTTATGCCTTGATTCATTACTGCTTAACTCACTCCTAAAGTCGTACTTACGGCAAGTTCTATGACAAAAAATGCTTAAAACGAATTATTTTGCACCACGTCTCAAAAAATATCTAATATAAATATCAAAAATAACTAAGCTTTATTTAAAAGTTTTCAGATTTTTAGCTTATAGCATTTTCAAAAGTATAAAAGCTAGATCTAGCAATTAAATAGCTAAAATGGCAACACTGCTGCGCAGTTCTGCGCTGGATTCTTATTTTTATTGCTTGCTGCTAATATGTCGGAACCACCCGGATCGAATGACTATATCTTATAGATGCCAAAGAGCCGATCAGTTGAAAAATGAATCCCAGTGTGAAAAACTTTTTTGATTTCAATTTTAGCGTTCTTAACAATTTGAAATATTCAGTGAAAGTTTTTTTTTCTTTGAAGTTAAAGTGTCCGATTTTTAATGATTCTGAATTTACCATATTCTGAAAACTATATCCCATATATTATATATGTGTTTTCTATCGGAAAGATCAATTAAAGTGAGCTTTTGAAAACACACGATGTAAGCTTTGCTTTCTCGCTTTTAACATAACCATTTTATATTTGATGTTAATATTAACATTTAATGTAAAGATTAACATTAAGTTGTCTGACTGAACGAACAGTGACGAAAAAAAATCGACTCGGCTATTAATGCTGATTACGAATATATTATATATACTTTAACGAAGAAGCTTCCGTCTGCCTTTTACATACATTTGTACGAAATAAATATACCCTTTTTATTCAACACTTATAAGCGAGGCTCGAGTTGAGCAGTCGTCTGTCAGCCCAAGTCTCGGTCTGTATTTTGTTTTTGCTGCCGTCTGCAAGTATTTGTTTTTCTTTTCCGAAGCGACGTAATTGCATGTGCGACAAGGTGGCGGCATTTGCCAAAAAATAACTCTCAGAGTTAAGGAAGCAGTTCGGAGTTAAACTGAACAAATTCTAAATAATCCATATCGAATAATGGAAAGCGTTTGATGATTTGGTATGAATGAACATTGATTGACAAATTCCAGAAAATTAGTTCAATTGCACTTGCTCAATAGATTTTTAAAAGCTCCAATAGTCTAGTCAATTATGTTTAAAATGAAACGCATGCATAACTTTTGAAATAATAATTTTTATTTAAAAAATAAAAAATAATCATAAAAAAATTGTATACAATGAACAGAGAAGTGAGTTCAACTCAAGACTCACTTTTTGTTTATTATCAATTTTTCCAATATCATTTCAAACAAAATGAAAATATTGTCAACTTAAGGTAACATAATAATAATAATAATAATAATAATAATAATAATGATAATAATAGATAAAGGTACTTAGAGAACGCAACTACATCAAAAAGAAAAGTTAATAGAGAACTAGGAGTTTGTTTTTTGTTTTAGTTAGGTTTCTTTCTTTACAGAGATTGCACGTTTTGGGCAGTGTTGTTTGGATTGTGTGAAAACTATTTTGGTTACTATTTTGTGGCAGTGTATAATAGTTGATTGAACTGAGGCGGCGGGGCAAATGTGGTTGGAAGCTTAAGAGTTGCATATGATTTAAGGAGAGTTGTTGTTTGCCTCACAGACACACATACTTTGCCCACACCGGAAATATTAGTTGCATTGTTTCTTATGAAATAATAATTACAAGAAAGTTTTTTTAGACCACCATTTTGCATTTTGCTTGTAGTTAGGATTTTTGTTTTAGGGGTTGAAACACTTAAATAAATAGACTAAAGACTAAATTGTACAATTAACTTAAAACTAGGAAATAATAAGTTTTTTTTTTTTTTTCTTTCTTTATAAAATAAGCAACAAAAACAATTAAGCCCAGGCGTGTGGCGGGGCGGGCTGAATGGGGCAGTTAAAAAGATATTAGGCTAGGCATATACATATACAATATTTTAATATATATATATAAAGTTAAAGAGAATTTTTGTAGCTATTTATATATATCAAATATCAATCCGAATCGATCAATAATTATAATAATAACCAATAATAATAATAATAATAATAACAATATCGATTCCATAATTAAATGTTTACAATTACAACACTAACGCCAATGAATAGATCATTATTTACTGCCGATTTTTAGCAAGGTTTGTGTGTGTGTGTATATAGTATATATATATATATAGGGACTATCAGCTATGTAATTTATCTTTCTTAGACTTAAAAAACTCAACATATACAAAGAATCCCCCTTCTCACACATTTTAAATGTATAGCATAACCATATAATTCTATATAGATCGGATCTCTCTGCTACTATTGCCGCTAGCCGGTTACCCCCAACCCCCTAAACAAAATTTTCCCCCAAATATTGCCACCGTTATTCTTCTTCTTCGCTTGTATTTACACTCGGTTTACTACTATCACCTTCCATACACTATTTACTTTTGTTTTGAGTGTTGGGTAAAACTGTTCATTTTTTGGTGAACAAAGTTAAATGAGTGAACCAGAGTAGGTATTCTATGTACAGTTGTTCATTTTACTCAATTTGTGGCTTTATTACTCTTTTTTGTTCAGTTGTTCACTTTATTTATTTTATTGTTCAGTTGTTCAATTTTCTCACACGGTTGTAAAGTTGCTCATTTTTGTTCAACTATTCAAATTACACATTTTTTTACTTGCTCTTTCTTATTCAGTTGTTAAATTTTTTTACACTGTGGTAAAGTTGCTCTTTTTTGTTCAATTGTTTAATTTACTCATTTTATTACTCAGTTGTTTGTTTGCTCTTTCTTATTCAGTTGTTCAATTTACTCACAAGGTGATAAAGGTTTTCAGTTGTTCAATTTACCATTTTATTACTCAGTTGTTTATCACTTTGTTTTGCTCTTTTTATTACTCAGTTGTTTAGTTGCTCTTTCTTATTCAGTTGTTCAATTTACTCACCAGGTGATAAAGTTGCTCTTTTTTGTTCACTTGTTCAATTTACTCATTTTATTACACAGTTGTTTAGTTGCTCTTTGTTATTCAGTTGCTCAATTTACTCACACGGTGATAAAGTTGCTCTTTTTTGTTCAGTTGTTAAATTTACTCACTTTATTGATAACTTTTTAAGTTGCTCTTACTTATTCAGTTGTTCAATTTACTCACGCTCTCTTACTTTTTCTTTTCTGATGAATAGGCTCTGTGTTTGGATACCCTTTCAGGGTATATTGCTTTTTGATCCAGAAATATAATTTTAAAATCTCAAATTGCTGATCTGTAAAGTTTTTGGCACTTTGACTAAGCAGAAAAAAAGTTTATACTCTGAAAAAAATCAAGAATTCTGTACTCATACTTGGGAAAATTAAGTACATATCGCTTATTGATATGTTCAATGAAATAACGACCTATTCTGAGTTCACGCGAAGTTTATATTATACTCAAGAATCTCACAAACTTCCCGCTTCATTTTATTCACGAATCATTTTATATAAAGCTCTTTTCAAGATTTTTTCGAATTATTCTGTCTTTTATGTTAAGAAAACCAAAGCTCAAAAGTATCTATGAATTTTAAGAAGAAAACGATCTAAATTTAAGCGCGGTTATAACGAAAAATGTTTCTCTTTGTAGTTTTTTTTTTTTTTTGATATTTTGTATAAGTTTTTAGGTAGAACTGTTGAACAACTGCACAAAAAGAGCATTTCAAGGCAAGTTCATTTGTTAAGTTTACTTTAGAACTCATTTTGGTTTACTTAATCATGAGTAACAAATAAGATCAATTCAAAACATGAACATGGTGAACAACTGCACTATAAAGAGCTATTCAAGGGTTGTTCATTAGTTAGGTTTAATTTAGAACTCATTTTTGTTCACTCACTCATGAACAACCCAAGACTACTTCTCAACTGAACAAAAAAGAGCAATTAAAAATGTGACAAATTTGAAAAACTGGACAAAAAAGAGCATTTCAAGGCAAGTTCATTTGATAAGTTTAATTTAGAACTCATTTTTGTTCACTCACTCATGAGCAACTACACAAAAAAGAGCAATGCAAGGCAAGTTCATTTGTTAAGTTTATTTTGGAACCCTATACTACTTCTCAATTGAACAAAAAATAGCATTTAAGCATATTCATTCGATTAGTTTAATACGCAACTCTTTTTTGTTCACTCACTCATAAACAACAGCATGAAAAGGAAGAATCGAAAAGAAATTTAAGATTTACTTATTCGATTAATTGAATAAGCAACTCATTTTTCTACTCTGAACTGAACAAAAAAGAGCAATTCAAGAAGGTTCATTGTTTAAATTAATAAGCAACTAAATTTTTTTCACTCATTCAAGAATAACTGTTGCACACCAAGACCACTTCTTCATACTGAACCCACACTAGCATTCAACTGAACAAAAAGAGCAATTCAATTTGTTTGGTTTAATAGGCAACTCATTTTTGTTCACTCACTCATGAACAACTGCACAAAAAAGAGCAATTCAAGGTAAATTCATTTGTTAAGTTTACATTTCTGAAACTCTTCTCAACTGAACAAAAAAGAGCATTCAAAGCATATTCATTTGTTTAGTTTAATAAGCAACTCATTTTTGTTCACTCACTCATGAACAACTGCACAAAAATGGACAATTTAAGACTTACTCATTTGTTTAATTGAATAAGCAACTCATTTTTCTACTACCAACTGAACAAAAAAGAGCAATTCAAGCATTGTTTAAATTAATAAGCAACTAATTTTTGTTCACTCATTCAAGAATAACTGCACAAAAAAGAGTTACTCAAGGTAGGATTATTGGTTAAATTAACTTCAGCAGTAGTGTACTACTTCTCAACTGAACAAGAAAGAGCATTTCAAGGTAAATTCATTTGTTAAGTTAACTTTGAATTCCTACACTACTTCTCAACTGAACAAAAAGGAGCAATTCAAGAAAATTAATTTGTTTGATTTAATAAGCAACTAATTTTTGTTCACTTACTCATGAACAACTGCACAAAAATGAGCAATTTAAAACATATTCATTTGATAAATTGTAAAATTAACTCATTTTTCTTCTCTCAACTGAACAAAAAGAGAGCAATTCAAGTCACATTCATTCCTCTAGTTCACTTCACCTTACATTTTTGTTCACCTACTCATGAACAACAACCCAACACTACCTCTCACACACCATTACAATCAATTTCGACTATATCCTTGGGCACATCCACAAATTGATAGACCAATCTCTGACCATCTACCTTGGCCAATATGCCACGTTGATAATAATATCGCAATGCCCTGCCCATTGTCTCATAATTCATATCCGGCTTATTCTTGTGCATGCCCCAAAGCCGTGACACCGCCTTGGAGTCCACTAGCTTAAATACGCCCTTCTCCCGATTTGTCCATTTAATGAAGCGCGGACAGTATTCACGATCCTGCAATAGCTTGAGCAGGAATTCCCACAGATAGGTGGTGGAACCCTCACGACTTCGTCGCTTAACACCCATCTCCAGTTTGGGTTTACGTGGCTTTTTGGCCTTGCGCTGCTGAAAGCCGCCCAGCTCCAGCATATAGGAGAGATCATAGCTGACGCTTGATGTGGCCGGTTGGATAACGCTCTGCGAGGCGGCCGCACTGGCACTGAGCATGGCTGCCGCTGCCACAGCACTGCTGCTGCTTACAACGGCTGCTGCTGCTGCCGCATTGCTTAATGTGGAATGCGTGTGCTGGGCTGATGGATGCGTATGCGTATGCGGATGTGTGTGCGAGGGCGGTCCCTGTTGTACGGACAGCTGGGAGTGCGGGTGCTGTTGCTGCTGCTGCTGCTGTTGCTGGTGATGTTGGTGCAGGGCTTGTTGCTGGTGCGACAGTTGCTGATGGGTGAGTTGCTGCTGCTGTTGCGATTGCTGCTGCTGCTGTTGCTGCTGCTGCTGCTGCAGGGAATGATAGCCATTGACAGTTGAGCCGCGTTGCGAGGCTGTTGCTGCCGTTGGTGCATTGAAGTAGGACGTTGTCAGATAGCTGGGTGTATTTTGCGGATTGCTGGAGGGACCAGAATTACCGCCACCCCCACTACCAGCTCCACTGCTGCTGTAGTAATTGTCGGGTACTGAAAGAGGGAAAGGGAGAGAAATTTTTGTTAAATTTTGAAGTTATTTTGTCAGTTGAGGCATCAGAGAACAAAGTTCTTAGAATCTGAAGTAAATTGTAAATTAGGTTGCACCTTCTTAGTATCAACATTTTAGGGTCGTATTCTCAACTTTCTATATGTTGCTTTTTGGTGTAAAAAAAAGAAAATATTCAAGGAGATTCCAAATAACTTTTACAGTTTTTTTCCCCTCGTACGTTTTTTTTTTTTTTTTTTAATTCCGATTCAAAACTAAGAAAAGAAATGCTGACTCTACAACTAGCTAAATGGGTTAAAATATTGAAAATATTTTTTTTTAGTAAAATAAGAAGACAATCAAGTTATTATTTCGAGAATCGTACGTTACGTGATTTTTTTGGGCAATTTTTTTTTCCCAAATTACTATTACAAAACAAAGAAAACTAACGAAAAAGGGTAGACATTAAATAAATATTTTGTTTTGATTTTTTCAAATTTTAATTAATTTTGGTAATAAAAAATAGGGAAATTTAAAATTTTTTTAAACATATTTAAGAATTATTTCAAAATGGAAAAAAATCAATTTACTAAAAAATTTATTTTTTACAAAATAATAAAAAATTGGTATCTTAAGATTAAAATCCAAACATCCTGTTTGGTTTTTCTGTATTGTTATTTATCTTAGTTTACATAAAAGCTGATGTGGTTTAATAAAGGTTAATTAATGTGGCCATATGTCTTGGAAAAGTAAAACATACCTCACATAATACATCTTCTGAACAAAAGGTGCCAGTGTAAAACGCATAATTGATTTGAGTCCAGAAAATACATAAGAAACCATTTCTATCTGCTATTGTCCAAAACCTTGTTTACGTCTTTACTATGTAATAGTTTTCTTATCTTCATATTTTTGAATTCTGGATATTACGAAAATGTATGTTGCTTAAAAAAAAATCTATGCTTGTGTCTTCCTCGACAAAGTAGGCAGCTAAATGTTCTTAATATCCACCAAAATTTCAAAAACATGAAAAATGAAAAAAGGGTCTTTTAGGGTGTATATTAAAAAAAAAATTTTGCCTATTTTTAGACCGTTTTTAAAATCATACGCTGGTCGATAAATTATAATTTATATACTTGACTTTTCTTTTTTTTTTTTTTCTTTTTTCAATTAAAAATAATCGAAGATTTTGTGTACCTGAATTAAGAACATTTTTTTTTTTTTTTAAAAATGTTTGTAGATTGGTACTATAAATATAACATTTTTTTGACTAAACAAGAATGTTTTTCCATTTTGTTTTAAGTCAAAAATTTGTTTAAAATTCGAATTTAGCTGCGTCTTAATTACTGATTTCTTTACTCTTTTCCATTTTTTTTTTTTCCTTCCTCTTTTTCCAATTTTTTCCTTTTTTTAGTTTTTTTTAAATTCAACTGATTCTTTAGCCACAGCGGGTAAAACGTCGTATGGTTGACGATGAGAGACGATGATTCAAATCCCAGTTAATTTTTTTTTTGTATCATCCCCTATTTTTCCCAAACTATAGTTGAACTCAGAAAGGCAAAAAAAATAAAAATTTTTAAATCTGGAAATATATTTTGTACTGTTTTAACTCCTAAATTTAACGACAGTTTAAAACAAAGTATCCTATGTTTGGAATCATTGTTTTGGAAATCATTGGGGCCATATTCAGATAATTTCGATTAGCGATTTGTGTTTTATGATTTCTGATTTTACATAGTATATTTTTAGGTGTGGTATATAATTACAAATAAGGTTTATACTAAAAATATACTATATAGTTTACGTAGTTATTTTTAAAACTAATCAGTAATCGAGTGTCTCTGGTGAATGCGCCCAAAAAGACAACACTACGTATGAGTAATAAAAAAATTTTTTTTTCCACGTTAAGTACACACATTGTAATCTTACTAATAAAGGGGGCGGCAGTATGATCTTAAGTTTTCCATACACAAAAAAAAACGCTCTAGTGTACATATAGAAGGAGTCTTCATACTAAATTAGGTGTATCTAGCTTTTACCATCTCTGAGTTTCGTTTGTTCATACAGACAGCCGAGTCTGGGTGTTGGTGCTAATCAAGAATATTCCTTATATGATCAGAGATGCTTTCTTTTCCCTGTTTCATACATTTGCACAACCTCATACCCTTTGTACATGTTGGTTAAAGCATACCCACATTTTTAAAAGTTGATATTGAAAAAATGTAATCAGGCTTACGAGTCGTATGAGTAATTTTTTAGGAATTTTTTTATTTTTATTTTATATTAAAACAAAAAAATTGCAGGTTAAAAAATCTATAAATTATAAGAAAAAAATTACACTTAGAAGTGCTAAAATCTTTTTTAAGGTCCAGTCGAAACAAAAAATACTGTTTTCTTTTTACAGTAAAAATTTGCAAAATTTACTTCAACACTCTTTTAGCGGAAAGGTACATTTTTAGAAAACGTCTTAAGATCTCGAATGTAAAAATTGGCCGTTACAGCCCCAAAGGTCGGCTTCCTTATCTTGAGCCATTATGTATATTAAGGAACTAATTACATTTTAAAATGGCTTATAAAAATATATGTGATTTGTTGCTTCTAACTTTAGATTTCTTATTGGATTGGATTTCTTATGAAGATACCAAAAAGTGGGCAATCTCAAATTGATTTTAATCAGGTATTTATATTCATTGATGAACTTTTTAAAGTCATAATTATTTAAAATTTTTGTAATTCCTAAATATTACTCTACGAACAGTTAGTACAATAATTTCATAATTTATAGCATTTTGCATACAATTTTGCCCTTCATCAGTTGCAACTTTCCCATAGTACCTAACAGATAAGTCGGTCCATTCGCTTGTGACTATTTCACACTGTATGCAGGCACAGGTATAATTTTGTATGATATTTAGTAAGTTGTTTTTGTTTTTTTTTTTTTTTTTTACATCCGGCGTCAGCGTTGAGTCGTCTCTTCCATAGCCGCCGTTGCCCAATTCAACAGTCAGTTGGCGGGTTGGTGGTTTTTTTTTTGGTGGACCAGCTAAAGCTAACCCCGGGGGAGCTGTGGGGGGTGCAGAGTGAGCATGGAATAAAAACAAAAGTGCTTCTCACCCATACACAGACAGAGGATAGAGAGCAACGGACGCTTTCGTTTGTTGTTCGTTTGTTGTCGTTGCATTGCGTTGGTGTGTCGTCGTCGTCGGGAAGCTCTCTCTCTCTCTCTTTCTCGAAGCAACAGCAGAGCCCCAGAGCTCCAATATTGCCACACTGAGGCGCTGATGTTGCTGCTGCTGCTGCGTCGTCGTTGTCGTTGCTGTCGTTGTCGTTGTGACCTTCACAATTTGCGCAAAGGCAATGTGTCGATGACCACAGATTTTTATACAGCAACTCAACGCACACACACACACATGGGGAAACAAACACAGACGGAGAGCATAAAAGCAGCGAGTGCAACACATTCTCATTGCAATTGATTGTGTTGTTTGCGAGTGTGCGTCTGTGTGTTTGAGTGTGTGTATGTGAGCTGTTCGCCCCCTGCCTGACATTTTTAAATGTGCTGATTACCCATTAGCAATAAGAAAGGGTATATGGGTTAGAGCAAGTTTTTGAGAACTAAAATCAAAGTAACTTTCAGTCGAACTTTTGCTGATTTTTCCAATTTATAAACCAATTTGGGGAATTTTGGGAAATTTTAAAAGTAGTTTTAGAGTGATTTCGATTCATCAGTATTTACATTGCCCGATTTTAACTTTTTAAGTATCTTTTGGTGCATTTTCCAAAGCTTCTTTGAGTTGGTTAAAGAATTGTAATGAAAAAGGAATTTTAAATAATTTTTTTCCCCCAATTTAGGGCTTTTTTAGGTTCAGGAGTTTTATAATTTAGTTACCAAAATGTAACAGAAGGGCGCTGTAACAACATTTACAACAATTTAGTTACCAAAATGTAACAGAAGGGCGCTGTAACAACATTTACAACAATTTAGTTACCAAAATGTAACAAAAGGGCGCTGTAACAACAACAATTTAGTTACCAAAATGTAACAGAAGGGCGCAGTAACAACATTTACAACAATTTAGTTAGCAAAATGTAACAGAAGGGCGCAGTAACAACATTTACAACAATTTAGTTACCAAAATGTAACAGAAGGGCGCAGTAACAACATTTACAACAATTTAGTTACCAAAATGTAACAGAAGGGCGCAGTAACAACATTTACAACATTTAGTTACCAATGTAACAGGAACAACAATTTAGTTAGCAAAATGTAACAGAAGGGCGCTGTACAACAACATTTACAACAATTTAGTTACCAAAATGTAACAGAAGGGCGCTGTAACAACATTTACAACAATTTAGTTACCAAAATGTAACAAAAGGGCGCTGTAACAACAACAATTTAGTTACCAAAATGTAACAGAAGGGCGCTGTAACAACATTTACAACAATTTAGTTACCAAAATTTAACAGAAGGGCGCTGTAACAATATTTGCAACAATTTAGTTACCAAAATGAAACAAAAAGGCGCTGTAACAACATTTACAACATTTAGTTACCAAAATGTAACAACAATTTAGTTACCAAAATGTAACAGAAGGGCGCTGTAACAACAACAATTTAGTTACCAAAATGTAACAAAGGGCGCTGTAACAACATTTACAACAATTTAGTTACCAAAATGTAACAGAAGGGCGCAGTAACAACATTTACAACAATTTAGTTACCAAAATGTAACAGAAGGGCGCTGTAACAACATTTACAACAATTTAGTTACCAAAATGTAACAGAAGGGCGCTGTAACAACATTTACAACAATTTAGTTACCAAAATGTAACAAAAGGGCGCTGTAACAACATTTACAACAATTTAGTTACCAAAATGTAACAAAAGGGCGCTGTAACAACATTTACAACAATTTAGTTACCAAAATGTAACAGAAGGGCGCAGTAACAACATTTACAACAATTTAGTTAGCAAAATGTAACAGAAGGGCGCTGTAACAACATTTACAACAATTTAGTTACCAAAATGTAACAGAAGGGCGCTGTAACAACATTTACAACAATTTAGTTACCAAAATGTAACAGAAGGGCGCTGTAACAACATTTACAACAATTTAGTTACCAAAATGTAACAGAAGGGCGCAGTAACAACAACAATTTAGTTACCAAAATGTAACAGAAGGGCGCAGTAACAACATTTACAACAATTTAGTTACCAAAGTAAAACAAAAAGGCGCTGTAACAACATTTACAACAATAAAATGGGTTCTTAAAGAACCAATTAAGGCATTAGCTTTAAATCAGCGGTGGGCAAGCCCTGGCTGCTATAAAATATGTAAAAAATTCTACTTTCCTTTTCGGGGTATCATCGAGTCGACCCCCCTAGCTGTCATTAAAGAACATCCTCACTGGCTGAACTCAAAAGTCTGAACTTTTTGCACTTTGTACACATTTAGTTAGATATGTATATATATGTATGTATATATATCTCCCAATTGTCCCAACTTACCCCCAACACTGCGATTCCATATATTCCGTAACGAATTCGCCGCATTATTTTGATATAAATTCGGATGCAGAAATGTGCCCGTGTGCAGGTGTGCTGCTGCTGCTGCTGCCGCTGCTGCTGCTGCCGCTGCCGCTGCTGACGCCGTTGTGGCCGATGTGGGCATACCCAGGCGTGCCTTTAACTCATCGGCACAGGGCTGGCCACCGGAACTGGAGCTATCCACATCGGATACACCGCTATCGGCGGGACTGGGCGGAAATGAACCTGGTTTAATAAATAACGAGGACACAATTAGCATTCGATATGGCCTGACGAGGGCGTGTGCAGCGGTTCACCTTGGTGGACACGGTTGCCTTAATACTCACCTGTTGTTGCCGTCGTATAGTTTCTGTGATGTGGATTGTGTATTGCACCGCCGCTGAGCAGATTGTGTAGTAATGGCCGATGTGGTATGGCCAAAGGTTGTTGCTGTTGTTGTTGCTGTTGTTGCTGGTGTGCATTATTGTTGCCCGTTGCACCAAGTAAGCTGTGCTGCTGCTGCTGCTGTTGCTGAAGTGGTGTCAATAGAGGATTCTGTTCGGTTTTGATGTGTAGCAACGTTGTGGCTCCAGCAAATGAGGAGGCATTATGTTGTTGTTGTTGTTGCTGCTGTTGTTGTTGTTGTTGGTGTTGTTGCTGCAGGTGTTGTTGGTGTTGTTGCTGTTGCTGTGGTACCGGACTCGTTGATTGTTTAACAATAGGAATTTCAGTATCTGCAAAAAAAACATAAGAATGGAAAATATTGATTAGGTTTGATTTGGTTGGGTTTGAATTTTATTTAATAGAAAAAAATAAAAATTATTTTAAGATTTTAATTTAATTTATGCCATTACTATTTGTATTTTTTATTTTTTTTTTTTTTTGCTAACAAATGCTTAAATTAGTCGAAAACCTTAAACATTATATCACCGTTAAGCCGACCAGGAGCTGAATGAACTAAACCTTTTTTCCCCTGAAGTTTGAGGGTAAGACAATAAACGTCTCAAAAACCCATATTATCCGCGTTCTTTGAAACAATATGAACCAGAAATTATAACAAATAGTTGAATATGGGATACATAAGGTTGATGCGTTGGCCTTTGTAACCCACATTATCAAATAATACCTTCAATAAAAATGCCAAAAGCAGCAAATATGTATTTAAAAAAAGTTATGCTAGGTTTACATTGATTCATTAAATGACAAATGACAGAAAATGGCAAATATTGTGACTTTAAAATGACAGGAATTTTACTCAAAATGACACAAAATGAGACAATGTAAGCTCACACTGTTCGACGCATGAGACATGACAATCTAGTAGGCCCTTATATTGTCTAGTTTTCATTGTGAATAGCTTGTCATTTGACATTAAAAACAATACACCATGAAGGCTTACTAAATCATGTCATGTCTCATGCGTCGAACAATGTGAACTCAGCCTTACTATTTTTAGTGCCTTTTTTTGGTTAGCTAGTCAAAGTTGATTATCATTACAAAACCAACATATAATAAGGCGAATAACTCTTCAAGCCTTTAATTCCTATCGCTGCTTTTCCTCAGCAGATCTTTGCAATCGTCGTTGTTATTATAAACTTTCAAGTTTTGGTTTTTAAGCACAAATTATTTTCAAATCTATTCTTTAGGGACTTGGAACAAATTATGTTCAAATTATTTTATTTTATTTATTTTCTAATCATTTTTTATATTTTTTAGGATTTTTTTAAAATAAAAATTTATTTTTTCCTTTTTCGAGATGAAAGTTTAGTTATTTCACAAAAACTTCCAAAGACCATTGCCATATAAAAAAACTATATTTTAAAAGAAAGGTAATACTATCGTTTAACTATTAGTTCTTAACAATTTGTAGATAAATCTAATAGTTTGGAAGTTATTGTAATATGAGATATTCAATACCAACTCAGACCCCTTATTTTTTTTTTTTTTTAAAAATGTTAATGGCTTTTATTTCGAAGCAAAAATATGAAAGAAAAAAAAAAAAAGATGCTAATATGTCTATTTTAATGCAAGCTTTAGGAATAAAAATATGAACAATTCTAAGGGTATCAAATTTAAATAAATTTCTAGAAAATAGAAAAAATCAGTTTTTTTATTTTTTTTTTTTGATATTTGATTATCACCGAACTCTAAGCAATCTTACATTGTTTTTTGATGTTGGATTTACTGTTTCTCTTATGAAAAGGAATTTAAAATGATTCCTTCCTTATTTTTGCATTAATTTCATGCTTTAGTGATGGAATAAGAAGATAACATTGGGGATTTCAGGGAGAGTCTTTCACAATGAATTAACACACAAATGTCCACTTTTTAGGGACCAAGAGCAATAGATTTAAAACTAACTCCTGAATAATTGGTAGAAAGATAGAACTAGTTAGAGATAACGGTTTAGGTTACTATGAAGAGCGATCATAAGAATGAGTAGAGTTAGGCTGGATTCGACGCATCAGACATGACAATCTAGTAGGTAACTATTTTGTCTTGTTTTCAGTGTGAATAGCTTGTCATTTGACATTCAGGCAACTTTTTTGTCTTGTTTTCAGTGTGAATAGCTTGTCATTTGACATTCAGGCAACTTTTTTGTCTTGTTTTCAGTGTGAATAGCTTGTCATTTGACATTCAGGCAACTTTTTTGTCTTGTTTTCAGTGTGAATAGCTTGTCATTTGACATTCAGGCAACTTTTTTGTCTTGTTTTCAGTGTGAATAGCTTGTCATTTGACATTCAGGCAACTTTTTTGTCTTGTTTTCAGTGTGAATAGCTTGTCATTTGACATTCAAAACAATACATCATGAAGGCTTACTAGATTATCATGTCTCATGCATCGAACAGTGTGGACTCAGCCTAAGTATGGGGTGTAAGCTTGTTTTTTTACCAGTTATTGTTCTTGTACTTCTCACAAACTCAAATTTCTTGCCCACCACTGCTTTAAGAAATTCTTCGTAAATGTTAATTTTGGCTATTACAGCCACAAAGAGCAAAGCCGAGCTTCTCTTCTTCGTAGAAACAAATAAAATAATAAGAAAGCTTCAAGATTATGTATGCCCAATTGAGACTATTGCAAATTAATGCCCCGTCATTCAAAATATTTTTATTAATTTTCTAAGCAAACTTTAAAAATTGTAAATAAAATTTTAAAATTTGCAAAATTGTTTTAGCAACTGTTTTTAACCCAATTTGAAAGCCACTTATCTTGGACTTGGATGGATAACCATACCATTTCATAAATGCCATATTCATTCAGTTGTCCTCTTGAAAACTGTCAAAATGTCTAATAATAAATACGCATCATAATTTCTCATGCACAACAAAAATCAAACAATTGTAAGAAAAAAAAAAAAACGAGCATTCAAATGCCCCAATTCGGTGAGCCATGAACTCAGAGCAACACAACAGCAAAAAAAAAAAAAAAAAACCGTTAAAAGTGGCATCTCACTTTCTTTTGCAATGCAAAGAAAAATGCTTAAGCTGTTGTTGTTGTTGTTGTTATTATTTTGTTGCTGAAAAGTAAAAGTGCATTTTCACTTATTTTATGCAGCAGCCGCAGCGGCATGAAAACGAAAAAATTGCATTGAATGTCAAGCTGTTCACACACACACGCACAGTGGGCAAGGCAATAATGTTGTCTTGCTCCAACAAATGCAGCAGTATGCAGGCAGTAGGAAAAGCCAACAAGCAATGAAGCTTGCAAGCACACTGACACTCACACACACACACACACACATACAGTTAAACAATTGGCAGCAAGAGAGGAAGAGAAATCAGGTCAAGGCTTGTCGGCGACGAGTTTACAATTTATGCTTTGCTGGCTGCATTATTGCATGTTGTACGTTTGCCTCTGTGTGTGTATATGTGTGTGTGCTTTTTACAGCTTTTTAAATACACAAAACAACGACGACGACGTCTCGTTTTGATTGCCAGCCCGCTTCGCGTTCATTCGTTGTGGGTGAATGAGTAAAGCATGTAAAAAAAATATATATATATATATATTTAAAATGTATAAATTCATAAGCCCAGAGAGCGAGAGCGCAACAATATGGCACAAAAACCCACCAACCAACGGAAACAAAAACAAAACAGCTGTGCGGCCTGCATTTAGCCTACCCACCCTCCCTCCCTCCCACCTTCTTAAGCCTGCAGCCTGCTTCTTTTATTTAAATTTTTGTTGTTTTTTATTTTTCTGTTGTTTAACGGAAATTATAAATATCATGTTTTTTTTTTTTTTCAGAATTTCCTTTTTGGTTTTTTTTTCGTATATTTACTTGAATTTTAATCGCTTGTCGGAAATGCTTGTCAATTTCAACTTTTAGTTTTGCAATTTTGTTGTGGTATTTACTATGGGAAATGGTTCACGTGGTCAATTTTATTTGTGGCCTATGCGGAGACGTATGCGCAATTTTGTGTGGCAGGTGTGCGGGAATTACAATACATACATACATTGGACCAAGAGGCGTATACTTAATTTTTTGAAAAATTAAAATTATACTCGAAAGTTGTATTAAATTCAATTTATAATTTAATTTATCAATTCTTACAACATTTTTTAATCAAAATCGATTCCCGTTTAAAAAAATTCCAAAAAAAATACGTAAAAATATTTATTATCGATTTTGGACTTATTTGAAAGGCAATTCTCAACTTTTTGAATTTTTAAAAATATAAAAAAAAAAAATAAAAATAAATAATAAAAAAAAATATATAATTATAAATTTCGTCTTTTTGATATAATTAAAAAAAGATTAAAATAAAAAAAGATTAAAAAATAAGTTGGTGGCGTATACGTAATTTTTTGTAAAAATAAAATACATACTCAAAAGTTGTATTTATTTTAATGTTTTTTCTCAACCTAGCTTATAATCTAGTCCCAATTCTAAGAAAATTTTAAAATCAAAATCGATTCACGAACCTGAAAAAAAAATCCCAAAAATATACGTACAAATATTTATTATTGATTTTTAAACTTCGTCATCTTTTAGAATTTACCTACATAAAATATTAATTTTGTCATTTTATATGATTTTAAGAAGATTCAAATAAAAAGCAAACTGTAAAATGGTGGCGTATACGTAATTTTTTTTTTTGAAAAAAATATACTCAAAAGTTGTATTAAATTTTTTTTTTAAGTTTTTTTCTAAGCTTACAGCATAAACGTAATCTAGGCACAATTCTAGAAAAAATTTTAAGGTATAAATCGATCCCCGATTTTGAAAAAAAAAAACGTAAAATATATTATTTTATTGTGGACTTATTTGAAAGGCAATTTCGTCAACTTTTAGAATTTACATACATAAAATATAAATTTCGTCTCTTTGATATAATTTAAAAAAAAGATTAAAATAAAAAACATACTGTAAAATGGTGGCGTATACGTAATTTTTTAAAAAAAAAAAAATACTCAAAAGTTGTATTAAATTTTATTAAATATTTTTTCTCAGCTTACAGCACAAACGTAATCTAGTCACAATTCTAAGAAAATTTTAAAATCAAAATCGATCCCCGATTCTGAAAAAAAATCCCAAAAAATATACGTAAAAATATTTTATTGATTTTAAAATTATTTGAAAGGCAATTTTGTCATCTTTTAGAATTTTCCTACCTACATAAAATATAAATTTCGGCATTTTGATATGATTGAAAGAAAAATTAAAAAAAAAATTCTACTATAAGATGGTGGCGTATACGTAATTTTTGAAAATAAATTTCAGTTTATATTGGTTTCAAAAATATGCAAATGTGAAACATTTTAGATCATTATATGCAAATTTTGTAATAAGAATGGGATTGCTTGTATGCAAATCGCTTATAAGCAAATATTGCATACATATTTTGATCAGTTGTAAGCAAATTTTTCAACCCTATCAGATACGTGCTGTAAACAATCCTAAAAAAAGGGATAGAAAGGGAACACATGTACATTTGGAGACGGCACTGTTGTCCTGGTTTAACCAAATCATGTCCCAAAACAGAATTGCTCGCTAAGGCACAGAAGTTTGCCAGCTGGATCTAGCTTTGGTGCAAACGGAATTCTATTAACTTCTCTTAGATTCACCAAGAAGCCAGTGAAAACAATACAGCAAGGTGCCGCTGCTTTTATTGCATATCATTTGCCAATATTTCAATTATCCATATTATTTTTTTATTTTACATTGGTCATTGAATCTACAAGTTCCTCAGATTTATAATATTAGCCGGAGAGAAGGGGAAAAATATCTTTGACATTGGTTAAAAAAGTATGATTGCCCGATGAAATATCACATCATTTAAAATATTGGGGAAAAAATATTATTGAATTTCACTCTGGGCCCGCCCATATTCTTAAGCATTGTATATGAGCATTTCCATTATGTCGAACGGAACCGTCAAACAATTTTGTATGAAAAAGAAAGTCAAAATAAAACGGATTTTTAAGACTAAGCTAAGTCTAGGAATAATTTCCCAATTAAAAATTTTTTAAATCGCCTTTACTTTAGTTTGTAGGACTTAAAACTGAAGCTTTGGATCTATACGCAAATAATCTGCTTAAAAAGTGCCGAAATTTTACCTATATTTTGCATTATGCCTGTGGACCTTAGCTTTACTTATAGCCCTTTAATTGGTGCTAAGGTTGATTATGAGCATTTCATGTCTTGTCAAGATAATTGCAAAAGGCCAAGGCATTCGAAGGCGACAATAACCGAAGTCAAAAGCCCATTTCAGCGAAACCTGAGGCAATATTTAAAAGAGTTAAATTTAAGAATATTGTGCATTGATGTCACTTTAAAATGGTGTTGATTTTACCCAAAAGAAACCTTTTCCTTTTTTTTAAATTTAATTTTAAGCACTTTCGCACGGGACATGTCGCACGGGACATTTTTTCCATTATGAAAATTATTGACAAAGTTCTTTATGTAAAATTAGCTTAGAAAAAATGTTTTCAAGTCAACAGAAGATTTCATTGAATTTATTTCAAATAAAGCAAAACACAAAAAATTTTTCAAAAATATTGCATCGTCTTTAAACTTTTTTTTCCACCAATTGCAACTCTCTTTATTGTTTTTCGTCCCCGTTTTTTTTTTTATTTAAACAATTTTAAGCACTTCTTTTTTTATTTCAAATGGGAAGCACAGTCGTACGGGACATTTTTATCCAACTTAATTTGTTTTTCAGTTGCTTTTTGACGAAATCATATATAAACAAGCTTAGTAAAAATGATTTTAAGTCAACAGAAGATTTTATCCATGTATTTCAATAATAACAAACAAAAAAATAAAATTTTTTTTTAATATTGAATTGTCCTTCAACTTTTTGTTTGAAATCTTTTTATTTTATTTTGCCCAAGTTTTTGCTCATATAGATTAAAATATTTAAAAAGTATGTTTAAACAAAAAATAAATCATTTTTGTTAGAAGAAATTTTGAAATTTCACACTTACGATGTCGCACGGGACCAACTTTATATAAGCTCCAAAATCACAAATTCCTTATTTTTTTGGCAAGGTTTTTTTTATTTGAATTGTATGGAAAATCTCTATTTTTACTCAATATTGGATAAGCATATCTGCATGTAGTTTTGACGCACTGATAACAAATGTTGTTTTTTTCAAAGCTCGAGCTTAATAAAAAAATAAAATTTTTTAATTTTTATACGTATTATAGCGCATTTTTGAAATAATATTTAAAAAGTTTGGTAACTCCAAATGAATCACCCTCTGTACAGCAACCTTCTTCTAATCTTTTTACAAACTACAATTACAATGTGTCAAATTTCACGTTTCCAAACGAAACTGTGTAATAATTCTTTTTTTTTTTTTTTTAAAAAAAAAAACTCCTCTCTTTTTTTTTTTTTTTATTTTTTACTGCATACGCCTAGTTGTTGGTAGATAAGTCAAATGTTACAATTCCCTTTACCTCAAACTTAAATGGTGCATAAACTAACAACAACAACAACAACAAGAAACCCAACGCATTGCAATGCTGCGCCAAATGTGCGCTGACCTCTAAAAATGCGGTCTAATAAAAATAACAAAAAGACACACCAACAAAATTAAATGAAATTGGCAAATGTATATATTAAATATATACAAATACAAACCTATATATATATTTGTGTAAATGTGGTACATATGTAAAAGAAATTAACGGTAAAGTCATGTGCAAGTTGTGTGTTGTCTTGTTGTTATTTGCTATTTGATTTCTTGTTGTTGTTGTTGTTGAATTTGAATTATTTCCCCCGAATTTGGTCTTGAACTGGCTCGTTGATATGTGCGCGGTGTTTTGGGACAGTTACATCACAATTCCGGACGGACAGCACAGCATTTGCCGCAATAGTAGGTCAATGTAGTTGTGGTACGAGCCATGATTAGTTGTTTATAATGCGACTGACTGATATGCGACGGGGCGGGCGGGTGGAGTGAGTTGAGTGAGTGAGTAAAAAGGTAAGGCGGTATTTTTGTTTACCATTTCGTAGCATTTCCGAAAGCAGTAGAAGCTGCTGCTGCTCACAACAATTACAACAACCAAACATAATTTGTAATTGTTTATGGCATTTTGTGTTGGTTATTGGCCTATTTTTTTTTTTTTTTTTTTATATATGGTGGGCGTTTTGAACAAAAAGTGTATATACGTATCTTTGTGTGGGCTGGTGCCAAAGGGGAACTTTTTTGTTGTTATTTTAAGCCGCCGTTTGGGTTTTTGTTTTCCTTTTATTTTGGCTGACATTAATCACAAAAATTTAGTTGTATTTATAGCTTAAAGCTGGCTTTAATTTCATTTTATAGCTTAAGAAGCTCGTATGACAGGAGAAATTGTTATTTTAGTTTTAGTTGAGATACTTTTGTATTTCAATTAAATAAAAATTTACATTATTATGTTAGGTTAATTTTTCACTAGATATTATCTAGGTGCTTCCATTCGGCAATATAAATCCTCAGCTTGCGAGGGGATTCAAACTCTTATCTATTTCAAAGGAAATGTTATAATATTTACTCAGATTCTAAATAAATAAAATTTATAAAGAAATGCTTAAATAAGTAGTTAAGATAAGCCTAAATAACAGCCTATATTAAGAGGAAGAGTATCTTCTTTTTGTATATTAAGAGAAAGAGTATCTTCAAATGCTTATGCTAGTTCAAAGAAATGATTTTGATAGGTTAACCCGAGTTAATCGTATCTTAGCTTTGACATACTTATTGAAGAACAGGCAAAGCACAAAAAAACCCTTTCTAGTTGCCCAAAGCAACTTAAAATGCTAGAGCTTAGTATTCACTTTTGCTACCAAATCAAAAACCTTTTTATAAAAATTCTGAAAAAAAAAAAATTTGGGGTACATTTGTACCCCAGGTGGTACCTTTTGAAACTGCTTTATAGTTGACCAGCCTATTTTGTGAGACATACTCTGTTTACTTAATAAACGCTAGAACCGTTTTTGGGGTACATTTGTACCCCTGGTGGAACCTTTTGAAACAGCCTTATAGTTGACCAGTCTTTTTTGTGACACGTACTCTATTTACTGAATAAACCCTAGAACAGTTCTTGGGGTACAGTTGTACCCCAGGTGAAACCTTTTAAAACCAGTCTCCTTTGTGGTATTGCTTAAACATATCTTATATGACCTCGAGCCGGGTAAAATTTGTTAGTTGGACTATTATATTGTCTTTGGGATACAATTTGATGTCAGTTCTTTAATATTTAAAAAGTATTTGAGTCAGAATCAATGTTTTATTTTTTGGTTTTGTCAATCCTTTGTGCTTAATACACATACTCAATTTACTAAATAAACCTTAGAACCGTTGTTGGGATACATTTTTACTCTATTTACTTGAATCAACCCTAGAACCGTTCTTGGGGTACATTTGTACCCCGTCTGCTCTATTTACTAAATAAACCCTAGAACCGTTCTTGGGGCACATTTGTACCCCGGGTGCTCTAATTACTTTATTTTCTAAATAAACCCTAGAATCGTTCTTGGGGTACATTTGTACCCATGTGGGAACCTTTTGAAACCAGCCTCTTTTGTATTGTATATATAACCATATTTTTAAGACCTCAAGCCGGATAAAATTTGTTAGTTTGAATATTATAAAGTCTTTGGGGTACAATTTAATGCTTTTCCTTTAATATTTAAAAATTATTTGAGTCAGAATCAATGTATTTTTTGCTATGTCAATCCTTTCTTTATGTAACACATACTCTACATTACAAAACATACTAAATTAAGTCATGGGGTACATTTGAATCCTCGAAAAAAAATCAATATCTTTAATCTCTCAATTTTTTACAAATATCATTTCAATCTTTGTTTCCTATTTTATAATAAATAAATTCTTAAAAAAAAAAGTATCATTATTTATACCGCAAGGTAATTTGTAACTAACAAAAATTTTTTTTTATTCCTTTATATTATAATCTCCGATTTATATTATACTCTTTTAACCCCACCCCATTATTTACATCATTCTTTCTTTCTTTTTTTTTTTCTACTTTAATTACTTTCACCATCATTTTTTCAAATTTCACCCCCCCCTATGAAAACCTATCCCCCACATTTTGAAAATAGATTGTTCACCTCTAGACTATTTTCTACTACTATTTTACTTTTTATTAAAAAAGCCCTTTGATCTTAAACTATTTTTGATGTATATCAGTTTGTTTTTCGCACTCATTTCTCTGCATCTTACGCTTTTTTGATATGAAAAAATGTTTCTATCTTTTTTTGGGGCTTTTAAAATAGCTTTAATAGTCGACTAGCCTACTTTGTAACGCGTAATATATTTACTATATCAACCCTAGAACCCTATCTTGGGGTATATTTGTACCCCGGGTGCTCTATTTACTAAATAAACCCTAGAAACGTTCTTGGGGTACATTTGTAGCCCGGGTGCTGTATTAACTAAATAAACCCTAGAACCTTTCTTGGGGTACAGTTGTACCCCGGGTGCTATATTTACTCTATTTACTAAATAAACCCTAGAACCGTTCTTGGGGTACATTTGCTCTATTAACTAAATAAACCCTAGAACCCTATCTTGGGGTACATTCGTACCCCGGTTGCTCCATTTACTCTATTTACTTAATAAACCCTAAAACCGTTTTTTGGGGGTACATTTGTGCCCCGGGTGCTCTATTTATTTTATTTACTAAATAAACCCTAAAACTGTTCTTGGGGTACATTTGTACCCCGGGTGCTCTATTTACTAAATAAACTCTAAAACCGATTTTGGGGTACATTTGTACCCCGGGTGCTTGATTTATTTACTTGATTTATTAAATAAGTCCTAGAACCGTTCTTGGGGTACATTTGTAGCAGCCTCCTTGGTGGTATTGTGTGTGTACTTTTTTGATAGTTATGTTTACACACGAAATGTTTTGCCTTTTGATAAGCCTTAATAAATTTATCACTCATTTCACTTGTGCGCACAAATAAATATGAAAACCGGAATCGAATTTAAAGATATGATTGTACATACACAAATGTATTTATTTATTACTAATCATTTTAATATATTTTATTGCATTGCCAAAAAAAAACAACAACACAAATTTATGGGCATGCCAAAGTGTGTGTGTGTGTGTGTGTGAAAGAAAGCAAAATTCAAGTTAATTATACAAAACGGCTGCAGCCGACGACCGATTAACCGAAAGTAATATGCATAAAGAGCAACAGCAACAACAACAACAATAACAACTGCCTATATAGAAGACGACAACAACGCAAAAAGTTCTAAATTTAAATAATATAATTTATGTGTTTGTTTGGTTTGTGTGTGTGTGTTTATGTGTTTATGTAGTTGTTGTGGTTGTCTCTTCCCCATTCCCATTCCCAGTTCCCAGTTCTCATTCCCAGTTTGTAACGTCAGCGGCTTATTTTGACGGCCACTCTTGCTCTCTCCCTCTGCCCTGCTCTCACTCTTTCTTTCTCTCTGTCTGTATTTTTCTTCTTTTTTTTTTTTTGCTAAATTCCTGTTCTGCTGCCGCCGACTGACTTATTTTGGCTTTCATGCCGCTGTGTGAGTGTCTTTCACATGTTCTTTGTATGGGTGCAAAGAATTGTGTGTATGTGTATCTGTGTGAGTTTGTGCGCTTTTTGGAAATTCAGTCTCAAGTTCAAGGTCTCGCGGATAACGCACACTCACACACACACACACATATACAATTCTTATTGTTTATGGAAACCGCATACACCGAGGCATATAAAAGTAATTTCTCATTGTCGTAAGCTTGTTTGTAGGTTTTATATATGAAAATATATATATTTATATAGAAAAAAAAAAACACCCAAATTCTTCCACAATATTTCCGCATTAAGAAATTATACGACTTGTTGTTGTTGTTTCTTTCTTTTTGGTTTTGTGTCTGCCTATTTCTCTCTACTCAAAAAAAAAAAAAGCTTGTTTTATATAGAAGGAAATATAATGTAATTTTTGTCGAATATTTCTGTCGTTTTTTTTTTTTTGTTTGTCGCTGAAATTTTTTAATTTTGTCATTAAGTACTTTTATTTGTTTTATTTTATGGCATAAAAAATGCATATAGATTGACGCATTTCGACTTTGAAACGCAATTTGTTTGTGATTTCAATATGAATTTTGTAACAATTTTGATTTTTTTGTGTTGGATACAGGTTTTATTTTTTTTTTATAATTCAAAGCAAGAATAAATAAAGCAACTTTCTACACTCGGAAACAAAAATACTTTTAAAACTAACCATACCAAGCACATTTGTTGACCAAAGTAGAGTAATCCCGCTTTTTCTTGAACCATGAAAATGAGTGTTATTTCATGAACTCAATTCTTAAGCCTGTTGATCGATATTTTTGAAAGTTTAGTATGATGTGTTAAATACATTTTGAACTCATTTGTTAATATGTTGTTTTCATTTTAAACACATTGTTATGATGGTTTTCATTTTAAAAATATTTTGGGCTTATTTTGATGTAAATTTGGGAGCAATTCGAGATGAATTTTTTTTTACCATTTTCGAATCACATTGTGTTCTTAGACATAGCTATCAAAAAGAAGTCAGAAAGTCGGTCAAGCCCAACTGTAATATATAGACAGCGGACTTTGCATATTTTCAGTTTGAAATTGATCATAGTAGGCCATGGTAAATGGGTTTTCTAGGAACCATTTTGTGATTTGAGCAGGCCATTTAGATTTTTTCTGCCTTTTCAACACATTTTCTTTGGCCTAATAGGATATCTGAAAATATTCCAAAAAAGCTGTCTAGTATTATATTTTGTCCCGTCCAAAGTTTGTTAACTTTGGTCGACTATATTGCTGTTCAAAAAGCTACCGCTTCTATCTTCAGTTGGGTTATTTTTGTGTAAAATTTTGGAAACAAAATATCTTGGATAAAATTAATTTAAAATAAGCTTTATCGACTGTTTCAAGCAGAGCTGTAAATTGTAATTCCCATTACCATTACAATTACAATTTAGCGGGTAATTAAAAATATAATTACCATTACAATTATTGTGGAATTTATTTTACAAAAAACTGACTTAATTCCGGTTGATGTGAAATGATAATTGGAAATAAAAAAGTAAATTAAGTGAACTTCATAGAAAACTTTTGTTTAGTCTTTAAATCAGAGATTAAGTCTGAAACTATCGGACTATGGACTATCGGTTACGTAACGCTTAAATATAGCCACCGTGCCAAGCAATTAAATCTCCGATAAAAGTTACCGTTCTTCGAAATTAAGTCGTTGTTTTGAACTCTAATATAAACTGTTTCCCTTCTTCGTCTGAAAATCTTATGTCGTACGTTCTGAAGGTTGGCAAGTCTTTTAAGCAGGCGCCACGAACTAAACACAATTTATAATTTTTTTTGTTTTGTAAAAATATGATTAAAGAGCATAATAAGCCATTATTTTCGAGCTAAACCTACCACAGATTTTGTCAGATGTTGCCCGAAAATATCCATTGTTATATACATAATATCGTCAGCACCAGCTGAAAATAAAATTCCGATTACTTCTCTGTAATTCAATATTCGGGGACAAGCAAATTTTGGGGGGGGCTTTCTGAATATTGAAAAATAGTTGAACAGTAATTTAACTATCTCACAAAGAAATCGGTTAATTGGCATTACTTCGGGTTACATTTCTTTATTGCACGACCTTAGAGATATAGCCTAAAAGTTATTTGACAGAATTTCAAAATTTCAATATCTACGGACACTAAATCTAAAATTCGAAAATGGGACGTTATAAATAGCTTGGAAATTTTTGTGTATAAACAAAAGAAAAAAATATCCCGCAATTGTCTCCATTCTTAATTGAAAGTTAAAAATGGTTCCCCAGTTTTCTTTAAAAATTTCGGAAGAAGTATAAGTATAATATAATAGACTGAATCCATAAAATTTTTTTTCAAATTTTTCCAAAAACATTATAAAAAATTTAAAAAAATATATATATATTCAATAAGTTCCAAAGCTTTATCTAAAGAGTGAAAAGAGTTCTTATTTGTAGGCATATTTATTACCTTTCCTTCAATATATAGCTTTTTAAACTGGTAATACTGTTCGTAAGTTAAAGAAAAATGTATGATAATATTACAAATTCTGAAAAAATAAATATTAAATATTCACCACAGAAAAATGTTGAATTATATTTTTTTTTGTGCTTGTTATTGGGCAATTTCCTTTTTAATATTGTATATTTCAATAGATATTTATATTTGAATTTTTTCCTACACATTTCGGCGTCATTTTGCGCCTTTCTGTATTTTATTTTAAATATTTATGCAATATAAAATTATATTTTTGTCATTTGGTTTCTTAATGCTTCATGAAAACACTTTGTCTGTTGTTTAGTGTAATTATCCTTGATTTGTGATTCAAAGAATATTATAAATGATTCATGGTTTTTTTTAGGAAATTCCCATGCTAAACCAGCAAAAGTTCCTCCTTGCCCAACCCTTCAATTCAAATGTGACCTCGCTTCCTGTTTTCGCACGATGACCAACTTAGACTATCGACCCATTTGACCATATGGCAAATCACAAACATTTTCACAACAATTTTCTAAAACAATTTGCCAATCAGATTTTGTAATTGCATTACGCGGCCAATTTGCAGTTGCTCTATATAAATATATATATATATATATTTGTGTGACATAATCTCACACTCTATCTGGTAGATAAGCACAGGGAGAACTTCCATCTGGGCAATTAAATGGCGATTACAAAACCAGAAGAGAAAGATATATATATATATATATATGGGGGGGATATACAGAGTAGACAGAGAGCTTACATAATTCTAAAACGCAGCCGTATTTGGGTTAAAGCAAAATGCAAGAAAAAACATGGAAAATCATTTGCTAATTTCTTGCCTCGAAACGAGAAATTTAAGTTTTTCCGCGCATTTGTGTCGCTGTGTGTATGAGTGTATGTGTGTGTGTGTGTGCTGAGTTGTTGCCAATCTATTCCCAACCTACCTCAAAATGTTTTGCGTTAGGCCTCAAAGCAACAGAGCGAGTTGGGTGGCTAAGCAAGTCAACAAGAGGAGAAGAGGGGGTCACTTGCGCTCTTTTTCACTATTTCCCACAGCGCACACACACTCGCACACACACACACAGGCCAAGCTGGTTTCGTCTTGTAAAAACATTGAGGGGAGGCAAAGAGAGTGAACGTAACAGGCTCTCTGCCGCATGTCGCAATTGAAAGTTGCCTCTTGTGAGAGAGTGGGTGGGTGGCTGGGTGGGTGTTTGTATTCAGTGGAAAGAGGCCAGTCAACGTCAGCATCGGAAAAGGTTGAAGGTAAATTAAAGCAAAAATCCCCCCAAAAAAAAAGGTTAAAATAATAGCCAAATAAATAATACAAAAACAAAAAGAAAACAAAAATGTCTGCCATGTTGTAAGCGGAAAATATATATCATCAAAAAAAATGTCTGCATGTGTGAGTATGAGAAAATTTATAAGCAGCCCATTTTCCAATTTTTTTTATAATTTCGAAATATTTTTAAAGTAGCAAAAATTTTGCTTAATAAGCTAAAAGGGGTTAGAGTTGATCTCAGCATCTTTAAAGTTTAAGATAAATAAATTTAGAACATTTATTTCAGGGTTTTAATAGGCGATTGGTACAAAAATTAATCATACGACGCGTACACCAGTACAAGATTTTTACATTCAAATCTTTAGTGCATTTTAAACTTTGCGTTCTTCTCAAAAAAATGCAAGTCTGTTTATAAATCAAATAAGGACAACAGTACGTATGAGTGATGGCAAAGAACTTACAATACTGTTAATGCTGTATTGTAAATATTTTGTTGGTAGTCAAAACTGAGTTTTTTTTTCCTTTTGATTTCTTTTTTTGTTAAGTACACAGCAACAAACAAAAGAAAAACAATGTACCCACTAGTGAGGTCCACTCTAATTTTTATATATGATGATTACAGTAAAAATGAGGGCTAGAATTAAAGCCTCAGAGAGGCTCTTTAGCAGGGTTTTAATTTAATTTGATTAAGTTATCATACTTTTTCTACATACATGGTTTAAGAATTTTTGATTAAGGATGTCTTAATTAAGGATTATTGAAAGGGATAACAATATTAAAGTAAACAATTGATTTTTTCGTTTTTTTCTTGGCATTAACTCAATTAAAGAATTTAAAAACTTGAATCTAGGTCGATTTGATGGTTCTCTGATATATATATATAGACAGGATAAATTTGTAGACCGATCCGACCACGCCCACTCTTACTGCTCATATAAGCATACACAAACTCTAGACCGAGAAATTATACCATTTTGTACTCAAAATATTAAGTATTATTTTTACTTGTTGTACTTAAACTAAGTACGAACTGGTCTAAATTTTGTTATTTACCCAAAATGTTCCTAAAATGAGAACAAAAATCTTAAATCAAGTACGTAATACTTAAATCTAGAATTTTTGTACTCAAAAGACCTAAAACGAACAGAATAGAGTTTATACCGTTTTGTACTTAAAATATTGAGTATAATTCGTTCTTGGGTGTACTTAAACTAAGTACAAATCAATCTAATAAAGCCAGGGTGTCAAACCGAAACCCGAACCGGAACCGTATACCGAAAAGAACCGATTAAAACCCAGAACAGTAACCATTATTATTTATTTCGGAACCTTTATTTTTGGAACCGAAATGACCGAAAAGAACCGAATCATTGTACCGGTACAGTTCAGTTTTTTTCATTCAATCAGGATTTCCTCAGGGTAAATTATAGAAAAAACTTACATAGTTTAGGTTAAGGGACCATCTTGTATATACTGAAATATTCAATAAAAATAAAAATTGCATCTTATTTCTTTGCATCTATTTTGGTTCAATAATTTCCAAATATTTTTAATTTATCCTTTATTTTAGCATTTACAATGGAAACGAATTAATAATTGAACCAAATGGGCTTAACCTAAGAGCAGGGTTAAATTGTGATCGGGAACGTTATCTGAACGTTTCACATTCCATCATAATAACTTCTTTATAACTACTTTCTATTGTGTAGGTTGCTACCCGTTTTATTATATCTTCGGTTTAGAGGATTTTTCAATAGTGACGGTACATACCGGTACGTACCGGTATACCGAAATAAAAACCAAGGTACCGATACGTACCCGAATACCGAAATAAACTGGAACCTAAACAGTACCTTTGACCGAAACATTAGTTTTGGTACGTACCAGAACCTGAACCGAAATTCGATTCGATTTGATTCCTGAATAAAACGAATCGGGATTGGTCAAGGCCAATTCGTTCTAAGAATATGGTTTTAAAATCATTGGAATAGCCCAACATGTACTTAATGTATCCCGGAAACGGTCTAAAATCAAGTATTTCGGAATTGAAAAAATCGTACTTAAGCCATGTGTTATTATTAGGTCTGCAAACCGGTCCGAAACCGAACCCTTCAGAACCGGTTCGGTTCAGGTTCTGGTGATGCCATTCTTGGAAAAAATATCTCTGTTTCGAATTCTCGGAAATGTATGAACGTATTCGGCCACACTATAAGTTAGGGATGAGACATTCTATTAACTAGAACCTTAACAGAATCTGTTCCGTAACATGAGTTTCGGTAGGTACCAGAATCAGAACCGGAACCAAAATACGCTACGGTTTAATACCCTGGTTCTTATCCCTTTGCTTATGGAGTGATGATAGAATTAAGATTTAGTTTAAGTATTTAAAGCCATAATTGTTTTAATACAATGACGTTGTAAATGTATTCATATTTTTTTGGTTTAAAGAATTTTATAAAGAATATATTGTACTTATTTTGCGTATATATAGTTTTATTTCATAACTAATTATGGATTATCTTGGGGAATTTGTTCCCACCTAATAGAAAGTTCCAAAACTTAAAATAGTTGGAGCTTATTCGTTTTAATGAAATCTTTCTGGACTTTTATTGGCCAGAAAATTAAATTCTTTTTGTAAATTCATAGAGTCAGGTTCTGGATTTTTTTTATAAAAATATTTTTTAAAATCGGACCAGATTTGGTCTTAAATCACAAATCGTTTGTGAAAGTGGAATTCAAAACCTGACTGAAAAGCTTAAAGTTTTTCAAAGGTTGTTTAATTTGTTGTTAAACATCAGCAGCTTCTTTGTGTCCTTATTTCCTCAAGGGACACAGGACAACTAAAACCAATTTAAGTATTTTTTATGGTTTTTTTTTTATTTTTAAAAATGATAGACACTAAAAAATGCCCGCGAAGCTAGGTTTCAGATTTGAAATACTTGCTTAGGTAGGTCGAAAAATATTTAAAAATCCTCGGTACGTTACAAAATAAATAAACATTAACGAAATTTAAGAATTTTTAAACAATTTTCCACAGGGAATCATCATCTTAGATTGAACTAAATGTGCAATAAAAATGACAACTCAATAGTTGGGGAAAAACCCAAAAAATTGTTAATGAATAATTGTGGTTTTTTTTTTATTGATTGATTCTTTAAATAGTTTGCCGGATCATTGAGGTTTCAGAATTTGTATTTGATATCTTATAAACCACCAATAACTCATACAAATATCATAAATTTTCATAAATTTAGTTGCGCCCCCAATTCATTTGCAGCTGGGGCAACCAAATTGCATAAATCTGTCAATAAACCTCCCCTCCGCCCCCCCGCCCCCGCTGCAACCCACCAAACCACGGCCACTTTGCACAAGTTGAGAATGAAGCGCATTTCCGCAACAAAACAAATGCAGGGGAAAAAAAGAATATACATATAAATATGCACACACACACAGATACAATGCTGTGATGAGATACAAAGTGCCTTAAGACACCCTTTTTTTTTTTTTTTTTTGTTTTTGTTTAGTATGTATCTTTAACTGGAAGCCAAACCAAATCCAGAGTAAAATCTGCGTTGCAAAAGTCAAAAGTGAAGCAGGCGGCTGACGCCCCGTGTAAAAGTCAAATAGAGGAAACAAGTTGCTTGGCTAGGGTCTCCAATACATACGTACATACATCTATCTATGTAAGTCAGTCTATATACCCATATAAAAAAAAGGTATGTAGCAAGTGTAGCCAAAGCCAAAGCTAAAGCTAAAGTCGAAACATTTAGCAGTTGGCAGTTTTAGAGCAGCACTCAAGTGACTGGGAAACTATTCCGCACACACACACAGAGACAGAAGCCCCCCTTCCCCCCCCCCAGCAACTGCAAACAGCGCCAGCTGAGAGACATAGTTGTTGCTCTCGCTAACAACACTCTTTTTGGCGTTCTCTCGCCGCTTTTTGTAGTAGTTGTTGCTGTTGGTGCGTTTGCCGCCTAAAGTAATCAATAAAATTGTTGAGGTGGGTTAGGAAACTGTTACGAAGCCGTCGGACGTCTCTCTTTTGGCTTAGGCAGCAGCAGCAGTGGCCGCGGCAGCGACGTTAGCTTTTTTAGCAGCTGCGTTTGGTCGGCGGAAATTGCGCTATTTTAAATAATGTTTATTTTACCTTTTCGATGTCTTTCTTTTTTTTTTTTTTTTTTATGTTTGTCTGCTTTATTTTTTTTTTTTTTTCCTTCTTTTTGTTATAAATTTTTAATTTTGTTATTGTTGTTTTTGTTGTTGCCAAATTGACATTTCACAATTTTGGCAAGTGAAAGATGTGGGAGGCAGGGAGGGCGCATTGTTATTGTTATGCTTAAACTTGATTGGCAATTGTTTTAACAAACAAAAAAAAAAAAGAAAAAAAAAAGCTTAAACAGATTTAGCAGCTAATCGCAAACAGATTATCAAGAGCTTTCAATTCGGAATGTGTGAGTCAATTTAGAAATTTTTTTTTAAAATAACTATAAAATTTTGTGCTAAAATAGAATTTTTATGGCATATTTTTAGAATGTTTTACGCTTGGCTAAAAAAAAAAAAAAAAAATCAAAATTGAATTTTTTTTTTTTTTTTAGAAAATAATTTAAAATATCCGAATCACTCACAAAAAAAATAGTAGAGAATTTTAGAGTTGAATAAAGAATTTTGAATGAACATTAAAAATGAATATTCTTAATTTTAAAACTAACTAGAGTAAATTTTTGTTTCCGATTAGCTAGATTCAAGAATTTCGAATGCTTTCATTTTAGTTACTCCTCTAGCCTAATAAAACCAAAGTAAGAACGAATTTGGATCGATTTCAAGTAGAGAAAAAGGGAGGGATCATTCCCAATTTGGATGACAAATTTAAACACGTTTTTTTTTTGTAAATATTTTTATTTTGTATTTCTGTTTTTGAGGCCTTACTGGATTGGTTAAGAGTGACCATATTTTTACAGCAGGCGAGTTTGGTTAAGTGTGACCGTATTTAAATACTTGAGAGCAAAATATTAAAATAATGAACTTTTTTTACATAGATTAAAATGGACAAAAATACTAATTCGTGATGCTTTGAAATACAGAATTAAATTAGCCATTTCAATAAAATTGATATATCAGGATCCTCAGCTAAAAAATTCCACCCATCCCGCTACTTCTTACGGGAACGATGGTAGTCCCGTACTGCGACTCTATCTCTAATGTTTAGTATTATTTAAAGCTATTGGCTAATTGGGATGACATACCATCTTAGACCTTTGGCTTCTTATTTTCACTACAAAATTCTTAACGATTCCGATTCCAAACGATTCGTACTTAAATTATTCGCATTATTGATCAATCTTACTAGCCTAGTCACTACTGATCAAATTTGAGAGACAGTTAAAGCTGGAATTAAGGGGATCTAGCTTAAGCCTTTCGACTAAAAATTTATTATAGTCTTTAAATCAAACATAAAAAATTCTAATACAACACAAAAAGCATTATATCCTGCTTAGTACTGTTTTCAAGAGCCTCCCGATCCTATCATCAGCAGTTTTTTTGGCTGTCACACTCCAAGTCGATTTGCAATTGCCATTTATAACATTTATCCTTGGAATAAATATTTGGGGTTTGCAATGAATCAGGTTTTGATTAGAAGAAGCAACAGTATACTTATATGTTTTCTTAAGTATAAGACGAAAATATATATAATATTATGATTTAAGAGGAGCCTCTTATATGTCATCGATGGTGACATAACAAAAACCCCACATCAAAATAAGTCTTAGTATAATCTGCAATATGACTCAAGTTTCATATAGGCAATAAGTCCACATAGAACTTGGCATCAAAACCAAGATGGAAATTTGGATTTAGAAATTGGGTGTCCATTAGTGGATTGCTTCTAAAGGTAAGCGGTTTTTTATTCAGCCAGAAAGTAGGAAAGTACTTTGAATAAGAAATATGTAAACATGATTTCACTTTTAAAAGCCAAATCAAATCTTAAAAAAAAAAGGTTGAAGGGTTTTCCCGAACAAATGCACCACAACACGAAGAGTTGTCATAATAAATTATTTTTTTTTTTATTATCCAAGTACATTAATGCATTTGAATAAATGTTTATCTGGAAATACAATTTTTGGTCCTTCGAGCCGGATGTACCTTTTCAGATGCATCTAGTGCCTCCAGATCTTTGTCCCTTACGCTATTTATTATTAATGTTCTTACAAGAGATAAGTTCAACTATTATCTTACTAAAATTAACTAACAAAGACATACAAGGGGGATGGAATGCCTTAAAACTTGAACTACTACTACTTGAACTAGGAATCACGGAGATTATCATTTATTGTAGTCTACAATAAATGATAATCTCCGTGGTTCCTACAGAAATAGAAGAACAATTTGATCCTTTTTAAGACCTACAAATGTTACCAATAAATTGAGATTGAACCAAATATATAAAAGTCAAATAAGTATAAAAGATTTTGTAATTTATCAGACGACCTTTTTAATATTACTAAGCTAGTTTTCTTGGCTTTATGTATTCAGGCATTCTACATCAAAAAAAGCTGGTTGCCTTTACAGTACTGTTCTAAGAACCTCCCCTTCCTATAATTAGTAGAATTAAAAGAAAGCTAAGGTGGTTATAAGTCTGCTAAATTGCTTTTCTTCGCCCTTTTACTTAAATAAATCAAGGAATAATAAATCAAATACATTTTTTAACGTAATTGTCTCTCTGATTTCAGTTAATCAAAATTTGTTCTTGGGATTAGTGACTTTTCTTAAAATGTTAATTGTATCTTGTTTTAAGACGGCTACAGGACAATTAGACAAAAATATTGTGTTATTTATGTAATAGATAAAAAACTAATTTGGAATTCCTATGGAATATGTTTTCAGTGCCTTGTAAACTGTGAAATTTTCTTATGAAAAATGTATTTTGTATATGAATTTTCACTAAGAATTCCATAAATTTCAAAAATAAACGACTTTATCTAGAATTAATAAAAGACTTTACCTAGGGCCCGTTTCTCATCTTCTAGATAGCTGCTATGTGTCAGATGTTATTTGTTACTTTAGGTGACAGATAGTGTTATGTAGGAGATGAGAAATCGGCCCTTAGTTCAACTAATTATAGAACTATATAAATGTAACGATAATTTGCTTGAAAGATTTAATTGAATGCAGTTTAGACTGTCAACAGCTCAGATTTTGGGGGCATCTATATAGAATATACATTTTTTGGTCCTTCGAGCCGGATTTAGTGTTAAATGCCTCCTGATTCTTGTCACTTAAGCTATTTATCATTAATGAAGGTCCGTCGTCTGAGCGTTTCATGTTCAAGTTTGAACAGCTTCTATCAATTAAAACAAAATAAATTTCCACACGGTTTAATCCCTTAGATTCAACTTGAATTAGTTGACTTAATTGTTATAAATGTTCGAAAATGGATTTAAAAATAATGGCAAAAGTTTTTTGATAATTTTTTTAGGGTTTATTATTAAAAAAAAAAAAAAAAAATCAAATTTTACAGAAATGTCAGAAAAAGGAATCTTAGATAGTCTAGTTCAGTGGTGGGCCAAAAATATGAGTTTGGGAGCAGTCCAACAATAACATTTATAAGTAGACAGAGGATTTTGCATATTTTCAGATAAAATTTAATCTTAGTAGACCAGGGAAGATGCAGAAAAATACACAAAAAGGGCCTGCTGAAATCACAAAAAGGTTCTTCTAAAACCCATTTATCATGGTCTACTATGATAAAATTATATCTGAAAATATGCAAAATCTTTTCCTACTTATAGGTGTTATTTTTGGACTGCTCCCAAATGTAAATTCTGAATCTGAATTAATCTAAAAAAATATGCAAAACTCCGCCTACTTCTTATAAGCGAGCTGTAAAGCCAGATATTCAAAATTTTTTTTTTTTTTTTTTTTTTTTTACTTATTAGCGAGGCTCGAGTCGAGCAGCCGTCTGTCAGCCCAAGTCTAGGTCGCTTACACTGCTTGTATTTTGTTTATGCTGCCTTCTGCTGGTGTTTTGTAGCCAAAATTGCATGCATGTTTTTTTTTTTTTTTTTTTTTTTTTTATTTTTTTTTTGAAAAATAACTTTTGTAGCTAGTTCTTCTATCCATTCTTAAATTTTTTTTTTTTTTATTTTTTTTTGTCAACTTACAGTAGCGCTTCATCAAGCTTTTCTTATAGGCAGCCGAACGTTCGGCCGGCTTTAAACGCAATCTCGCTCGCTCACATTGCGCCGAATCATCCGATTCTGTGCCCGAGTAAGTGCGTCCACGTCTTCGACTGGCTGCCGCCGCCGCCGCTGCTGCTGTGGCTGCTGCCGTATTGCTGCCTCCGCCCAATGACAAATCCAGCGGTGAATCATAACCATCGTGATATTGTTCCAATAATTCCTCATCATCGGCATCAGCTTCTTCCACATCGGCATCGGCATCTTCCTCTAATGTTTCCTCATCCTCAATATCGCTCATTTGCTGTTGACTCTCCCGCTCCAGCAGGAGGGGGGATTGAGATTGAGCCGCCTGGACATTGCTGGTTATGACCGAGGAGCGTTGCAATTGTTGTTTGCGTTCCCAAAGTATTTTGGATACATCATCCAGGGTGCTGCGGGTTTTGTCTGTTGTTGTTTGTTGCCTTAAATGATTGTACAGGACTTTGAATTCACGGCACTCGGAGGAGGCGCCCTCTTCTTCTTCAGGGGCAGCAACTGCTGCTGCGGCTGCTGCTGGGAGCGGAGGAGAAGTAGGCGGTTGCTCCAAAGGGACTGGACTTGACTCGATGGCATCTATGGCAACTGTTTCGCGCTCAACTTTGACTTCCACTTTTAGTTCAGTCTCTTCGGCTTCCATGGGTGAAGGACCAGAAGCTGAAGCTGACTCCTCCGTGGGAGTTGTTGCTGATGCTGCTGCTGGTGGTGGTGTTGAAGCTGTGGTTGTTGGTGTGGGTGTTGTTCTTGTGGTGGGCGTTAAAGGGGAAGCCACTGGCGTAGGCGTGGCCGAGGATGTAGAGCAAATTGAACTACTGGATGATGAGGAGGAGGACGACGACGATGACAACGACGACGACGAGGATGATGAGCTGGGGACATTAACTAGGCTGGCTACCGCCTGGCTGCCAAAATTGTGCGCCGTGGCAGCCACCAAATGTTGCACCATAATCATTTTAAACACTTAACACGGCGTATGCGTAATGTCATTCAATATTAAGTATACGCAGGGTTGTTCCACTCTTAAAACATGATAAAAATTGCACTAAAAATTCTGATTTGCACTTGTGTTCGATGTTTTTTATTTTGAGGTATTTTTATTTTATTAATTTATATTTTGCACTAATTTTGGACGAATCGTTTTGGGCTGCAACTGCAACAGCAGCCTCAGCAGCAGCTGATGACGATGCCGGCATCGCCTAACAACACTTTTTGCACATTTCTTTGTTAATAATTTTTATAATAATTTTAGAACCTTTTTTTTTGCTTTTTTGTTTGTTTGGGTTTTTCTATTATTTTTTTTTAACTTGAATTTTGGTTGCCTGCGTTTGCTGCCGCGGCACACGTCATTTATCTCTTACGGTATCAGCAAAACTAAAATCTAAAGTCAGCACAAAAACCGCTGCGAGTGTTTGTTAGGCGCAAATAACACAGAAAACAAAAAAAAAAGAAGCAAAATATGTTGCAGCGACGCGACGTCGACGTTTCCTCGCAAAGCGCGCGCGCGCCCCACTCTTACACTCACACACACACACGCAGGTGTAAAAGGCAGACACAACAATAACAACAACAACAACAAAAAGTGAGCAAGCAACGGCAAACTGAATGGGGCTCGCTCGCTTGCTTGACTCGCGCCAACTGAAATGTGTTGTTGGGGCTGCCTAGTCTCAGTCTCTGTCTCTGCCGCTGTCTCAGTCTCAGTTAGCTTCGCTGATTGCGAAAACTTTGACAGAGAGACAGAGAGAGAGAGAGAGCGAGGCAGCGGCAAAATGGCAAACAAACGTAACAGTTTGGCGAGAGAGAGCAAAAATGTTTGAAGCAGCTTTTATTTTGGCCTCTCGCTGTTGCTGTTGCTGCGGCTGCTTCTTCTTGTTGCAACTGCTTCGTTGTGTGTGCGTGTGTTTAAGGGGGTGGGGGAGCGGGGGGCGGATTGGGCAGACAAATGTGTTGTGCCACATGCGCATTTACTTGCAATTCTTGTTGGGCGCGCATTTCATTTGACTTAAGCTTGGGGCGGCAAGCTTATTCAGTACAAAAAAAAAGCCTCAGATCAAGTTACGCATGGAAAAAACGTAATCTATGAAAGGAAAACTATTTTAAATTTTTTGAGCTCTTTCATTTCAGGATCTTTCAGTAAGGGGGAATTTTTGAAAAGATCGAAACAAATGATATTCTAAGACTGGGCTTAAATTGCCTCATTTTGTATAATTTTAAGTCAAATTCCTGTAATTTTCAAGGCAAAACATTTGTTATTTTTTGACCCCATGTAAACCTAGCATTAAGGTGCAAGGTCGGGGATATATGGTACAAATCCCTTGATATTATACTCTATAACTCAAATCAAACTAAAATCTACACACAAAAAAAAAGATCAAATATCAATATCTTAGTATGATCAATAATGATATTTTATCAAATATCGAATTTTTTCATATCATTTTGATGATAAATACACATTTAATTAATCGTACTAATATCAAATTGATAAGATAATAAATAAAATGAGAAAAAGGAAAGAGGCAAAAATGCTTATTATCGAAAAACTTACAGCAACGTAGAAAATTCATATAAATAGCCCTTAGACGTTTGCGCAACGCGTGTGCGGTGGCTCACTGCGTTGAGACGTCATTCCATTCGTGTGAAAGTGCGAGTTCCCGGTTCGATCCCCAGACAAGGTAAAGTTTGTTAACTAATACAAAATGTTTAAATTTCTTTGCTTTCCAAACGGCTATAGCAGCGGGTATGACATAATCATTAAAATTCTGAGCGGGGAATATGTATAAATATGACTTATATAAATAATATATGCGCCCTGCCATTTCCTAATTTTTTTTTTTTATTAAAAAAATGCCACTTTGATCTTAAACATATCATTTTGATAGATCGAAAATATCAGTTTGATATTTTCGAACAGGTCAAATTATCTGCATCTTATCGGTTTTTTTTGATATGAAAAATGTCGATTGAGTCCCAAGGCATGATTGATTCTATGATGTAATTTTCAAGGCAATGCATTTCATGACCCAATGTGATCCTAAAATTCCTTTTATGCAAGGTCGGGAATATATGCTGAATATCGTTCACTTATATCGTCTAGGATCGAGTCGCGTTCTTTGCTTTTCCGAAAACATAGAGCAAACTTTGTCGAAAATGCTCACTGTTACATTCCATATTAAATTTCATAAAGCTTTTAAAAATGTTATTGATTAACAATTAACTTTTATCGTTAGTATCTAGACTTTAAGCTTTCAAACGATACTTTGCTATTTGGCACTAAGGCACCATCTACCAATCAAAATTTAGAATAACGCCTAATAAGTTGCATCAATGAGAAGAAACTTTTTGGAAAGTTCTGTTTTTGTTGCACTGTCATCTGAAGATCTTTAATTAGAGTGGATTTTTTTTAAGATTTTATTTTAAGAGTTCGAAACAAATGATATTCTAAGTGATATTTTATGACTGGGTTTACATTTTCTCATTTTAAGTCAAAGTCCTGTCATTTTCATTGTCATTTTATGACCCAGTGTTAACCTAGCTGTGAGGTGCAGGGTCGGGGCTATATGATTGGATGTGACTTCACTTCCGAAAATTATTGACGAGTGTTTTATGTGGTTTTCTACAGTTTTATGAATAACTTCAGTTTTTATTGCCTTGATTTTATTGTCATCAAATTAAAGCACCAGTTACCGTTCAAAATTAAGAATTTTGGCTTTCTATTAAAAAAACGACATGACTTTGACGGGGATTTACACGATGAAGCAAACTTCATGAAGTTTTTAAAAAGCTCTTGTCTGGTGGAAAGAGGCTTCCCCACCACACCTTTTTCCCACAAACAAAAGCTTTTTGAGAAACTTCATGAATTTTGCTTCATCGTGTAAATCCGGTCTTTCTACCCACCCAGTAGCTTCCTTAAAGGCAAACCTTTGAATAATACAAATAAATAAATGCTTTTAGACATCAAACCATAGTTTTAGCTACACAGAAATAAAAAAAAAAAAGAAGAAGATCGAACTAAAGTTAATACAAAACCATTCCAGAAGTAGATGTATTTCGAATTTGTATAAACAAGTTTAATAAAATAACAATTTGTTTTTTTAAAAACTAAAAATTTTATATGTTTTTTTGGTTTAACTTACTAGCTTGAATTGAGCCTAAGTTAGATTATTTTAATAATACACTTTTCGGGTTTATTTTTTTTTTTTTGGTCCCTTTGATTTTTCATTTAAAGTTTAATGCTAGAAATTACTGAAATTCCGTACTTACTTTCAAATTAATGTAGGGTCTTTATTTTTATGGATTTTTTTAAGTAGATTTTAAATAGCTACAAGAAATCTAGAATTCTTTTAAGCCTGATTTTAATAAAGTCCTTTGAGGGACTCCTGAAAATTTTTTTTTTCCCAAATTGAGGCCTCAATCTAAATGTTCAATTACGAAGAAAATCAACACTATAGACCGCTTTATTCAAACAAATCTATGCAAATGCAACAGAACTGTTTCCAATTTCAAAGAAAAGCTTAAACTGACAATATTTTTAGACAGCAATGACATTGTGGCACCGATAAAAAAATTAAAACTTTAAAACAAATAACGCAGCCACTGTGTGGTCCTAAATGGACGGTAAGGCTTGTATCGTTCCAAAATAGCGTTCGAATGGTATAAAATGTATAAAATTTCTTATTTTTTTGTTTAATTATGCCCAAAATGTTGACTCTTTAGATCTGCATACGAGTTAGTTGATTTTGGTTCGAATATTTATTGTCTATATTTTCCGTGAATTGTCGACTTTAAGTGTTGGGTAAAAATTTCTGTTAAATTAGTATTGTACATTTTTCAACTTAACTTTTGTTATTGCTTTCAAACCAGGGATAGGCAATGCAAGCAGAGACGTCGGCAAAATGATATTCGCCTTAATAAAATTTTTGAATTATCGAAGCAAACTGGCTTATGTTTTATAATCATTTAAATAACGAGCTTTACAAGCAGTGTAAGCAGTGTATACTATGTATACAAAAATGGTTTGCGGCAGCAACGTCGGCAGATCGACAGTATAAGCTCGTCGTGAAGCTTAGGCAACAATGCACTTTTGCCTTACACAAAGTATTTTATATTGGATTAAATTACGTTGGTGAGGCAGCTTCTTCAAAAGACAAAAACTTCGAATCAAAAAACGACAAATGTTATTTCTTTTAAATAAAAAATACGAAATGACACAAATGAGGCAATATAAACCCAACACAAAGAAGTTAGAAAATTTTCAAAAATTTAATAATTATTTTTTTGATTCTAAAAATTGACCAAAAAAAGTATGAATTTTAAAGAAAAATTCTCAATTTATTTTCATTACTAAAAATTGTTGAATTTATTATGTCATTTTCTTTATGGGTTGCCATATACATACATATATACATATTTTTCTCAGTTTCAGTTTAATATTTCCTTATGGCTCTCCTCTTCCCACTCTGAATTCTTTGTACGTATTTAAAAATTTCAAGATCAAGATCGTTTGCTTTAAAATGGGGGCTATAAATATTCCTACAGGGCCCCAACAAGAAACGAGCCTACACACTCACACAAGCACACACACACACATACATAAGAAACTGTGATTAAAAACATCAACGACCCAGACCCAGTGCTCTTCTCATCATCATCAGCAGCAGCAGCGAAGGCAGCAGGCAGCAGGCGGCGGCAGCATCCTCATTTTCCACCTAAAACAAGTGTGGCGTGTGGCGCAGCTATCGCTGCTCCAAATGGGTCAGGCCAAGTCAAAAGGGCTAAACGATCATAGAGGGGGGGGAGGGATGTGGATGTGGGAGAGAGCACAGGAACGAGGAGCGAACATGTTTGGCAAGAGTAGGCAACGTTGACTTTGCAGCCGCGTCGCTGCTGCTGCTGCAATCGACACGATTATGACTCAATGCAGGAGTGTATGTGTGTGTGAGTGCTCTCTCTCCCTCTCTCTCTCTGGCAGTAGAGCAAATTTTCACTTTCCGTTTGTTTAGTAAATGTTGTTGTTGTTGTTGTTGTTGGGGGCCTTTCCATTTTTGCGATTGCAAGTGTGCGAGAGAGCCAGAGAGTAACAGAGAGAAATAAAGGAAGCAGAGCAACGTAGACAAAGCAGCATTGGGGCACAGCAGAAGGAAGAGTTTTAAGAAGAACCTAAATGAGGCGACGACGACACAGACATACTTTTGCTTTTGCATTTGTGTGTGTGTGTGTGTATGTGTGTGAGGAGGATGAGGAAGGCAAATGTTTAGGGTTTGGTTGCCGCAGACAGCTCCTCCTTGAGCAACAAACAAACAACTTGGAGTGAGTCCATTGGGGGGACAGACAGTCGTAAAAGTATTTTGTGAAGAGGAAGCGCATTAGGTGGCTCTGAACTGGAAGTTTTTTTCTACTGCTGAGCTGAGCTCCTTGACTCCTTGTTTTTTTTTTTATGTTTGCCGGGGCTTGAGTTAGGCGGCGGGCGGGTCGTTTGGTCTTGTGTAGCCGATTCATGTTTCAACAGAAGTCATTGAACAGGCAACGACAAATCCCGGTACAGTGGTAAATTTACAAGAAAGAAAAGAAAAAGGATCTATTTCATTTTTAAAAGACCCCTAAAAGTAGGCAAAGAAATTTCAAACACTTAAGTGAAGTAAAGAAGCTAGATTGTGAACATCTTGAATGGATATGTGACTTAATTCTTTTACTTTACATCAGCGGTGGTCACCAAAATTGAACAGAAGGGCGCTGCAGCAACATCTACAACAACAATTTTTTTTTGCTATTTTGTTGCGGTTCATCTAGGTTTTCACACTATTACGCTTTGATTAATTCAGTACAAAAAAAATTGAACAGAAGGGCGCTGCAGCAACATCTACAAGAACAATTTTTTTTCGCTATTTTGTTCTTGTTCATCCAATTTTTTATACTCTTTCGCATTGATTAATTCATTATCATAAATTTAACAAAAGGGCGCTGCAGCAACATCTACATGAATTTTTTTTTTTTTTTTTGCTATTTTGTTGTGGTTAATTCAGGTATTTTACACACTTCCAAATTGTTTAAATCAGTACAAAAATTTAACAGAAGGGCGCTGCAGCAACATCTACAACAATAATTATTTTTGTTATTTTGTTGTGGTTGATTCAGATTTTCACACTTTTTCGCTTTGTTTAATTCAGTACCAAAAAATTTAACAAAAAAGCGCTGCAGCAACATCTACAACAACAATTTTTATTTTATTTTTTTTTGTATTTTGTTGTGATTTATCTAGGTTTTCACACTCTTCCACATTGTTTAATTCAATACCAAAAAATTGACCAGAAGGGCGCTGCAGCAACAACAACAATTTTTTTTCGCTATTTTGTTGTGGTTCATCCAATTTTTCACACTCTTTTTCATTGTTTAATTAATATACCAAAAATAACCAACAACAATTTTTTTTCCGCTATTTTGTTGTGGTTCATTCAGATTTTCACACTCTTCCGATTTGTTTAATTCAATTCCAAAAAAATTGAACAGTAGAGCGCTGCAACAACATCTACAACAACAATTTATTCGTTATTTTGTTGTGGTTCATTCAGATTTTCGCACTCTTCTGCATTGTTTAATTTAGTACCCAAAATTAAGCAGAAGGGCGCTGCAGCAACATCTACAACAACAATTTTGTTCGTTATTTTGTTTTTGTTTTTGGTTCATTCAGATTTTCACACTCTTCCGCATTGTTTAATTTAGTACCCAAAAATTGACCAGAAGGGCGCTTTTTTTCCGTATTTTTGCGCTGCAAGCAACATCTATACCCAAAAACAGGCGCTACAGCACAAAACAATTTTTTTCTCTATTTTGTTGTGATTCATTCAGATTTTCACACTCTTCCGATTTGTTTAATTCAATTCCAAAAAAATTGAACAGTAGGGCGCTGCAACAACATCTACAACAACAATTTGTTCGTTATTTTGCATTCTTCTGCATTGTTTAATTTAGTACCCAAAATTGAGCAAAAGGGCGCTGCGGCAACATCTACAAGAAACAATTTTTTTTCGCTATTTTGTTGTGATTCATTCAGATTTTCACACTCTTCCGCTTTGTTTAATTCAATACCAAAAAATTGAACAAAAAGGCGCTGCAGCAACATCTACAACAACAATTTTTTCCCGCTATTTTGTTGTGGTTCATTCAGATTTTCACACTCTTCCGATTTGTTTAATTCAATTCCAAAAAAATTGAACAGAAGGGCGCTGCAGCAACATCTACAACAATAATTTGTTCGCTATTTTGTTGTGATTCATCCAATTTTTCACACTCTTCCGCATTGTTTAATTCAATATCCAAAATTTAATAGAAGGGCGCTGCAGCAACATCTACAACAACAATTTGTTTTCGATATTTTGTTCATCTAGGTTTTAATACTCTTCAATATTGTTTAATTCAGTATCAAAATTTAACAGAAGGGCGCTTTAGCAACATTTACAACAACAATTTGTTGGCTATTTTGTTGTGGTTCATCCAATTTTTCACACTCTTCCGCTTTGTTTTATTCAAAACCCAAAAATGTACCAAAAAGGCGCTGCAGCAACATCTACAACAACAATTTTTTTCGCTATTTTGTTGTGATTCATTCAATATTTCACACTCTTCCTTTTTGTTTAATTCACTACCCAAAATTAAACAGAAGGGCGCTTTAGCAACATCTACAACAACAATTTGTTTGCTATTTTCTAGTGGTTCATCCCACAGTGCAGCGACTCCAATGACTGCCCAGAAATCCAGCTATTGCCACCATCATCACCACCACCCTTCCTGCCTTCCTCTCCATGTCTGTCCAGACATTTGGACGTTGGGTTAGGAAGATGTCGGAAATGTATAAGCAGGCCAACAGTTGGGGGTTTTCGGGTATTGCTTACAGTCGTCGCTCCCCAAAAGCTTCTTCCCATCCACCAAAAAAAAAAAGTATATATATATATATATATATATATATATTAAAAAATGAGCGCAGCGTCATTCACAATGCGTCGACAGCAACAACTCCGACGTCTCCGACAACGAGACAACATTTTTTTTTGGTGTAAACAGCAGTGAATGACCTCATATCATCTAATACACGCGCCATGCACTCAAACCCAGCAAATTGTCACATTGACTGGACGGACTGACTGCACGACTGCTTGACTTGACTGACTAACCTGCAGACAGAATCACAAACCCGAATTTCTCCTCTCGGTGGTTCTCTGTGTGCTGCGATTACGATGACAACGACAAGCTACAAACTTTTATTTTTGTAATTGTTACGGCTTCGCACCGAACAGAAGGGTGTGGCGGGACTGGCTGGCTGGTTAGGGAAACGGTAGCTGCCAGGCATCTCTTTGTTCGCTTTGCTCGTAATCTGGCCGAAAAATGGTTTGTCGTCGTCGTCGACAAGTTCTTTGTCTGTTGCGGGGGACGCTTGTAGGTTAAATGAGCGACATTTATAATGGCTCGATGGTTGACAAGATTGGCAAAGATTTGGATGCAGTTTGATGGATATCACATTTCATGAAAGGGATTTTGGCTAATGCAATTGCTTTGATTTGAAAGTTGTATGCGAAGTAGAACGACTCTTATTTTTACACTATCCATGCAGAATCCCTAGCGACCTGTGCCTAGATCCTTAATCAGTAGGTAATGACATGTAACGCTTCTACCAAGGATAATTCCAATGATTCCGACATTTAAAGTCTTTAAAATATTTTAGCGGTCTAAGTAGGTCCTTAACTAAGCATTTTTAAAGAGTCAAAACCTGAAATCATAGACTAAAAACCAGGAATCGGGGGATTTACTTGCTCATGAGCCACACACTCTGGCTCTCTCAGAGCTCTTTTTCTTTCTTGCTCTGCCAGCTGGAGTTCCAGCTTGGGAGCCACGGCTCTCATCTGAGAGCTCTAGGAGCCAGCAATCGGCTCGCAGCCCTTTACTTGTAGCTGTCGGCTCAGAGCTAGGAGCTGACCACAGCTCTGGGCTCTGAATTGAGAGCTAAATCTAATGAGCCAGGAGCCAGCAATCGGCTCGCAGCTCTTTACTTGTAGCTCTCAGCTCTGAGCTCCAGCTCAGGAGCTATTAGCTGGCTCCCGGCTTTTGAGCCACAGCTCTCTACTGTGAGCTGAGAGCTTAAGCTGAAGAGACGGGAACCAGCAATCGGCTCGCAGCTCTGAGCTCGGGAGCTGGGAGTTAGCAGCCGGCTTCCAGCTCTTGAGCACACCTCTCACAGCTCTTTACTTAGCTCTCGGCTGGGAGCTAAGAGCTCCACCTCGAGTCTGGAACACAGTAAAAGCTGTCGAGCTCGACTGAGCTGAGAGGTAAATCTGAAGAGCCAGGAGCCAGCTATCTGCTCGAAGAGGTAACACTGCCATACACTGCTTCCAATATCATTCCATGGCCTGCGACATTTTTTTTTATTGAAGCAGTGTAAAGCTTCCCACAAATGGCTGATTTGATAACACATATTTTTAGGTAGATTCCCAGTACTGCGATAACATTGAGCGCATAGAATTTTCTAGAATTTTTTCAGCAAACTGTAAGTTCGAAAAATTCTTGATTCAAGAATATTTGTTCTCATTTCAATAACATTTTCGCTCGTTTCAGACTTAAGAATGCTTCATACTTAATATAAAGTACACTCAAGACCAAAACATACAACTACAAAACATTTTTAAGTACATAACGGTAATAATACCAAGCCGATCGTACTCAATAGAACTCTACCATTCGATTTTTCTGAGTGTAATTATTTAATTTTAAATACCTTTTTATTTATTTAAATGAATAAAATAAATATGGTTGATGCTTTAGCGCAATTTTTTTAACCGTAAAATTAGTGTGACCAAATTATATTTTAATATAAAAATGAGTGCGTTTTAAATGTATTCATTCGACAAGTAAAATCTAATGTATTGTAGAAAAAATACCCCTAGATAAAAATATATTGCTTAATCTACTACACTCAGAAAAACGGCTGTTAGCGTTTTAGAACGAACGGTATAGAATTTGTACCGTTTGGTACCTTTAAGATTTCAATTATAATTCGTACTTTGTTGTACTTAAACTAAGTACGAATCTAGGTTAAGTTTCAAAAATACCCAAAATGAGAACAAAATTCTTAAATTAAGTACGAAATACTTGAATCAAGAATTTTTGTACTAAAACGATCTAGAACGAACGGGATAGAATTTATACCGCTTTGTACTTAAAATATTAAGTATTAGGTATAAAAAAAGAACGAATCGCGATTGGTTCAAGACCAATACGTTCTAAGAATAAGGTTTTAAAAAACCTTGAATAGCCCAAAATGTACTTAATGTATACCGAAACGGTATAAAATCAAGTATGTATTTCGGGATTGAAAAAATCGTTCTTGAACCAAGTATTTTCGTACTTGTATCAAGTTTTTTTGTGCTTGTATCAATTTTAAGACCAATACGTTCTACGAATAAGGTTTTAAAAAACTTGAAATTGCCCAAAATGTACTTAATGTATACCGAAAGGGTATAACATCAAGTATGTATTTCGGGATTGAAAAAATCGTTCTTGAAACAAGTATTTTCGTTCTTGTTTCAAGTATTTTATTGTACTTGTAAGTATTTTCGTACTTGTATCAAGTATTTTCGTACTTGTATCAAGAATTTTCGTACTTGTATCAAGTATTTTCGCACTTGTATCAAGAATTTTCGTACTTGTATCAAGCATTTTCGTACTTGTATCAAGCATTTTCGTATTTGTATCAAGCATTTTCGTACTTGGCGTACTATTGACACCGTTTGTACTTGATTTAAGTACAAAGTTCTCGGTTTATTTTCTGAGTGTATATTATCCGTTTTCACAATGAACTGTTTTTTAGAAGTTGCATCAACATATCCCTAAGCTAACTTAATTGATCTACTTAAGTAGGAAGACTTGTTCTCTGATGGGAAAATTATATTGAATCTTTTTGGAAAAGAATAATCACTCAGAATAATTTAATGCTTCTCCGCCTTATCATTAAAATTTAATAAATTCTTAAAATGTGTATTTAAAATATTAAGTCATGATTACATAAATTGGAAATCTTAGAAAAATGATGCAATATAACACGAAAGCAAAGCAACTTGGTTTATGCCGAATTTTCATACACAAAAAACTTTCTCCAACTGATTTAACCGGTAAAATATATATAGGCTTTTGATATCCGAAAATATCTAAAAAAATCATAGTAAATTTCGGCATAAAAAAATTTTCTTAGTAAAACACTTTTTCCAACCGATCAGTATTTTTTATTGTATCCGTATTTTGATAAATTTTTCTGAAAGTGAATCAGCCAATGTTCTCATATTCCAGTTTTCTCACTAGAAAGTTTTTGTGAGCTTTAGCTAGAGTCACCCGAATTTGATAAATTTTCCAAAAGTTTGAAAGCATATGAACTATTTGTGGAAGACGCTACGATGGAAAAAAAAATTTTCTCACTAGAAGTATTTTTGACCGACCTTATATGCAGCTATTATAGTGATCCGATGAATTTCCAGAATTTTTTAGAAACATATAAAAACTATTATTAAGCGACTTACGTTGTTAAGCTCAGGAAGACTTGTTCTTTGATGAGAAAATTATATTGAATCAGCTTTGGAGTCGTACTTATAATCACACAGAATGATTTAATGCTTCTCTCGCCTTATCATAACATTTTAATAAATTCTTAAAACTGAGTCAATTAAAATTTTAAGTTAAATTACATAAGTTCTAAATCTTAGGAAAAAATTATGTTAAATAATTCTGAGGTGTCTCGAATATTTCTAAAATTTTCGGTATAAACGTTTGCATTATGAATAAAAATTAATTGAAATTGTTGAACCATCATTTTATTATACTTTCCCTCTCTCAATGTTCAGGAAGTTTCTGCAGTAATTGTTGACAAATGTTTCTATATATTGTATAACAATTTCACCTGTTTTTTTTTTATAACTGTTGAAATCAGCAGTTTTTCATTAACTTTACCGTTTAACCTTCAGCAAACAGCCAGTGCAATTGTTTCCCCATTTACTTGCTTCACTTTGCGCACTTGACCATCACCAAAAGTTGCATTGGCCCACAAAAAAAAAAATAATAATAATATGAAACAGTAGCAAAAAAATATGAAAAAAAAAAAAAAAAAACGAAACCCCCAAAACGACAGTCAACTCTTCTTCGGTGGCGTATGAGTAATCAGCGTGTAGTGTCTGGTTTGTTTTGCTTGTAAGAGGCGGCCATTACAAATGTAAAATCTGTCGGGCCAGTAGACCAAATACTCCAGCCTCAGCCTTGACAGCGGCTTTAACAGTGCGAGAGTAGTGGTTGTTGGGTTGGCTTGTTCTTCTGTTAGTTTTGTTATTGAAAGAGAAAAAAAAAGAGCAAAGTGCAAATTTGCATGATTAAGAATTATTATGCGGCTGCCGTAGCTGTTGCTGCTGATGGTGGCAAGTTTATAGTCAATGTCAATGATAAGATAGATTTTTCTTTTGTGTCTGTCACTGTCAATGACAATAGTGGAAAGAGAGGTAGCTTGTTTTTGGGGGGTATCCTATTTAGACAATGGCAGCGTCATCAAGTTTTATGCGTTTTAATTAAATGAAATCGAAAGCCCCAGACAGAAAGATGGGAGACAAGCGCAAAGGAAATTGCTGTTTGCCGTTTGCTGTTTAGCTGTTTACTGCTCATTTGACCACAACAACATTCTACTCGTTTCCACTTGCACTTGACAACGAAAATGCTGGCCAACTTGCTGGAAAAACTCGTCAGCCATCAAACAATGGCATCCTACTTTTTTTTTTTTTTTTTTGGCCAATACAAGTCGCTCATACGCCCCGTTGGCATTGTTTTGCTTTTCCTTTCTTTGGCCCCCATTTTGTTGCACTTGCACTTTCTTTTTGCATTATGGTCTCTGGTGGAAAAACTTTCGATTTTCTCGCATAAAATAGCATAGAGAGAAACAAATAACAACAACAACAACAAAAAAAAAAGCAAATTATTTCTATTTTTGCTGTAAAGAAAATGAAAGCGAAAATGTGCAAAGGCGCAACACAGAGGCGAGATATGTTCGTTAGACTGAGGCTGGGGCAGGGGGAGGATGGATGCAGACGTCAATTGGGAAAATGGCAGCAATGCGCGTCAACAGTAATCACAACAACAACAACAACAACAACTAGTTAGCCATTTCATTTGATGTGACCAAGCATGCTGAACTGGCCAAAAGCGCTACCATGAGAGCTACCAAAATGGAGCCATATAGACGCACCCCGAGGCTAAATGCACTTCAAATACAAATATGTGGAATTTCTTAGTATTTGGAGTTTTGGTACAAAGGGAAAGGATCTCATAAATCTAAGTGAAGAGCATAGCCAAAATAAGGTTCAATAACTTCTAAACAAGGAGTAAAACCGTAATGACGAATAACGTTTAGGCTAACGGTAACTAATTTTGCCAAATGGCCAGAATTATGGAAATTACGTGAGGTTAACGAGTTAGCGTTATCAGGATACAATTGGTAAACGGAACGATTAACTTAACGATTAACGTTACGGTTGACGTAACAGTTAACGTAACGGTTTAAGTAAAGATTAACGTTACGGTTAACGTAGGTTAAAGCTAACTGGTTAAAGTTACGGCTAAAGTACTTGTTACGGTTAATTTAACGTAACGGTTAACGTAGCGGTTGACGTAAATAGTTTACGTAGCGGTTAAAGTAATAGTTAACGGGACGTAAAAATAACGGTTAACGCGGCGGTTAAACTACCGTACGCTTAACGAAACTTAACGTAACTTGGTTATCTTAACGATCAACGGAGCGGTGGACAATCTGAGTTACAGTGCAAAGTAACGTTACGTAACGTTAACGTAGTGGTTAACGTAACGATTTACCCTAGCGGTTGACGTAACAGGTTAACTTACGTAACGATTAAGCTAAAGTGAAGGTTAACGTAACGATTTACCAGCGGTTACTGTAACGGCTCAACGAAGCGGTTAACGAAGTTAAGGTAACGGTTAACGTAACGATTAACGTAGCTTAAGTAAGGGTTAATGTAGTTAGCGTAAGGCTCAAATATATTCAGCTAACGGGCCAAACAATTACCGACTAAACGGAGTTTTTCAGTTGTAGAAAATACGCCTGCAAAGTCGAAAATTGTGGAGAAACTAAAGTATAAGACTTTTAGCTCCAGAATATTTTTAGGCCCAACGTAACACAATTAAAATGGTGTAAAGTCGCCAATTTAAAAACACAAAAATGTTTTAACACTCAACAAATATTCCAAGATATCCAAATGAAAATCAATCCTAAACGATGTCAGAAGTAGGTCGATCGCTGATTAATAGCCCATTTCCACTGGCAACATTTCTAACATGTTAATTTCTTTACGACTTTGCCGTTTCCATTGTTGACATTCACAATGACACGAAACAGACCGTGGTTTCCTTTCGGTAGAGGCGCCACTTTCAAACGCTTGTGACTTCAAGTAAATTTCTTGCAAAAAAAAAGACACGACTGTCAGGAGCACAATTCCGCTGGGCTAGTCCATTGTCTTTCCCCAAGCTAAATACGCGATGTTTTATATTAATTTATTTATTGATCAAAAATTGTGCCTAGTTTAAAATTCAAATCAACTGATTATTGGTGATGACACTTTCGGAGCCTAAGAGTATCGATTAATAATTCAGTATTGTAAACAAAATAACAAATTATCTCCAAATGTTCCTCTCTTCTCTCAGAGAAAAACGTATAGCAGAAATCTTGACATTTCAGACATTTTTGTAATTCTCAAGAAATGTTGCAACATTTCTTTGGTGGATATAGGCTATTACTTAAACCAAGTACCAACGTATCGACTTGAGTACGAATTTACCAATCTCGAAATTTTTTGAACTAATTATCAAGTAGAATTTGAACTGGTCATGAGCCTTTTTGGGTTGACCCAATAATTCTGGGATTGTTTTAAGTAGTTCGTAATTGAAACTTCAATCCGAAAGTGATCAAATCAATTTTTTTTGAACTCTGAATTTAATCTCCAATTTGTATTTCTGTGTAAGCATTTTCCGCCAATTTTCCGTATTTTTTCAAAATTTTAAACTGCAGAGCTTTGAAAATAAATTTGAATCTGATCAGAAGAGTTTTATGACGATTAAATAATAAACAAATAGAATTTTTCGAAATCAATTTCCGCCATTTTTCTGGATTTTCCAAATTTGAAATATCTCTCTGGTAATATTTTTGTAGAGCTTTGAAAATAAGATTAAAGCTAAAGCTTGTTGTTGAAGTTTTAATTAAATTTTTGTGAAAATGAGTTTTGAAAATTTCATACAACTGATTTCTACAAATTTTCCACCTGCAAGTTTCCACGCTCATAGAATTTTTTGTCCTTATGGTCAAAATTCTAATAACAATCAAGAAGAACTATTTTATTTTTTCAAAGTCTATTCTTTTTAAGTGATGTTAATGTAAAATGCATTAAAACAATTTTGATTCAAAATTTCAACCAATTAACTAGCCCTTTTATTTCAATTTCCTACTTAAGGTAAATCAATTTTCCATTTTTCATTCAAATTGTCACAATTTAAGCCAGACGAAAGAAAATTTTAGAGCGTATCTCTTGGATACACCTGGCCGCAATTTAATGGCCAATTAGCCCCCGGTTGACCACAGAGCGCAAATTGCAGCCTGCAACAACAACAACAACAACAGCAACGTGAAAATCATGATTTTCCTAACCGACTTAGCCAGGTTGGATGACTTGGCCAGTTTGCACATGGCACATTTGTATGCATCGTCGACCGTTCATAATGAAAGTGAATTTCGCATACTTAGTTTTTCCACCAGCTTAGCTCTCAGACTACATACATACATACATATAAATATGTATGTGTGCATCTATCCAGCCATCCATCTCTGGCCAAGTGCCTATTGCCAATTTCTAATGCTGTATGTATGTGTGTGTGTGAGCATGGCCAAAACCAGTTGCTGCAACTTGTTGGCCGGCCAACAAGTAAAAGTATCTTAGTAGGCCGCTTTTGGCTTCGTCATCATCATGATCATGATTCGCCATCGGGTAACACTGACTGACTAACTGACTAACTGACTTCTTGGCCATGCGCAAAACGTAAACACTGGAAATCCACCAAAAGGAAAAGCGAGAGATTTGGCCACCACATGTGGAGTTTTTTGTAAGATGATTTCACATTCGCCGTTGTCCGTTGTTGATTTTCCCAAACATTTGTTTGTTGTTTGTTGTTATTTTTTTTTTCAAGTTTAAAGAGAAGTCCAAGCCGGAAAGTATTTATTTTAATTAAGCGCCTGGCGTTGGAGTTGGAGTGCACTGCCTTCAAATGTTCAAGTGTTGAGAGAAGTGTTGATGAGGGAGAGGGAAAAGGGGGGGGGGGGTTAGGTGTGTGTTTCTATGTTTGATTTCTGATATCCGAAAGCTATCAATTTGCTGTATTTTGTGTGTGTCAGATTTTACTTTCGCTTGTTAGTTGAATGAATCAGTTTTTTTTTAAGGATTTTGAAGATTTTTATGTTGATTGATTTTTAATCAATTTTTTATAGATTATAACTGAGCAATTAAAAAAAGGTTGAACTGATCTTAAGCATCTTATGATAATGTCAAAACATTTTCTAATAGGCCACAGTCGATCTATTTAATTACTTGTTTTGTACTTAAAATACTCAAATTCAAAAATCACATTTAAGATTTTGAAAATTCTTAAATCCGGATTTATTTTGATAATCTGGTAGAGTGCATTATAATTTTATCTAAATGTTTGCAGCGCATAGAAGGAAACTTTTCTTATGAATTTTACACTAACTTGGACCGTCTTTGGGGTACATTCTTACCCCAGTACATTTATATGAGAATCAAACGAATTCAAATGGATTTTTAATTAAGTTAATAATTTTGTTAAAAAACCTTTGGTGTATTTTATGTAATTTGACTGTTCTATAATTTTGGAAAAAATTCCGAAATTCTTGATTTAAGAATTTTTTATTTACCTTTTAGAGTGCATTATAATTTTGTCAAGAGATTGAGAGAAGCTCGGCTTGGCCCTTTGGGGCTGGAACAGCCAGATTTACATAATTTTGTCCAGTTGCTTGTAACGCATGGAAAAAAGCGTTTCTTATAAAATATAATTTTTTTTGCATTTTTTCACACCTATAAGAAATTCAAATGAATAAATTTAATAATAAATATTGTTAAATTAGTACCCTAATTCGAATTTAATTGCACTACATATTTTGGTAAATCGAAAATTCTTATCGAATTTTTTAATTAGCTTTTAGAGCAAATTTAAATTTAATTTTTTAAATTTCCAGTAAATTTTATGAGCATTAATCGAATTTCAAATGGATATTTTGTGTTTATAAATCAGATTACATGTTTAGAATTATATCTTAAAATAAAGATTAAATGTTCTGTCTTCTACAAAGATTATGCGTTCATAATTTGGAGTGGTTCCGGACAGTTTTGATTAATCAATGTTTGTGTTTGGACATCAAATTTTTGATTCTGTTACAAATTCTCGATTTTGGTACTAAAATACCCCAAGGATAGTTTGCTTGATTCTGACTCACAAAATGTTTGAATATTCTTCAAATTTGTGTTAAAAGTTTCATGGGGTACAAATGTACCCCAAAGACAGTTTGATTGATTCTGATTTACAAAATGTTTGAATATTCTTCAGTTCAGTTCATTCAGTTTCTTAAATTTTGCATTGAAAGTTTCATGGTGTACAATTGTACCCCAAGGATAGTTTGATTAATTCTGACTCACAAAATGATTGAATATTCTTCAAATTTGAGTTTCATGGTGTACAAATGTACCCCAAGGACAGTTTGATTAATTCTGACTTACATAATGTTTCATGGGGTACAAATGTACCCCTAGGACAGTTTGCTCGATTCTGATTCACATATTGTTTGAATATTCTTAAATTTTGCGTTTAAAGTTTCATGGGGTACAAATGTACCCCAATGACAGTTTAATTGATTCTGACTCATATAATGTTGGAATATTCTTAAATTGATTGTTAAAAGTTTTTTGGGGTACAAATGTACCCCAAAGTCAGTTTTGATGCTTAAAAATAGTTGGAATGATTTGACATTTAATCAACCGTTAGGGAGAGTGGAAGGCTTGTAATGGGGCTTCTAAAAGAGGCTTCATATTGATAAATATAATTAAAGAAGACTTGTATTAAAAATATATAAAAAAATTGTATATTTTTACAAAGTTTCTTGTCTTCAAATACAACCTTGTGGGCCCAAGGGCCGACAGGGAAATTTGTAAATATATTGACCACTTCTTCTCCAATATGATAATGAATCACATTCCCAGTTTCTAGCTCTATTTCTAAAATGTTTCCTAACCTGTTAAATGTATTTGTTATTTATTTATATATTTGTTTTTCATTGTGCATAAACTTTAGCCATATAACTGACCTACGTGCCAATGAATATTCAAATAGCAAAATACAAGTCTATGCATCCAAATGCACTGCAAATGTTTCTCGAATGCTCTAATCTCTATTGCCGTCGTCGTCGTCGTTGCCGCCGCTGCTGCTGCCGTCGTCGCCTCCGTTGTCGTCGTCGCTCAACAAAAGTTGATTAAACTGCACAATAACACACGGCAACAACAACAATTTTCAAGTTCAACACATTTGTACATAAAGATACAATACATAAATTCAAAAGAGCATTTCAACTGGAAAATTCCCAAAATGAAAAAAAACATCAAAATTGATTGCAAAAGTATATTTTTTTTTTTTTTTAAAGCGAAAGCAGCCAGCCAAAGCAACTGCAACATAAATCACAACGAAATTCTCACACTTTATTATGGAAACAAAAAACTATTAACTAAAAGTGCAAACTAAATGCAAAATGTTGTTGTTGTTTTTTGTTAGTTTTTCTATATGCATTTATGTGTCTAGTTTGTGTGTGTTTCGTGCGTTTGATTTTTGTTGTTTGTTTATGTGTTTTATTGAAAAAGATTTTCAATGCCATTATAATACAACTGTGTGTGTGTGTGTGTGTATGTAAGTTGTAAATGCAAGCAAAGCAAACGTCCGTCTAACTGTACGACCGTCAACCGTAAGCATTGGGGCAGAGAGACGTTAGAGGCATTGCTATTGGGGTAGGTGAAGGGGGGGGGGAACACGAAGCTGACAGCAGCGGCAGCAATATCAACTGCTACGTTGACTGCAGCTGCAGCAGCTCATCCGCTCGACTTTGGCTAGGTAGTGACTGCTATTAAACATGTACGTGGGGCGGATGAAAAGTTTAACAAAATGTTAATGCATTTTATATCGATTTCTGTAAACGAGACTTGTATTTACTATGAATTAATAGAGTTTTGAAAAAAAAAAACGAGAAGCAAAGCTAACTTCGACTGTGGAACTTCAACTGATTTATCGGTAAAAATATATAGGATATGATATCAGATATTTAAAATTTTGAAATCATTGTAATAAAAATTTGATACCATAAAAAAAACTTTCTTAGTAAAACACATTTTCCGACCGATCGGTCCTATGGCAGCTATAGCTATAGTCATCCGATTTTGATAATTTTTTCAAAATTATGTGAAAGCATATAAAACTAATATATACCAAGATTGGGGACGCTACGATAAAAAACAAAAAGTTTTTCTCACTAGAAGTAGTTTTTTTGACCGACCGTTTATATGGCAGCTATATGCTATAGTCATCCGATTTTGATAAATTTTTTCAGAATTGTGTGGAAACATAAAAACAAAATATACTACGATTGGAGACGCTACGATGAAAACAAAAAGTTTTTCTCACAAAGACTTATTTTTCGACCGATCGTTCCTATGGCAGCTATATGCTATAGTGATCCGATTTTGATACATTTTTCCAGAATTATGTGGAAGCATATAAAACTAACATATACCAAGATTGGTGACGCTACGATGAAAAACAAAAAAGTTTTTCTAACTAGAACTAGTTCTTAGACCGATCGTTCCTATGGCAGCTATATGATATAGTCATCCGATCCGGCCGGTTCCGACATATTAGTTGCTGTGCAGTAAAAAGAAGACTCTGTGCAAAATTTCAGCTCGATAGCTTTAAAACTGAGAGACTAGTTCGCGTAGAAACAGACAGACGGACAGACAGACGGACGGACGGACAAGCGGAAATGAACTCAGCTTGTTGTCCTGATCAAGAATATATATAGTTTATGGGGTCGGAAATGAATATTTCTATGCGTTACAAACTTCTGGGCAAAATTAATATACACTTTTCAAGTGTATAAAAACAAGTACGTACCTTAACGAATCTAAGAAGGGATTTTGAAGGAAAATTCTACCCCCTAAAGTAGGAATATTTGAGATCGAAAATAATATTTTGAAAACCTGACCTACAATCATCTAAGCTAGATCAATAAAGAGTTAGAATAAGAACTACTACTGCGAAGGTTTCGACATAAATTGTCCTAGGAGTACATTGTTGGGGTACAAATTTACCCCTAGGACAATTTGATGGATTTTGACTCATATAATTCGTACATTTTCTTGGGGTACAAATGTACCCCTAAGGACAATTTCATTCAGTCTGACTCACATAATGTTTGAATACTCTTACATTTTCTTGGGGTACAAGTGTACCCCAAGATAAATTTGATTGATTTTGACTCGCATAATGTAAGTGACTTTTAGAATTTCTCCCCATCTGCTTTAGACTTTTCAGACTTTTCTAGACTTTTCAATAATTTGGACCAAGCTGCGACATTTGAGTTTGTATTTGACAGCCTTTAAAAGCAAACAAGCTTGTGAATTTCAATGAAAATCAGCAAAGTGGTCCCATTAATTTGGATTCATAAAAATTTTGAATATTCTTACATTTTGCATTAAAAGTTTCTTGGGGTACAAATGTACCCCTAGGACATTTTGATTGATTCTGACTCATATAATGTTTGACTATTCTAACATTTTGCATTATAAGTTTCTTGGGGTACAAATGTACCCCTGGGAAAATTTGATTGATTCTTACATTTTTTTTTGGGGTACAAATGTTCCCTAGGACATATTGATTGATATTAATATATAATGTTTGACTATTCTAACCGTTTTGCATTAAAAGTTTGTTGGGGTACAAATTTACCCCTAGGACAATTTGATGGATTTTGACTCATATAATTTTGACATTTTCTTTTTGTACAAAATGTACCCTAAGGGACAATTTTATTGAGTCTGACTCACATAATGTTTGAATATTCTTACATTTTCTTGGGGTACAAATGTACCCCAAGATAAATTTGATTGATTTTGACTCACATAATGTTTTAATATTCTTACATTTTGCATTAAAAGTTTCTTGGGGTACAAATGTACCTAGTATAATGGATTCTGACTCTCATAATGTTTTAATACATATTTTTAAATTTGCAAATAGGACAATTTGATTGATTTCTGACTATTATTTTTAAAATTACTTTTTGGGGTACAAAAGTACCCCAAGATAAATTTGATTGATTTTGACTCACATAGTGTTTCAATATTCCTACATTTCGCATTAAAAGTTTTTTGACTGTTTTTTCGTTTTGTATATGGGCACTTCACAGTCTACCAACCGAAAGTTCTTTAAAGTTACTTTTAGAATAATGAAAATACATGATAGGCTAAGTACATTTACTGGCAGATTTTCGTGCATTTTCTTTTGATTTACAGCTCTAAGGGTTGGCAATTCCACCTTTCACAAAACTTTAGCTCAAACATTGTTTTTATTGTTGTTGAAAATTTAGAAAATTTTTTCTAAAAATATCCCAAATGAAAATTAAGTAAAGTCTGTAACGTCACTCAGTATAAAAAGCAAATAACAGACAGAGAAATGATTTTTATATTTGTAAATTGGAAAACAATCTTATATTTTTAAATGACTTGAAAAAGTTTCACACAAAAGATTTTTATAATTTTTAATTCAACACCATTTTTTTAAGTAACGTCACGTAAAGCATATTTTTTTATAACTTTGAGTTTGGGCCGATTCTTGTAATTTTTACTAAAAAAAATTTGCAAAATTGAACATTAAAAAAAAAAATTAAACTTGTCGACACTTTTTTTTTCCTAAAATTTTGTATATCTCGTCTTCAAATCTGGTATGTAAGCTACCCCTGACCTTCAATTGTCTATGCTAGATTAATATAAGGGATCAAACAAAATTCAACCGCGTTCCTATTCTTTGGTGTCACACAAAGAAGAATTATGGTTTAAATTTCTAGGGGTACATTTATCAATTGTGGAATTGTAAAAAGTAGGTCGATTCCTGAATTCCTTAAACGAAGGTACGAAAGGATTGACTTGAGTTCGAATTTACCAATCCCGAAATTCCTAGACATGATTTTCAAGTAGAATTTGAACTTAACACAAGAGTTCTGGGATGGTTCCAAGACTTTCGTACTTGAAACTTCAATGCAAAGAAAATAGCTTCCCAATTTTTCTTCTGTGCAATGAATGATTTTTGTAGAATTTTATCTGGAAACAGCAGTAATACTTATCGACTTAAGCTAATAATTTGCCCAAATTTTGATGAAAAGATTTTTGGAAAACAGTGTTGGAAAAATGTCTTGGAAAATAGTGTTGGAAAATTTTTAACAAAAACAGTGTTGGAAAATAGGCTTGAAAAACAGTGTTGGCCACAATATTGAAAATAGTGTTGGAAACAATGTTAAAAAGCTGTATTGGTAAATACTGTTCGAAAACAGTGTTGGAAAACAGTGTTGGAATACAGTTTTGTAAAAGTTCCCAAAGGTCAAATGGTCTAAAACATACTACTACTAAGTTTAATTTTTCCAAAAACAGTGTTGGGAAATAGTGTTCGAAAACAGTGTTGTAAAAGTTCCCAAAGGTCAAGTGGTCTAAAACATACTACTACTAAGTTTAATTGCAATGCCACGGTTGGCCTGGCGATTGCTTGAATGTATGCTGTGGCCGTGTGAACGTTTTGCGTTACGCGTTATGCGTTACACGTTATTTTGAAATTGAATTGTACCTCATTCTTTTTTTTTTAAGAAGTTTTACATCAAAAATGGAAATCGATTTAAATCTTGATCAGTTGTTTGCAGCAATTAGCTAGCAAAAGTAACTGTACACGCCCGCAAAAAGCTCATTTTGAACCCTTTGGCGAATATTCAGCGAATGTTAATTGTATGAAAATATGAAAATGCTTTAATATGATAACTTTTATTGTTGTACATAAATTATTATTCACATATTTTTTATATTAAGCAATTTGAACTATTTTATCTTTGCTACCTAAGCCCAACCCGTATATGAATTAATAATCTGCTCGAAAGAAAGTTTTTTTCCCCCGACATGGATGGCCGGCAAATTGATCGTGCAATAATTACTGCATAGCAGCAAGTTGCAGTTGCATTGCTGGTGTGGCTGCTGCTGCTGGGGATGATGATGAAGTTGTTGCCGCAAATGGAAAGCAACGAGAGGGAAAGTGTTTTTTTTTTTAGCCAGTGTTGGCAACATTTTCATTTTCCATGGCATGTCGCTAATAAGACCAATCATAAATGCCGCATAATAGAGACACACTGACATTGAAAGAAGCGGAGGAGTCAAGTCTGCTGCTGCTGCTGCTGCCAACACGGTAGCCTAAGTGAGATCGATTGGCAGCAACTGCAACTAAAAAGTCAACGTCAACGTCAAATTTTGCAACGTCGACGACTGCAACGACATTCAACCGATAGAAGTCAAAGTTCTGTGAGAAGGCGACAGATAACACGTCACTTGACTCAAATGGGGACATGGACAACATGCGTGCCGCCGCCAGCCCGTTCGCCACCTCTCCCTGTCCCCATCCAGTCGGCCACTCGAGAGTCGACATGAATCGTTGTTAGCTTCGTTAGGTACCCCACGGGCAGTTCAGTTTCCTCCCCCCTCCACCACCACCACCTCTCCCAGTTCTCTCGTTTATTTATTTTATATTTTATAGAATTTTGCGCGTATCGAACGTTGCGGTTGCATGTTGCAACGGGCGGAACAGAGGGCGGCGGGCAATGCTTATGGCGAACAACAAATAGAAAAAAAAAATACATTTTTCAATTTAAACTGTTGTTGTTGCTGTTATTGTTGCTGCTGCTGGCGTTCGTTGTTCTCGGTTGCATTTTATTTGATTTGATTTGAAATTCTCATTGCGTTGCAGTTAAAGCCTATTGCCAATTGCTGTTCCTTAGCTGCTTAGTTGAGAGCCAATGTCTCTAATAGATTGCTGATTGCCATAATGGGTGTTGAAATAGTTAATTGAAATTTGAAATCATTTTTCGAAATTCTAGGAATTAATTAAAATACTTTTTTTAAGTAATTTTTATAAAATATTTTTAATTATAAAATTTTATTTCATGATAGGAATGAAAGCCATAAAAATATAAGCAATATTTAAATTTTAAAAATCTAACGCAAGGGCGCAGCAACAACAACCTATTTACAACACTTTTTCTAAATTTTGTTTTAAAAAAAAAAAAAAACAAAGCTGAAACTAATTTTCTTTCTGAAATTTTTTTACTTTTCCCCCCAACTTTATTTTTTTTTACTTTTTTTTTCCCTCTTCATTCCGCTCACAAATGGTACTCCGATAAGAATATTTTTAGAATATGGGTGCCAGGTTTTTTTTGATAAAATCTCTTCAAAGCTATTAAATTAAATTAATCTTGTAAGCCTCGAAAAACTACAATAGTTTTTACTTTTAACGTAAGCCTCGAAAAACTAAAAGTTTACTTTGAGTCATTAAATAAAAATGACAGAAAATAGCAAATGCCTTGTCTTGAAATGACAGAAATTTGCCTCAAAATGACACATAATGGGGCAACCTAACTAAGGCTGGGTTCACACTGTTCGACGCATGAGACATGACCATCCAGTAGGCCCTTAAGTTGTCTTGTTTTAAGTGTGAATAGCTAGTCATTTGTCATTCAAAACAATAAAACATTGCAACTTCCTAGATTATCATGTCTCAGGCGTCAAACAATGTGAACTCAGCCTTAGGGCCGTTTTCTCATCTTCATGGATTTTAAATCTAAGTGATTTTTATGTTGCCTACTTTTAGGATGGGTCCAAAATCATACGCGAGTCGTTTAAACACCAGCACAGATATTTTTAAAGCGACCTAAAAGTAAGCAACACATATTTTCTTAAAAAGCACCTAGATTTGAAAGCCATGAAGATGAGAAAACAGCCTTAAGATCCGTTTTCTGACCGATGGGTTCTATGTCAGCTATAAGATTTATTAAACCGATATGGACAAATTTTAAAGAACTGTTTAAAAACGTTTGAAATTAATAATTGCCTTTACTGAAAACAACAAGTTTTTCGCACTAAAACTCATTTTCCGAACGATCGGTATATCCTTTTGTATTCATAAGATATAGTCTTTCGATTTAGAACAAATTTGACTGATATTTTTGAAACCTTATTAACTGCATAATAAATTTATTGATTGAAATCATTAAGTTTTTTCATTAGGACCCATTTAACGACTGATCCCTCCTATGACAGGTAAATCCTATGTGTAAAATGATTATATAAACTTTGCTAGTGTATAAAAAATTTTGAATATAATGTCGTTTCATTTTAAAGACATAATAAAACAACTTTGGGTGAATGTTTTTGACAAACAGTCTCAAACTCCAACCAATACGGTATAAATTTGTTCTAATCCAAGTTTATGAACTATATTAATTCTGTTCAATAATCTATTTTTTCTTTTTGGTTTCAGATTATGGTAAGTTTTGGAATACTGACAGCCGATTTAACTTTTTTCGAGAGAAGAACTTTATATACTTTTACTTAAAAACACGTAAATTTCATATGGGCACGAGTGGGCGTTTTTGCATTGGTCGAAAGCGATTTGTAAGACACATTAAATGGGGTTTTAAATGTTTTCAAAAATGTATGGGAATATCTAATCTGTAATGCCAATTTTTTTTGCTGAAAGTACTTGATCTGCTTTAGATCTGGCCTTTTGTAATTTCTTGTTTATATACAAAAATTTTTATAAATAATTTAAGAGGAAACACAATTGAAAAACTTTTTTTATAACAGTTTTGACATGTTAATCTATATTCCAAAAAAAATCGAAGAAAATCAGAAGAAAAGGATAACACTAAATTTGATCGCGTTTTGTCACAAAATTTAGTCTTTTATCAGAACTTTTAAAATGGGATTATTCTGAAAGATCAGGGGTAAAAATTAAAAACTTAAGTTAAAAATTATTTTAAGAAGATTTTAGTAATCTAGCTTTTTTTCTGAACTTGTGCTTGCGAGAAGAGTTATAACTTGTATAAAAGTCGGCCTGTTCTTAAAAGATAATAATAAATAGTAGATTAGACAGATCGCTTACAAACAATTTGTAAGAGATTTATTTAAAATCATAGTAACCATTTTTTATTTTTATTCGATATTTTTAAAGTATTTTTTGGTTTTTTTTTCGGTATTTTTGGTATTTTTCGGTATTTTTTTCGGTATTTTTATTTTTTCGATTTTATCAACCTTTTTTGTTGTTATAATCATAAAAAGGTGTTAATAAGCCATGGCTAACTAAAATCTGTGGTAAAATGCAGCGCTACAAACCCAAATCATTTTTGCGGAGGTCCGGTTCGCGGGTTCGAACCAAAAATGATCAACGGTTAAGGTTAGAAATTTTAGGTTTAAGGTTATTGTAAAGTTTTGTTAATTCAGTTTTAAAATTTTTATAGAAAAGCCAATTATTCTTTGAAAATTTAAAAAAATATTCAGAATTTTCGGTATTTTTTTATATTTTAAATCTACGATTTAATTTATTCGCAATTCACATTTATCAGTTTGTTTCTTCGAGTATTTGTTGGTCTATTCTACTTCTTTGATCAGCCAAAATAAATGTTAGGGTTGTGAAAGCCCGCTTAACTAAGACTTGATACTTTTGTTGAACCGGACCGAAAGTTTTGGTTCGGAAAAGGTTCAGGTTTAACTATTTTCCAGTTTAAAAAAAAATGATTCGAAACTCCGAGATCGACCCGGTTCGGTTAAAAACCGGTTTGCAGTCCTGCAAAGTGGCAATAAAAAGCTATTTTTTATAATAATTTTTAAATAATTCTTATTTTGGCATGTTTGTTTTGTTTTTTTTTTTGTGATCTATTAGAAAACTTAACATATTTTTAATCGCTCTAGTTTTGTACTGTAATATAGTGTATTAAACCAATTCAATTGCTTTAAGATTGTACCATGATAAATCCTCAAAAATAACCAGATTAGTAAATACCCTAAAAAAAGAAGAAAGTATAAACTCTTTACACTAAGGGTTGTTTCCTCATCTTCATGTTTTTTTAATCTTGATGGTAATTAAGAAAAAAATATGTTGCCTACTTTTAGGTATCTTTAAAAAATATCTATGCAACATACCTAAAAGTGGGTAGCATGCATTTTCTTAATATCCACCAAGATTTGAAAAACATTGAAATGAGAAAACGGCCCTAAGTACAAGTATTTGAAATCAACACAAACAGCAGAGAAATATAATGAAATAATCCTTTTACCAAGTACCCAAATCTCTTTAGTATTAAACTCCTATATCTGGTTTCCCTATTAAAAACAACACCCTGTATCGTGTAACTAACGCACAATTACCCATAGACACAAATGCAAGCCAAGAGAAACACATTGAATGCATTTTATTTGCCTAGGCATATTTTTAATTTGCGAGGAAGGAGAACAAATAATGAATACAAACACTTACACTCACACACTCACTACCACAGAGAGAGGGAAGTGACACAGACAGACAAACAACTGCAACTAGAATAGAGCGAGTTGTTAAGCGAACGAATGCGAATGCGAACGCGAATGCGACTGTGAGTACGAGTAATAATAATAGCAACAAAATTTCCTTTTCTAGGTCTAGGCCAGATGCACAATTACATTCTAAAATATGCATACAGTAAAGTGAGAGAGTGTGTGTGTGTGCGAGCGAATTGTGCAGGCCGTCTCCGGTTCGTTTCAAAAACAACAACAGGTAACTGCATAAAAGTACTTTCAATATAGGGCCTGGCCTGACATTTATTCACCGTATTTATTCACATGATTTGTTCGCATTTCTTGGTAGTTCCTGCAACCTATAAATAATAAATGTGTGTGTTTTTTATATATGCATTTATACATACATATATCACATATTGCAGCCGGATTATAGATGCACACGTTGTAGTCAGACATCCGCCTAATATTTTCTGCTGCAATTGCAGTTGTTGTTGTTGTTGTTGTTGTTGCTGTTCTTATGCCTCTTACGCATGCAATTTTCGCTTTCGTTTTTCGCGTATGCTGTTTATTTTGTACATTTTGAAGGACAGGCCAGCATGGTGTCTATGTGTCGATGTGTCTGGGTGTCGATCTGAATACCGAACTAACAACGCCTGTCTGACTGCCTGACTGACTGACTGACTGACTGTTTGCCTTGCGCCTTCTTATGAGCTTGCATATGTATGTATGTACGAGTTTCTGCACACATTTTTCTCACATAACACGAGTGCAATGGTTAAGATTCTTTACGCATTTTATTTGTGTTGAAATAATTATGTTTAGCCTGAAGGAAAATATATTTAGAGTTGTATTTAAACACATACAATGGTTGGGAATGGTTTACAAATTCTTGACTAAACATTTGCTCAAAATTCAATGAGCATTTCTTCTGAAATTTAGTAACTTTGTTATATTAAATTAAAGATGAAACCTTCTGAGCCCTCGCTTTCTGCAGTAGACAGTCGATTAGTGTGGGATAGCAAACGCTTCCCCAAGAAGTAATACCTCAGTTAAGCTAGGGGAGGACAATATGCTTAAAAAGTCAAACTTAAGCTTTGAGAAATAGGTTGCTCTCCGTCCAATCAAACTTCCAAAGTTTAAAGCGAGCGGATTCACATATCTGGTTAACATGGGGCCCACACAGGTGACTCTCCTGTCAAGTGTAACTCTTAGATACGTTAGAGGGTCTTTATGAGCAATCCCGGCCCCTTTCAGGGCAAGCTAAGCAATTTAAGTGTCCTATATTCCAGCAGGAGGCCCAACATTCAAATTCACCTAGAAATCTAGTGTGACCAGTACCTCATTTGGCCGCTTTGACGCATATATGGTCACACTGGAAGTTTATGTGAATGCTAAATTGATTACGAACAATTTCGCGTCAAAAATTTTAAAGAATTGGCCTTTACCTAACGTGATGAAGAACTTTCATACGAAAATCATGTAGATTTATCATTATCCCCTACTCTACTAACTAAAAAAAAATCAATTGTAATTTTCCAACTTTTCATTCTTATTTCAAAATTAAAAATAAAATCTTCTTCCAAATGCCCTTCGTGTCAAACAGTGTGGGTGAACCATTTAAATAACTATTAAATTTTATTATTTGTTTAAAGTTCGAAAATAATATACAAATGAATTTTAATTGATGTATTTTTTAATTTTTATAAATTATTAAATTTTTAAAATTTGTAAACCCGTTCACCTGTATGTAACAGGCAGAAGAAAGCATTGTCGACCCCATAAATTTTATATATTCTTGATCCACATCAACAGCCGAGTTGATTTAAATTAAAAATATATATACTTTATAGGGACGCAAATGTTTCTTTCTGCCTTCATGATACCCTCTTTTTCTCCCATTTTAAATGGTATTGGTTTTCCTTTTATTTATGGTATTTTACTTTTTTTTAATGAAACAATTGAGTGAAAAAAGGCAACACTGCGTATGAGTAATTCAAAACCGCCTTTTTATTCACTTTGCTCAAGAGTTTGCAACGCATAGAAATATTAATTTCCAACCTCATAAACTATATATGTACTTTAATCAGGATATGATTTTGTAATAGTCTAGTATTTAAAATTGAAAATTTATTTTATTTAATATCCTATTATGACCTCAAAGCGGAAAACCACTGGAACGACATACGTCAGTCCTAGTCGATGTCTCACTCTTCATCACGCGCATGTTGACGTATTTGTTTTTTTTTTCTGGATCTGACTACTATATTCTCAGCTGTCAAACTAAATTTAAAGAATTTTATGCTTGATATCTTGACCTAACTTTTAGTGGGGGATACCTAACCAAAATACATTTAAAACCCTTTTTCCTTCCCTAAAAACATTCTTGAGATCATACCTATTCGATAAGCCAGGGGCTTTAAATGCAGAAAAACCCCTGAATTTCTACAAAAATAATACTGTAGTATAATATTCAATATATGCAAAATCCGTTATTTACAATAGTTATAAATATTCATAAAAGAAAAATCTATTCTAATTTCGATATCATTTTTTTAACCCTATTTCGAGATACTTTAAACTGAGATTCTTAAAGGTTCTGAAATTCTGGTGTTAACCGAATATGCAGTTTTACTTTCCGTTTAATTATGCAGCATTTTAAGGATCAACCCAGTCGGCATTTTCTAAAATTTTCAAACACACTCGAGTCTTTTTCAAATTCCCAATTCAGATTAAAATTCATAAATTACTTTGTGAGAACCTTGACTCTTCTTAAAGACTCGCTTATAAGTCGCTTTTCGAATAAGTTTCGACTCATTTATGAGTCATATTTTAAAGCATTTTCGAGTCCTTTTCGAGACATATCTCAGTCATATTTCTAATCATTTCTCTAGTCCTTTTGAGCCATATTTCTCATCATTTGCTAGTGCAGTTTTGATTGATAAAAAAGGGAATAATAAATAGTTGCCCAGTCATTATTTTATGAAATTTCCAATCACACTTGAAACCTTTTTCGAGTCCTCAAACAGATTTACGAAATATATAGGAAATAGATACAGATATTTAAAATTTTCAGATCATAGAAATAATAATTTGATCTTTAAAAATTTTGATAAACCTAGAGCGGTGACTCTTCTTGAAGACTCGCTTATAGGTCGGTTTTCGAAAATCAGCTTTTTCGACTACATTTCTTGAGCTTATCTATTTTCATCCGATTTTGATAACTTTTTTAAATATCTATCTCAGTCGTATCTCACTAACCGTTGTCTAGTCCTTTTAAGCCATATTTCGTATCATTTACTAGTGCTGTTTGCTTGAGTAAAAAAGAGACTAAATAAACAGTTGCCCAGTCAAGCATTTAATGAAGTTTTGATCGGACACTCAAGACTTTTTCGAGTCCTTCAATTCAAATTGAAATTGTCATAAATGGGCTCATTTTCAGATCATAAATAATACTTTGATCGGTAAAAAAATGGTAGCCTAGGCGTGACTCTTCCTAAAGACTCGCTTATAAGTCGGGTTTCGAATCAGTTTCGATTCATTTTCAAGTCATATTTCTAAGCATTTTCGAATCATATTTCAATCGTATTTCAAATCGTTTTCTAGTCCTTTTGAGCCATATTTTTTTATCATTTGCTAATAATAAGAATAATAAGCAATTGCCCAGTCAGTATTTTATGAAATTTTCGATCAAACGTGAGTCTTTTTCGAGTCCTCAATCAAATTTAAATAATAAATGCGCTCATTTTTCAGAACATAAATGATGTTTTGGTCGGGAAAAATGATAGCCCAAGCCGTGACGCCTCTTGAAGACGCTTATAACTCGATTTTGTGTTCAGTTTCGACTCATTTTCAAATCTTTTTCGAGTCATATTTGAGTCGATCTAGCATTTTATGAACTTTTCGATCAAATTCGAGTCCTCAATCTTTTTAATAAGCATTGTTTATTATAATTCGCTTATAACTCGATTTTGTGTTCAGTTTCGACTCATTTTTGAGTCTTTTTCGAGTCATATTTGAGTCGATCTAGCATTTTATAAACTTTTCGATCAAATTCGAGTCCTCAATCTTTTAATAATGCATTGTTTATTAGCGTTGCTCGCTTTCATGTATTGTATAAGACCTCATTCTGATTGAAATACTGATGTCAGATCATAAATGATTCTTTTATTGGAAGAAAATGGTTTCAAAGCCTCGACTCTTCTTGAAGAGTCACTTATAACCCTTTTTTTCAATTTTGATTCATTTTGCATTGTCCAGCTCTAGATTTTGTTAGTTAAATCACATTTTAAGCATATGAATGAGTCATTTTCGAGTCTTCTTTAAATCGCAGAAGAAATTTATCGCTTTTTAATCAACAAGATGACTCGAAAAAGATTCATTCAGGCGAAAGGACTCAAATGTGATTCATAAATTGCTAGCTGGGAATAAGCAAATGTGTATCGTCCAGCTGGGTGAAATATTACTGAAAAGCAATCACATTTCAATCCCCTGCTAGACCAATTTGCTTAGTTAAATTACATTTTAAGCATCTGAATGAGTCATTTTTGAGGCTTCCTTCAAACGCACATGAAACTAATCTCTTCTCAATTATCTAGAGGACTCATCTTCCAAATGCAGCACCCAGCAATAACCGGGCTAGGGTTGTTGTTGTTTGACACATAATTTTTTGCCTGGCCATAAGCCTTCTGAGGATCATTCCTGTTCCGAAACCTTCACTCGATTAGGCGAATGGGTTGATTAGTAATCAATTTGGCATTGACCTGTTGGCCAATTCCGTGTATACGCCTGACTGAGTGTAAGGGTAATACTGCTCAACTGTTCCCAATACACATCCAATTAGTTGTTGTGCATTTATGACATACATACAAAACGATTTTCCGCTCATTTTCCCCATTTCCCGACAAAACGTAAAATAAAAAGAAAATGAGAAAATGTGAGGCAGACATCTATCATGCATATCCGTTTCCACAAATAAGTCGCTGTACATATATAAGTATGTATGAGTGTCGGCACGATCACAGAAGGTTACACATTATGGACACAGAAGATGATGATGCTGCCGCTTGAGTGGGATGATGCTGGTCTAAGTGGACTGACAGGAGATGCTAATTAGGGGCAACACTTTATAAGCCCAAATGACTTTTTTATTTACAACAAATGAAATTGTATGCCTGCCAATGGGTCAATTGGGGGAGAAGACGGAAAATGGATATGCCCACAGAAGAAGCGCCAACAGTTTTTTCTTCTTCTTTCTTCTATCTATCCACATTTTATTTTGTGGGGAGCATTGCAAAAAAAAAAAAAATGGGGGGAGGAGAGCTTTCGCACACTCTTGCCCGAGCTCACACACTTATATAGCGCTGCCTGCTCTGTCTATGTATGCGAATGTGTGTGTGTGTGTTTGTATGTATGTACAGGCGGGTGCAGCGAACTAATTCAAGGCTGCATACCACACGCTATGGCAAAAATAAAGCTATCAATGTGTTTGTTGCTCTCTGTTAGCTCGCGCTCTCCAAGTGTGTTTCTTTTCTCTGTGTGTGAGTGCAAGACAAGTTCAGCGCTAAACATTCAAAGCCGTCCCCAACTTAGGGGGGAACAGTGTATGTGTGTGTATGTGTGTGTGTGCTGAGGTGGGGTGGGGTGGTCTGGGCTGGGGAACGGGAACCACACCGCAGACTGTGACTGAGAATTTTGTAAGGTTGTATCATCGTCGTCGTCGTCGTCGTCTCTGTCGTCTCCGTCGTCGACGTTGCCTTTTGTTTTCATTTCTGCTGTTTAACGAGATGCGACTGCGACGTTGTCGGCACACGCTCTAATGCAATCAAAAGCTAAGCGAACATCGCACAAACTGGATCTGAAACCGAGCTTCAACACAGTTACAGGCACGGCTTGAGGTCAATTTAGGGCCCAACTTGATCAGTTACGTTTTTTTAATCTTACTAATAAAAAAAAATAAAAAAAATTGCCTTGTGAATGAGCCTAAGATTCATATAATATAGAATGGATTGAGAGAAATCCCGGATACCTTTTGATTTTGTTAATATTGATTAAGTGAAAACTAGGGTTACATTATTTAAAAATCAAACTAATTAAAAAAAAAAAGGGTTCCTTTTGCATTTTCTAAGTACATTGTAGAAAAGGTACTAGAAATGGCCGCAGGAGAAAAAAATTTTGATAATATTCCGTCCGCACTGCAGCCACTTCTATACCGTCCCGTCCTTAACCCGATACAAAATTGTCAATGAAATCCATTTTCCGAATCTGATCCTGATTTTAAAATCTATTTCTTCCCGACCGCTACCTTAAATTATATATTCAATCCCGTCCCGTGCCGTCTTCAACCCAATCTCAAATATTTTTGGGGTCGATATCAAGAAATAATTACATGCAATAGGAACTTTTATAATGCTCTTAGTTATTTTTTATTCAGGAACAGAAAGCTTTTTAAAGTAATCGCCTTAAAATCGACGGTTTCTTCTTTCAGTATTATAACTGGATGTAAAAACATTTTGTCGCTTTGCAGGCAGCTGTACCATTCTCTTTTAGAGACTACGGCGAATTTAAACTCAAAATTGGTACCATTTAAAAATTGAATTTCATGAATTAATCCCGACACGAGAATTTTTAAAAGCTTTTCCGTGCCAATTTCGCACTTTTTTTCTGGTCCCGCCCATTTCTGGACATAAATTTACAGTCGAGTAACTAAATTTGCGCGCGTGATTTGAATTTAAACGTTTCACGACGTGATCGTGAGAAAAAAACAGCATCGTCCGTGCGTGATTTGTGCGTGTTAAAGATATACATCGTAAATTTATATTTGTGTAGTGTTCACAAACTTTTTTTGCTTTAAATTTAACTAACAATATTATTCCTTAAATTTATTCCCATTCAAAAGGCACTTTGTGGTCATGAAACCCATGATAAAACAAGTAAGAAAGTCGGTCAAGCCCGACTGTAATATACTCTGTACCTGTTTGTATATAACTAATAACTTTAAAGTGTGGGGTCACACAAACTGTGCAAGTACTGCCCATCACGATTATGGGCAGTGCTGCCCAGCGTAATTATTTGATTTGCTTATAACTCGAATATCGTTCATCTGATCGGAAAACGATGTATTGGGGCTCGATAAGTAATGATGAGTAGAATATATGTCTAGAAGGTTCGAACAACCTAACTCCAAAATTGTGGAAGATATGAGGTGTTTTTCAATTTGCAAAAAAAAAACTAAACTTGACCTGCCTGCAAGTATAAGAAATATTTGTTCCATACACCTCAAACCTCTATCTCTTACCATCTCTGAAATCTCTTCGTTCATACGGACAGACGGACATGGCTATATCGACTCAGCTGTTGATGCTGATCAAGAATATATATACTTTCTAGGGTCGGAGATGCCTCCTTCTGGCTGTTACATACATTTGCACAAACCCAATATACTCTGTGTACCTTCGGTACAGAGTATAAAAATTAAGGTCTCTGCACGCAAAAATTTTGGGGCTGGTTGATCGTGTGTGATCATTCGTAACCCCTCCTTTAATCGTGCATGAATCGTGCCGTCACGCACAAAACGCTCAAAAACTTGTGTGCGTGAAGAGATTTTTATTTTGTGAATCGTGCTTTACTTGAAGAAAAAATCGCTTACTCGCGCATCTCTAAACTAAATAATAAGGCGGAAATGTACTAAATGGAGTATCGAATTTATCTTTTGGTGGCATGATAACCAGGCTTCTCGTCGAACAATATTTTTCTACCTAGTAACTAGGAACATATTAAGATACTTTTCTACACTGCATGCAGATAAACAACATTTTCAAGGGGTTTATCTAGCAGTCATAAAGGCAGAAGTCTATTGAAATAGATACTTTAAAATGACCCTAATGACTGATTAGACTTATCTGGAGGCCTTGAGAAAGCACATAATGTTTTAGTAGGTTGACAATCTGGGATCTTAAATTAATAAGGAAGGTAGGCAAACGGGATTGTTACGATGATATTTCCTCTATAAATGTATATGGCGATTGTGATGAAAATCAGATTTAGATAAAAAGTAAATGCATGTGGATTTCTTTTAAATAAAAGATTATAATCGGTAATCTGTATAATTGCGAGAGTTATACAAAAAAATTTTGTTTATTACTCCCAAAATTCGATCTGCGTTCTTAACCGAACCCTTCCGAACCACTAATTTGTGCTCAAAAACAAACCAAAAACCGTAAAATTAAATGTTTCGGTTTGGATTATTTTATCGACCTAATAACGTATTGAAATTTACATACATTTTTGAGTTTGTGTCTGAAAAATCGTTTTATAAAATAGATTGTTCTTTTTTCCAATTACACAGTGAAAATATGCTATTCGAAAATCATAACTTTGTTCCTAAAACATGAACTTAATTCAACCACCGTTCATCAAATATAAGTAGCATTGTTAGACGTGTGGCAACAAGCGTGTGCGATGGTGCAGTCACTGTAATGCATTTACATTCGTGTTCAGTTCCATGATACAGTGCCTGCATAAAGATTAATTTTCATAAATGAGCGGTAAAGTCCAGTTTTCTCTTTTAGGAAATTCAAAAAAAGGCGTAATTCGAACCCGCCTGCCTTCAAAATCATATTGTGAACCGATACTGTAGCTTGAAATTAGTACAAATCACTGAACCTAATCCAGTCCAAATTCCCACACTGATTGCAACGGACCAATTGACTCGTATATTGATGCTAATCCAGAATAGGCTAGGAATGATTCCTTTCGTTGGTTTCTCGATCTCTATGTGCAATGGAAATAAACTGGTTCGATTCAAAAATGCTTCCAAATGATTTTCTTAGGAGCTTAGATCATTTTCTAATTATTTGCAGTAAAAGTCTAGTTGAATTACTTTGCTTCTTACAATGCTTCATATGAATAGAAACACTTTTATAGAGCTTTGAAATCAGAATGCTTTTGAAAAGCTGTCTTAATTATATGGAGCGTATGCCGGAAATAAAATTTATGTCATCTGAGAATAGGTCTTTATTCATAAAATGTAGAAATGGGAGCGGTCGAATTTTCCGAGTCTCGAAACTTAAAAGATTTATTTTCAGTAGTAAACTACATGAGAATTTTTTAATTTTTAATAATTTTAAATTCATCTGGTGGCGTCCCAAAGATTCTAAAATATTTCTGACCTGCCTGAGGAGGCATTTTAATTTCGGTCCCGCGCCCATCTCTAGATTTTTCCCAACTCTAGTAAAATCTAACAGTTTATAGGTAGCTATGGACCAAGGTTATACCCAATACCTAGTTCGCTACCCCACCTCTAAGCAAATTTCCCAACTCTGTAAGCAATTCTTAACTCCAAGCCGCCCCTGAGCATTTTCTCATCCCGTTTTCCCACCTTTTCATTGCCATTACAATACCCATTCAGTTTTGCAGTTTTAGTTCAATGGGGGAAACCAAGCAACCATCCAACCAACCAACTAACCAACCAACTAACTAACCAACTAACCAAGCAACCAGCCTTCCTCTTGTACCACAACCAACTCGCATCGCCTCCAGCTGGAAAAACTTTGCCACATTTCATTTTCATTGGTCATAATCGCTTATGCAGAGAAAATGCATGCATACCACCTCCTCCCCCCCTTTTTCTTTCTCCCCATTTTATTCCTATTTTCAGTTTTGCATTTTGTTGTTGTTGTTGTTTATATGGGGTGAAGGTGAAAATTTTTGTACCGCTGCTAACCGCTGACAATGGGATGCCCGGACTCTAGCTGGCTGTGGCTTGGTTGTTAGATTTATGTATTTATACATATGTATATTTATATATATGTGTGTTGATATTACAGCCGCATTAATGGGTTACAGTGCAATTAGGACAGTGTGCTGAGAGAGAGCAAGCGTATATAAATGTGTGAATGTGTGTAGGAGCAGATTGAATTTGAAGTTGATTAAGGGGGAAAACTTAAGAGTTATTGGTTTAAGCCAAGGAAATCTGAGAAAATTTTCAAGGTGTTGAAGTATTGATTTTGATTTAGTCAAATAATAACATTGAACTTACACCTTAAATGGAACAATTAAATAACTAATCTTAAAAAATAAAGTCTTTTAACAAAATACGTTAATTACTGGCCCCACCCTAAAATTATAAAATAGGGTAATGCACAAGTTCACAATTCTGTTATTGTTGTACCAAACCTCTTGAGAAAAATAGTTGAACCTGAACCTGTGGTGTTCACCCAGGCTTTCGTTTGCAATTTTCTTATAATTGTCCCACTAAAATTAAAAACACACCTTTAAATAGGGAATATATCAAAAGGAAAATTCTTTTAGCCGTTCTATTTAACTTGGATTTGCTTCATGAAGCTCTTTCGATTTCTCTAAGCCGAAAAACATCATGCGCATTTACATAAGTTAAAGTAGATCGATTTCCAACAAAATTTGCGCAAATTATTTGTCTTCCTTCAAAATAAATTTAAATTAGTCCGAATATTTTAACATCTTTCTTCAAAAAATTATTTATTCATAATTATTTTGCCTAATAATCTGCGGTTAAAATCAGTTTTCATTTCAGTACGCAACGTTATTTACTGTTTGTTCTAATCCTTGTTAAAAGAAATATATTTATTCTGTTGAATAATATATTTTATTTTTATTATGGAATTTTGACAGCTTCGAGAGAAAATACACTTTCAATAAACTATATATATTTTTAAAAACAAGCTGAGTTATATCCGCTGTCCGTCGTCCCACAGTTTCCGCTATACGGTCTGTTTCTTTTGATTTAGTACTGTTTTTTCCAGTTTGACAGACATTCACGCAACAAATATTCGGAACCAGCTCGACGGATAACTATATTAGACGTCATAGGAACGATCGGCGAACAACTAGAGAAATAACTTCTGTTTTCTAAAGGATGAAAAAATTTCCACATAATTCTTTTGAATTTATCCGGCTGATTTTATATGCCTAGAAATCGTTCGGTCAAAAATAAGATAGAAAATTTTATTGAGAAATCTTAATATATTATTTTATATGCTTTCCATAGACTTTGAAAAAATATCAAAATTGGATGACTATGCATATAAACACAAGACCGAACGGAAAATGTGAGCACAATTTTTTTTTTCATAGATATAAGCAAAATATTTTACCTGTTAAACTAATAAAGATTATAGCGTTTATGGTTTCGGTTCTTTTCGATATGGTTTGGGTTGATTCAGAAGTGTTTTGCATTTTTTCATTTTATTGCTTTCTTCGCCGAATATCGAACCGTTCTGCAAGGGCGCAATTGCTGGTTTATAAGTCTCAAGTTCTAAGATAAAGGAGCCACTAAAATAGAATAATATTTCTCACTCTTCAAAGAATCCAATAAAATTGTATAATCCTATTAGAGCATATTTTCAGGTAAATTAACTAAATATAAAAATAACAAATTAAAAATTCAACTCTTAAGAATAAACAGGCCAAAACTTAACATATGTATCTGGTAACATTTAAGAATTTTCTTTAAATTAAAAAAAAAATGTAACTCAGACCCCACCCCAAATTCTGCATCCTTAACTCAAACTCCAACGCAATTTGACAATTTAAAAAGATGCTGACAATAAGCCATTAATCAATCAGTAACGTTTCGACAAAATGGCTTTAGATAATAATGACTTCATTTGCAATCACAAAAGACACAGAACGAGGCTAAGGCGAGGCTCCTGCCAAAAATGAGAACAGCAGCAGCCGCAGCAGCAGCAGCACAACAACAACACCTAAACGATATCCGTTAAAACTTGAACTCAGCGGTCAACCTGCAATGCGTACAATAACAAATTTAGATAAAAATACAAAAATACAAAAAAAAATAAACACAAAATAGAAACGTACAAAAGCAACAACAAATGCCAAACCAATCAACAAAATTGCAAAGTGCATTTTGCAGTGGCAACGTTTGGCACTCACAGCCAGGGTAAAGAGGGGGGTTGGGGTTGGGGGGAAGGTGAGGCGGCTGCTACTTAGTTGTCGTTTGGTGACAGTGACGTGCTCGGCCCGGTTCGGTTCGGTTCAGTTCGTTTGCTGGCTGGCAATGGACAAATGAACGCCCATGACATCGTTAGTTGCTGTTGTTGCAGTTGCAGTTGCTGTTGTTGCTGCCGTTGCCGCTGCAATTGTTATTTTAGTTGTAATTGTTGTTAGACGATTTGTTGGCCGGGGCACGCAGAAATCCTGATTTGGTTATAACAACGCACATGATTTGAAATTCAAATTGCCAATCCAAATCTTAAATCGAAAGGCAGCCAAGAAATGCGTGCAACGTGGCTCCAATAGCCATGAGCCATGGCTAAAACACATACATTAAATAGAATATAGAAAAATGCCAGTAGAAATAATCAAATAAATAATCTCAAAGCAAAGTGCCAAGCCCCAGGGCTGCAATATTGATAATTGAAATTGGAAAAATGAAAAGAAAATTCAAGGCTGTTGCCTTTCGTTGAATATGAGAGTCAAACTACAGAAATTTTGAAAAAAAAAACAAGGAAACTTAGCTACTTGAAAAATTTTTGAGGCAGTTCGAACAAATATTGAAAACAAAATTTTACATAAAAAATTTAGTCAAAAAAAAAATATTTTCAAAATTGTCAAAAATCTGGAAATTGTTGGAAAATTCTTGATAGCGAGTCGAACATGCCTACATTTCATTGCATAAAATTAAAACACTCAAAATTTTCTTCTTTGGGTACTTATTCCCTCGAGGAAACAGGGCATCAACCACTCCTCCTCTCCTCAGAACTCTATTATTCGCCATTGCTTTGAGTTCACGCCAAGTTTTGGCGATACTTTGAGCTTCTCTATCGACGGTCCTTCTACAGGTCTCGTTTGGTCTGCCTGGTACCCTACACTTTTTTAATGTTTCAACATTTCGAAGGAAACAATTAGAAAATTGGTGGAAAAAAAGCTCACCCAACTTATTTTGAGCGAGCCAAGGCCTTAACAGCTTTTTAGCGTTCTCAGTGGCACGGTCGCCAACTTTTGCAAACTGCTGGTTTTGACTGTTTTCCGTCATATAGCGATTTTACTAAGATTAAAAACTACTAAAATGTTGCAGCAGATTCGGTACAGAAGTTTTCGAACCCATTGTTTGTTTAGCTGGGCATGAAATTTGAGTTTGGAGCAGTCGAAGAACAACCGAAAAAAAAATACTTATAAGCGAGGCTTGAGTCGTCGCCGTCTGTCAACCCAAGTATATAGATATAACGCCACCATTGCATGCATTTTGTTTTTGTTATTCTCTCCGAAGCGACGCAGTAGCCAAAAAATAACTCTAAGAGGTATAGAAGCTGGTGGAAGCCAGTGGATGGCTTGCCCATCTAAGGTTTTGATAAGGGTAACAATGCGGTAACTCGTATACAAATTATATTAGGATTCTTTTAACTACACAGAAAAAAATGATATGATCTGGGACTCAATATGACATTTTTTCATATCAAAAAAAAGCCGATAAGATGCAGATGAAATTGACCTGTTCGAAAATATCAAACTGATATCTTCGATCATATCAAAATGATATGTTTAAGATCAAAGTGACATTTTTTAATAAAAAAAAAATATTAGAAATGGCTGGGCGCATATATTATTTATATAAGTTATATTTATATAGAATTCCCCGCTCAGAATTTTAATGATTATGTAATATTAGCGCCATAGCCGTTTGGAAAGCAAAGAAATTTAAACATTTTTTGTTAGTTAACAAACATCCTTGTCTGGGGATCGAACCCGGAACTCCCTTACACGAATGGATGACGTCTCAACGCAGAGCCACCACACGCGCGGGCAAACGTATAAGACTATTTAATTTTTCACATAAGTTTTCGATAATAAGCTTTTTTGTCTCTTTCCTTTTCTCTTTTATTTATACTATCAATTTGATATTAGTACGATTAATTGAATATTTATCATCAAAATGATATGAAAAAATTGATATTTGATAAAATATCATATTTAACAGTTAAATTGATATTTGTTCTTTTTTTTCTGGTGTTTTTTTTTGTACCATAGCTTAAATTTTCTATAGTTCATTGGGTGTAAATTGGCAAATTTCATTAAATGAACTATAGTACAAAAGTAAAAAGTTAATCAAAAACTGAACTAACGAACTAGTTCATTTAAGTATGAACTAGTGCAGTATTGCCAAAGGGATGGAACGAAGAAAGGGCTGACGGCTATATCTTTTAATTTATTTGATTGAATTTGAAGCAAAATCGATAAAACCTGGTTTAAAGAACCTTCCGATCCTATCTTCAGTGGAGTACTGGTGTGCCAATCGGCCTTTTTTGCAGTCAACACCTAATCCGTTGGAAACTGCCAATGAATTGCCACTAGCAACTGAGAAAATTATTGTATACATAAACTAGAGTTGGTTCTTAAGCTCTTATATTGCTCTTATTTTGCTGCTATATTGCTCTTATATTGTTCTTATATTGCTCTTATATTGGTCTTACTTTGTTCTTATTTATATTGCTCTTATATTGATCTTGTATTGCTCTTATATTGTGCTCTTATTTTGGTCTTATATTGTTCTAATATTATTCTTATATTGCTCTTATTGTGTTTTTATATTACTTTCATATTGCTCTTATATTGTTCTTATAGTTCTCGTATATCGCTCTTATTTTGCTCTTATATCGCTCTTATTTTGCTTTTATATTGCTCTTATATTGCTCTTATATTGCTTATATTGCTCTTATATTGCTCTAATATTGTTCTTATATTGCCCCTTTTTTGATCCTATATTGCTCTTATATTGCTCTTATTTTGCTCTTATATTGCTCTTATATTGCTCTTATATTGCTCTTATATTGCTCTTATACCAGAAAGTTTTATATTTTTTTTTTTTATTATATAGTAGAATTGTAACATTTAAGTAACAAAATTTGAAGTGGAATTGATTTTCATGTTAAATACAATTAGGTTCTAAAGAATCTAGTATAAGACCTAATATAAGAACAATATTAAACCAATATGACCCAACTTAAACAAATACAGAAAACGGGAAGAGAGCTTTCAAAAGCTTCTCTTTTTAAATCAGGCATAGAGTAATTATCATGGTAACGCGCTCACGCTTCGTAGTTAACTGAGAGTTTTTGCTAAGAGCTCGAAAGTGAAAGCAAAGGAGGCAGTTCACAAATTTTGTATGCATGTGCACAAGCAAGCTGACGAGTAATGTGTAACAATTAGTTAAGCTTCTGAGATATGTAAACAACATATCTAGCTGTTAAGTTCAGCTGTACACTGAAGCATATGTCAACTATGTCTAAGGTATAATAACACCAGGGCCCCAGAATGATTTTAAGGCTCGTTATTTGAATTATGCTCAACACATTGACAACTTTTTCGGTGCTACCAGCAAACTTTATGAAGTTTTTGCAAATGCCGGAATTTCATTCGTTGAAATAGTGAGCAAATTACTTAAAAGTTGTACCACTTATTTCTTAAAGTTTTTCAGAAATTTTGCTTGTACTTGACTTAGGAAAGAGGTGTATAGGAAAGTAGTGGCAAGCTACTAATATTGTCAGTTTTCTATTCTGCAAACGTTGTCTGTCTCATCGCATTTGCAAAAAGCTTCAGTTTACAAATTTTTATTCTTTGCCGACCGTAATAGATACACCTTGTGTAGAGGGTACCTACACCCTTTCTACAAGCAAAAAGATTTCCAAAAACTTCATGAAGTTTGATTTATTACTATTTTAAGCTGCTGAAATCTCATTCGAATAAAACCCTTTGAGGCTCTCTACCTGAAAATATTTTGTTTAAGGGCTGGCCTGCCCTGACCATCCCCTTTTCACCTTAAAACCCTCGAAAGAGTTCTACTGTTAAGTTTTTTAGCATGTTTGAATGAGTACAAAAGCTGAAACTTTAGTTTGCTCAGCATTGTTGTGGTAGCTGATTTACTGACGACATATTTCATTTGACTCGGTCAATTAAGAGCTAGCCTGCCACGAAATCTCATTCTTTTTAAATGTTTGATTGAATTTGCCCCTAACAGTCTCTGTTAAGCTTATAATGTACAAAAGCTTACTGCTATTTTGTCTGTTCAGTTTTATCTGTCAAATGTAGCTCACTGCAAGCAAATGTGAACACATGTAGCTTTACGTACACTATTAAAAGGGTGACTATTCAAATTTTGAAATAAATTTTTATGAAAATTTAAAAAATTAATTAAAATAAAATCATAAATTTTAAAAATTGACTGCCCATCCCTCAAGTGAGCGGCCCAAATGCCGAAACTAACGCACTTTTCAAAACTGCAAGCTGCGTGTTGCCTGCATCGCACGGTCGTGTCGTGTGTGTGTGTGTGTGTGTGTGTGTGGAACCCCTTGACATTAATAGCGAGTCGAGAAGTCAAACTCAAAACCGGCGGCTAACAACCAGCAGAAGACCAAGCCGGCGGTGTGTGTGTGGTGGAAGGGGGGGGGGGGAGGGTAAGGTGGCCGCAAAAGAACCTTGGACTGGAGCTGAACTCGCGCAGCAACAAATCTTTGCCACAGCAGCAGCCGCCGCCGCCGCCGTCTCCGTCGGTAGCGTTGACGACCGCTCGCAATGTCAACGGCTTGCCAACATCTCCCAGTGATTGGGTAAAAAATGGCAGCACAGTCTGGCCATTTTCGATTGGCCAAATGAAAGTATCCTTGAAAATTAAAGTTCAATGCTTGAGCGGAGCTTGAACTCACGACAGGACACGTACAAAGTCTAGCGCCTGTCGGCCTCCCCAAAGAAAAAAAAAAAAAACCAGCCACATTTTCGGCCTGAACTTCAACACAAAAATTTTCAAGTTCAAGGTTGCCGGAAAGCCCAACCAAACCCTAAAAACCAGTCTTTGTCTGCCACACGCACAAAATGGCCGACCGGAGTGTGAGTTGCCATTTTGTCTGTGTGAAAAAGCCCAAAAGCAACAACAACACGACAGACGCCAGTGTAAATATATATACGAAACATTTCCTACACACAAAACACATTTTCAGTCGTCGCCGCCGTCGCCCACAGAGGCAAGGCAATATCCTTTTGACCTTGAGCTTACAATTTCCACACGCAAAATTTATTGACCTGGCCAGAAAGAGAGAAACACAGAGAGGGAGGAGAGTGGGTACAGAGGGGAATGTTTGTCTGACTTGGTTTCGCCTTGTTGTGGGAAACATGAAAACCCAAAAAAAGAAAATATGGCCGACCACCCAAGCCAATCCCCCCCCCCGCCGACTCCCCTCGCAGCTCTGTCTGGCTTTTTCTTTTTCTTATAAAAGGAAGTAGGTGCCCACCGAGTGGGTGGCCATTTTCCAGTCTCTGTCTGCTTTTCGTGTCAATAGACGTTTATTTGTGTACCCAAGCAGCCCCCAGCCCCTGCCCCTCTGCCCCAAACTTTTGCTATATATTTATTTCGTCTGAGCCGGGGCGGGCTCACCCAGTCGGGATTTAATAAACAAGTGACTGGCCCTTTTTTTTATGGCTAATGGTTGACAATTTGTAGTTAGTCCCGACAAAAAGCACCTCGGGGAGGAAAAGTGTTTTGAAATTTCATTAATTTATCACAACATTTGAGGAATGAAAAGAATAGAAGAAGATTGGGCGGGGATTTAAGATTATAATAAGAATTAATTTGGGAAAATAAAGTCTAAATTCAATTTTCCCTTTCTCAAATTCCATTCGAAACAAAACCTGAAAAAATTTCAATTTTTCTAAGCAAATTTTAGTCAAAATGTAAAATGTAAATTGCTTGAAATATATTTCGTTAGTTTCCTGGCCAAAACAAAAGCTCTTTGAATTAATCCCCTTTTACTTGAAAGCTTTGCCGAAAGCAAAGCTTTGAAAAGTGTCTGCAATAGCAGCACAGTTCCCCTCAAACTGTGAATGGTTGTGAAATTAGCTAAGCGAGTGTTAAACTGTAAATGTAAAATGTAAAAATGCATGTAAAATTCAGGTAAAATACGTGTATTTTTCTACTTTGGGTGTAAAAACTATGTAAAATTAACTTAGAACACATTTAGACCGCATTTACACGATAAACTAACTTCATGAATTGTGGGAATGAGGTGTGGTGGGGTGCCCCTCTACGCCTCTTTCCAACAAGCCAGAGCTTTCAATCCTCATGAGTTTGCTTCATCGGTAAATCTAAACACGATGAAGTAAACTTCAGGAAGTTTCTCAAAAAGCTTTGGTTTGTGGGAAAGAGGTGTGGTGGGGGTTTGCCCCTCTACGCCTCTTTCCTACAAGCCAGAGCTTTTTCAAAACATCATAAAGTTTGCTTCATCGTAAATCCCGTCTTAGTCCGCATTTACACGATGAAGATTCCTTCATGAAGTTCTTCATGAAGTTTTTTGTTTGTGGGGAAGAGGTGAAAAGGGGCGCCGAAGCTTTGTTCCGATTGAACTAATGCAGGGGTTGATTTGTGGGTTATTTGCTTATCGATAACTCGTGTTCTAAGGCGAAATGAAATCGAACTTCATGAAGCAAACTTCTTCATGTAAATGCGCATGAAGTTTTGAAGATGCTCCAAAACGAAATCGAAGATAGCTTCATGAAGCAAACTTCATCGTGTAAACACGGACTTAAACTTATTTACACGATACGTAACGTATTTCATTAGTCTTTGGTTTGTGGAGAAAAAAGGGGCACAAATAAAAATCAAATTAAATACATATTGTGCCTAAATACAAAGTAATAAGTATGGAAATTTTTTTAAGAATCCACAAATTTTTAAAGTTTTTAAGATAATCCCAGGTGTTCTACAAATCGCTTTCGATCCAAAAACGTCGTAATTTCCATACGGATTTGGTCGTATTTGGGTCGAAAGCGATTTATAGACCACATAGAAATGTACCAACTTTGACGAAGTTCAAGTTAAACTTTAATTGGACAATTCAAAACTTGTCAATCAATTTATTGTCTTCTTTGACGTATCGTGTTTACCTAATTACAAACTATTTTGACAAATTGTGAAGACGTATAAGGGAAGGGGTGCGGCCTACCGACGGGGATTTTCCTATTAAATTCAAAAGAGTTGTTCAAAACAAACTGTTAGGCCCTCATTTTGGGTTACTTTTATGCAATGTCCATAAGATATCGCTGAAAAACCCTTTTTTAATAAGCATTTCTTTAAATTGCTATATCTCGGGCCCCAGAGCAGCTAGATACATGAAATAAAAAGCCACTGATAGAAAACTAAACAAGGTTTTTGAAAAAGGAACAAATTAGCGACATTCACTGAAAAAATTTGTGGGTATCAACAAAAGAAAAATAAAAGTGGTCGATTTTGGTAGTTAAAACTTTTACTGCAATTACCTCCAGAAAGTTTAAAAAAAAATCGAAGATACGCTTCATTCAAAATTGTTATTTCTATGCATGTTCTATTCAAAATTTTCACCCCGAATTTTATCGGGTTTTAGTTAATAACTGTTTTTTTTTTAATATTTAAAGATTTGACGTCAAGTCTTGATCTTAGTCAGGGGTCTGGGTCAGGCAAGCTGTGGACAATATGTCCAGAACAAATTTTTTTTGGAAATGTGTACATTTCTGCCTACTTTTCAGCACCATAATGTTTATGATTTGATTTTCATATTGATAACAATAAATTTCTAAGCAATGGGACTATTTGGCAGATAATTTCGATTAGCGATTTGTATTTTATGATTGCTGATTTTATATAGTATATTTTTAAGTGATGTATTAAATTAAAAATATGTTTTTTCAACAAAAAAATGACAATTTCATACGACACCTAAAAATATACTATGTAGTATACGTAGTTTTTTTGAAACTAATCAGTAATTGAGTGTCTCTGGTGAATGCCCCCAATGCTTTTAAGGGCTAATGTTTTATAATAAAGGTATTATAAGACAAATGAATACCTTACCAATCACTGTCCACAAAACTGTGATTGGGCGGGCAGATTAAGTAAAGCAATGGTTCGCGTTAAATGTTTCATATTAAATTTGAGATTTATGAAACGCGCCTAAAATTCAATCTTTATTAATCAAATTGCTTACTTTTAGGGGCAGTGTTAAAATGGCAAGATTTGCTTTCGTAGGACTGTTGAAAAAGCTAGCATACTTTGCGGCGCGGCATTGTAATGTAAAATTCATATGTAGAAATTATGTAGAAAAGAAACTTTTAGGTTAAGAGTAAACATTTTTGAGTGGCAAACGTTTTGCACAAATTTCAATTTTTTGGAAGAGGAATTGAGAACACGATAGTGTAATGACTTCTTTGAAACTCCGGAAGCAATATTTTGCAGTGTTTTGAGAGCTTGAACATTGGCATTTGGAAATTCTACTTACAACCTAATAAACCTTTTTAAGATATTTTCTAAAAATTGTTCTTAAAAAGAATCTAAAAAAAAATTGCAATCACAATCGATATAAGTAAAAAGTGACGAAAAAATGGTGGACTTACCGCTTAGTTTATCCAGTCGTTTTTCAATATTCAAACATTTGGACATTAGCTTCTCCACCAGCAAAGGATTTGCAGCGGCGCTGGTCACAAAACGTGGCTCATCCGCCTGCTGCTGTCCATTCACCATGAGGCCATACTCCAGCTTGGGCGAGCATGCTCCTCCTCCTCCTCCACCTCCATTATTATTCATTAAATCCCCGCATAAAGCAGCCGCTGCAGCTGCAATGGCCGCCGAAGCTGAGGCTGCCGCTGAACCGGAGCCAAAGGCCAACAGAGCCTGACCAGTGCCATCATCGCCGCCATCGGCCAAACTGGCGGCCACCGAATCGACCAATCTTTGGCCACTCAGCTGGGCATTCTCTTTGGCTAGCAGATCATCGCCGGCGACCACTGCAGCGGCCACACTGGCAAAATCGTTGGCCACCACATCGGCGGCTGTGATGACATTGTTGTTGTTCTCCTCCTAGGAAAGAGATAGCACAAAAACAAAGACAAAGGAGAAAGGTTCGTTTTCGTTTTTAAAAAGAGGAGAGGGGTGGTTGGGGAAGTAAATGGGATAGGAAGAAAAGAGCAAAAAAGGGAGGATATATAAGAAATGATGAAAAATCTGTAGTTTGTCTCTGGTCGGTAAAAGAAAAAACTTCTCTGTTCTCTGGGCGCATGTACATTTTCGACTTTAACCTCAACGGTCGCCAAATCGGATAGCAGACTTTCGATCTCGAAATTGCTCTCGGAGAGCGTGCGAAAGAGCTCATCGGAGGAGTCACTGCCGCATAGGGGTTCCACCACCACATTCACATTGCGTGCCGCCGATCCTGACAGTTCTCCAGCACCTCCTCCTCCTCCCGAATGTTGTTGTTGGTTATTTGGATGGCCAGCTGTTTGTATATTCTCCCCATTGACTGCGGAATCATCCTGAAAGACAGCAAATACATTCTTAAAATTTGAACATTCAATCAACTGCCGCGTGCCCACTTACTGCCATGCAATTGGCCAAATCTAGACCACCAACAAGACGACCATCGTTATCCGGACACCAGAGCAGTGCGTCATCAATAAATGGCATCGCTGAGAGGGTAAACCCTGCACTGCAAATACTGTTAACTGCCAGCGTTAAGCCGTTTCCTGTTGCCCTGGGATGTGTGTGAATTTATGTTTCGTTGAATTGAACCCAAAGGGTTTTTTTTTTCAATTTGATTAAATTTAAATTTTGTTTTATGTATCACACAATATTTCCAATTTTTTCATAAGATTTTTTTTTTTGTATTTTTTTTTTAGGCACTTCTTTATGAGACGGTTTTGGTTTGGTTTACAATTTGCAATTTTTTTTTTTGTTTTGTATAAAAAAAGTTTAGTCTTGTTTTCGTTTTTGGACACACTTGATGAACACTTTTTTTTCGTTTACTAGGCGTATACTTGATTATTCCAAAATTTAGAATATTTTTTCTGTTTTACACTAAAAATGATGTAAAAAGGTTTTTTTGGTTTTTTTTTTGTTTTGTTTTGGAGTTTTTAAAATTATTTTGGCTTAGTTAGGGTCAAGTCTTGGAGTCTGGAAATAGAAGAAAGAAACAGGAAAATTTTAATTAATCTTTTATAATAATTACAATGAAGGAAAATTCCAAAAATATATTTCTAGTATTATGTGGTAAGTGTTTAAATAAAATTTCTAGTCTATGAAATTTTTTGTATTCCATAATATATCGAAATTATTCCAATTCTCAAACGATTTGGGTCGTTTTTCGTTGGAAAGCGACGCCATCATTCGACAACTGCAAAAAATACGAATAACCAGGAATGATCAAACCCCTTGAACACCTCCGGCTCTTTCAATCGGCAAGGCTAAGCTACCTCGGGTCGCCTGTGCTGGCATCATTGTACACGGAAAAATGTAATTTTTGATTTTGAATCCATTGATCTGGATATTATGAAATCCTTTTTGTTGTGAAACATCTTTAATTTTTTGTACGGAAGAATTTTTGGTAGGAGTAAAATTTAATTTCAAAATAACGCGTAACGCAAAACTCTCACAAGGGCATAGCATACATCTTTGGGGAGTTTTCCAACACTGTTTTCCAAAACGATTTTCCAATACTGTCTTTCAACTTTGATTTCTAAAACTGTTTTTGAACTTTGTTTTCCAACACTGTTTTTCAAAACTAATTTACAACACTATTTTAAAGCACTGCATTTCAAAATTGTTTTCTTAACACTATTTTCCAACTCTGTTTTTCAAGCAATCACGGTATATAAACTTAGTCTCGTCAGAGATTGACACGGAAATCTATAGAGATTTTCGTATAAACGCTTGCAACGAAATTAAAATTGATTTATGTTACATGCATAGTCACAAGAATATGTTCCGTTACTAGATTAAATGAGGCGAAAATCGTACGAGTTCAAACTAGCTGGCTTTGACTTTTAATTTGCTTAACACATTCGCCTTCGGATCTAGCAACCGAAGATTTACTTGTCTCTTTTACCATATAATGGTTATTTAATTTTGATTTGAAATGCAAGCGTTTATACAAAAATCTTCAGCATATTCCGCGTCACCTCAAATTATCTTGATTTTAGTTTTGATTCCAATGGAGCTGAAAAAGTACTATTATTCCAAATGGATCTTCTTTTTTTCTGTGGAAGATGCATCCAATAAAGGCTTTCGCTAAGTATTCAAGGGAATTTATTCTGTAGCTCTCGCTATGGTTCCAAAAAGCTAAGCGAGATAAGCTTACGTTAGTACGTTAGTTTGTTTTCATTATGCATTTTCATTTTGCACATATTTATCCATGTAATGTTAATCTGACTGTTACAGCCCCAAAGGGCCAACTTTCAATCTCTAGGCTTGTGTGTCTCTTAATTTTTGCTCTAGTCAAACGGACCTACAGTATACAAAATATTATTATAACTCAGTTGTGGTTTCATTTGAAAATTGGTTTCTAAAGATTGGTACACAGAATAAACAATCGATTTAACCGAACTTAAATCAATCCGATTCAGTAATGACAACAGGGTAAGCTCGGATATTTTTAAACCGAGCTGAAATGTTTTATTTGATCTCGAGATGGTCGCGTGTTGAATATTTTGAACACAACACGACTGTAACAGGAATGACAAAGGGCATAGCCGGATTTACTAGGCGTATCGACCCACAATCCTATCCATATCCAACTGAAAGTAATTTATCGATTTTTTGTATACTTCTGGTACCAACCGTGAATTTGTATATAACTTTTTAGGGCCAACTAACCATTCTAAAAATGCCCAAATTTTTTTGGCAATAGCTGGCATGCCAACACTCTCCCAGAATAATTATTCTGATTTTTTTAATGCAAACCACCTTTCACTATAAAAATGTTGTAAAAAGTATACAATATCCACAATAAACTTTTGTTGCTCACTTTTATTGTAATGGTCAAAACTAAGAATTTTTTATCGTTATAATCATACTCAGTTAATAATAGTTATTAAAAACTTTTTTTAATAACACAGTTAATAACAGTTATTGGAAGACTTGTATAATAAAACTCATGTAATTACAGTTTTTTCAAGACATTTATTAAGAAGTTAATAAACAAACAGTTACTAAAGACTTTTACTGTATTAATCAGAACATAATTACTATGAAAGACTTTTATTTTATTACTTAGAAAAAAGAATTATCGAGAAAATTTTATTATAAAATTCAATAAATAAAACTCATTCAAAGACTTTTATTATATCCTTGCAGAAGGTATATTAAAATTGTCACGATGTTTGTAATGCAGAGAAGGAAGCATCTCCGACCACATAAAATATATATATTCTTGATCATCGTGACGAGCTAAGTTTATTTCCGTCTGTCCGTGCGTCCGTCTGTCCGTCTGTTTCTATGCTATCTTCACCCTCGGTTTTAAAGCTATCTTGACCAAACTTTGCAAAAAGTCTTTAAATACAAATACGCTGCACATTTGTCGGAATCGGCCGGATCGGATGACTATATCATATAGCTGCCATAGGAACGATCGGTCAAAAAATTAGTTCTAGTGAAAAAACTTTTTGTTTTCCATCGTAACGTCATGGTACATTATAAGTTTTAAATAATTCACATAATTCTGAAAAAATTGATCAAAATCGGATGACTATAGCATATAGCTGAAAAGGGTAAAGAAAAATACAAAAAAAAAAACAAAACGGGGGGAAAACTGACGTAGCTATTCACGTAGACCGTAGCTAATGTTCTGAGGCAATGATCAAATTTTAATACCCATAAAGAAATGATTGCCTTAAGTTTTTTTTACAAATTTATCATTGCGTTTTTGTGCGAGAAACAATTTTTGGGATAAGCTCCTTTGGCCTGATCCTGATGCTTTCGAAGGCCAGCAGCTTGCTTTGAGAAACTGCGAGATTGCGTCGTTTATTCGCTCTCTCTTTCTGCATCTCTAGCTCTTATCTTTGTTTAAATTGTGGCGGCTGCCGGTGGCGCTTTGCTTATAACTCCACTTTAGTTTATCTGATTGATAATAATGCTGATTATAATATTTATTGACAGTCTGAAGCTCAATTGGCTCTTTGATGCATGGGATTTAAGCCATTAAATAGCAGATCATAGATTGCGTATACTTGATACTGTAAGGGAAATTGTTCAAGGATGTTTTGTGATTTGTCTTAAAGAGACTAGAAGCTGAGGACTGAAGAATGTACAATTATTTTGTAGAAGTTTGAAAGTATAAGAAACACCCAAAAAATGCATAAAAATTTCCATTTTCCAAACTGTTTTAAAATCGATCAGCGAAAGCAAATTGACTTCATTCACTCTCTCTCTCCCTGAACCGCACCCAAAATCAAGAATTTTCATTGCTATCCACTTTGCTGGCCACACCAGGAAGTTGAGCTACTAAATACCTGGTGGAATAAGTGCATATGTGCACACACACACACATCTATAACAAATCATAGAAATAATCTATCATCTAACATAATCAAAGATTGCGTATACGCACTGTGAGCTCTATGATTAGAAGCAGAAAGAAAGAGAGAGAGAGAGAGGGAGCGAGGCAAACCTAATATTTTGCATAAACGTTGAGCTGAGCAATCAGAGCAAAAGTCTAATTATAATTTTGCAACTGGCGCCAAGCGAGAAATGCTAAAGGTTTTTCCTTTGCTTTTCTTTTCAAGTTTTCTAAGCCTGAACTTGCTTTGGCGTTTTGGTGGTAGAAAAGTGAAATAGCTGCAGCAGCGGCAACAGCAGCAGCTGCTGCTTGTATTGAATAATGAAAAACGAGTTTTCCGCGGCAACAAAAACCATGGAAAAACCAATGCGCAGGCGCAACAGCAAACGCAACTGAGGCGGGTGCCAGGCAGCGGCAGCGGCAATGGCAAAATGTTGTAATGTCGTTGCATCTCGCTCACTCTGTGGCTTGAGTCCATGTTGTTGTTGTTGTTGTTGTTGTTTTTCAGCTAACGCTTGCATGCAGTTTGAGTTGAGTTGCGCGCTTTCAAGTTTGTTGCAGTTTTTTTTTTCGTATTCCGCCTCGTTTTGTTTCGTAGTTCAATGTTAACGAACTTTTTCTGCCAGGTTTTGTTGTTGTTTTTAGACTTTCACTTATAATGAATTTGGCGAGTGGAAAACTTGTTGTTGTTGTTGTGGTTGTTGTTGCTTTTGCATTGCAGTTCAATAACATGTTATGTAAAAAGCATTTTTCCAAAGTTATCTCTTTGGCTTGTTTTGGTTTTTCTTTGTTTTTCTCTGCTGCAGCTGTTTCCCCTCACCCTTTGCCCATGGCAGGGCATCGCTTTTTCTTTTCTTTTCTTTTCATTTCTTTACGTTATGTTGTAATTCGCAATTTTGCAAATGTTATTGAACTTTAAAAAAAAAAAAAAGAAAAAAACTTTGATTCAACAGAAAATTAGTTATAACCGGAAGCCACAAAACAAAAATTGAAACAATGCAACAAGACGACTTTCTACATTTATCTTCTTTGGCTTTTTTTTTGTGGTGTAGGCAGGGGAGGGGGCGGGGGGGGGAGGATATTAAATGCATGATGCGGCTGATGATGGCGCATTGTTGGCATGCAGATGCAACTCCCAGAAGAAATTTGTATTTGCCGAGTTGCAATTGCAATTAAAATGCTGCAATTGTTTTTTTTGTTTTTTTCTTGCCTTTTTTATTATTGGCATTTGCATTTGGAATTTGATTTTAGATTTCTATTGTTTAAACACATTTTTTTTTTGGTTGGGCTGGAGTCAAATGCCTTTTTATTAGCTTGATCAAATGAACTTTAAAGTTTTTTCAGTTTGTTCCAAAAAAATTTAAAACGGCTCCATTTAAAGAAAAAGCTTAAAAAAGGCTCCATGCGAATAAATATGTTTCCGATCTACATTATGTCAAAAAGTACGGGGAATTTGTGTTTTTTGAATTTATTTATTATACTTAAAACATAAACATAAAAAAATCATTTTTATACCAAAACATTACCAAATTCATAACAAAATTTATTCAAAACTTTTACTTATCTAGCCTTATAAGAAAAGAACTGGTTCTATTTTTGTTGGTTTTTTACATATTATCTTCTTTCTTAATCCTACACCGAAATATAAAAAATCACGGCCAATAATTAATGTAATTTAGAGATATTTAGTTCAAATCTTCAAAAAAATTCGATGCTTTTTTACACAAAATTTCTTTGACTTATTTGTGTATATTTAAAAACCACTGAAAAGTTGAACCAATTAAAATCGAAAACATATGAAAATTCTTCAAAAATAGCTTTCACCACTGAAAAATTTGACGAGAAGCCTTTTTGGCAATTGTCTAGACTAAGTTGTTTTAAGTCATTCAATGACCAATCATATTAAGAATCAAAAGAACTCTACATAGCATTATGTTAGTCACAGACTAAAATTCAAGACCCAACAGTGAATTAATATTTCTTTCAAAAGTAACTAGTTCTGGGAATGCCTGGACATGCAGTCCATTTTTGTATTTTGGACAAAATTTATTTAAAAACGAGCCTACTTATATTTTTATTCTTTTTCCTAACCGTCCAATGAGAAAAAAAAGATCCATTTTGGAGCGTTTGCTTCAAAAGTGGCAATCGTGCTTGTAAGCCTCCTTGCGTAAAATCCTTACCAAAAAGTTGATACACAGATATAGCGTTTTGGGAAAACGATGGCTTTCAAGCAGGGCCATAGGTATTACAGACCACTGGCAAATATTCGGAAGAGAAAGCAACCTACTCGAATCTTGAAGGCTTCTAAGAATGTCCACAAATTGTTGGATTGACAATTATTATTCCTATAAAGTTTTTACAAAAATCTTGTCTAAAAGAAGTAGAAAATCACTTTCACGAGCCTTTCTTCATACTGTGATCGTTTCATTCCAAATGCATGGCTCAAATAAACCAAAGATTGCCCTATAGTGATTTCATTAGGTGCGAACAGCTCATATGGGACTGTGCCACCATGATCCCACCAGTTCCTAGACCTTAGATGTGGTCGATTTGACCGCTTTTCGACTTGAGGCTTCGGAAATTGGAACTGTCATTTCTAATCTTTTTATCCTTTTAGTTTTTTTGTTCAGATATTTTTGCTCTTTTTTAGCTGTATACTGACACTGAAATCAAATATCCATATGGGCTTTAAGTCCTAACAATCTATCTGAATTCTAAATTCTTCCTATAGCCCTTATCAAATCTGAGTGATATATCAGAATAAAATTCGATTTATTTTGATATGAGCTTCATGTCATGTCACCAAAGATCTGAATACCTCTAGGATATAAACACCAACAAAAGAAAAATCTCTGCTTCCTCGAATCGTTTAAAAGAAAAATATGTATTTGACCTCCAGAGTTTTGGCAAATTATACAAATAACGCTTTCCTTTAATAGTCACATTTCCATCAATGCAAATAAAGCTATGGTCGTTCTCGGCTTTAATAAGAGATGGTCGAAGGAATATAATAACCCTTACATTACGCGGAAGCTCTAAGTCTCATTAGTCAGACCCATACTCGAATATTGAACCTGGAAAGAATAGAATCTGTGCAGAAATAGTTTTTACTGTGTAGAGCACACAAGGCTTAAATTGGAATCCCTCCCTGCATCTTCCATCTTAGGAAAAGCATCTACGCTTGTTAGGCTTTTCAACTTTAAAAAAATTTATTCCTTTAAAATCTGGATTCTCTGGATTAATTGACTTGGCCTCTCCTCCTTATTCGCTTAAACTCATGCACGACAAACTATGGCGTACATAATCCTCTGGGTTGCCTTTGCCAACACTTGTTTCGTTGGAGATTAAGGTATATCTTGACTATTTTAAGCTTTAGGTAGTAGCTTTACCCCCAGACCACCCTGTGCTGTGAGTCGGACCAGAATTGGGTGAAGCAGGTGTTTTAACCCGATTATTGCGGAACCCGAACCTCAATATATACATTTCCCTTAGAAAATCACCTCAAATTGCATTATTTTTGTAATCATAAATTGATCCTGAGACGTCAGCTAGCCACCCGGACTGAACAGAATAATGTTTAGGACTCAGTTACCAGTAACTTATATAAACCTTAACAAAGTCATCTTATTCATAAGCTTCCAAGGCTTCAAAATAATACTGACTTATCCGTTGCCACTGACAGACAACAGACACCAATATTCTAAAGGCAAATAATTTGCAAGCCACAACAAAATGAAGAAAATTTGGGGATTGCCGGCTTCTACATATGTGTGCCTATGGCATCGTGCATTCTAATTAAATAACATCTTCAACTCACTTTTGGCAATAGGAAATCGAAAAGCCTTTGAGTTTGTTCCTTGTAATGATTTTGGTTTGAACTGATTTGATTTTGAATTTCCTCATTCCTTAGCTTTATCTTAGCTTACGTTGAGCGCGTAAGGCAGAAGGTGTGTATATTATTAGCTTGTTGATGGAAAAAAATTCTTATTAATTTATTTGCACTGACCAAAACTGCATTACAGGTTTTGTTTTATCAGCTTTTGTTTCCAAGATTTGGCAGAATATCGAATTTTAAGTACTTTTTGCACTCAGGAATTTCTTGTGGTCACAGTAGGCACTAATTTCTAAATTTATCTGGCCTATTCGACAGAAGATCCATCAATGCTTCTGTAAAAAATCAAACCCGCAATTTTCTTGCAGTCGAAAGTGTCCGAATTGGCCTCTAAAGTCAAACAATTCTCGATTTATGGCAATTTTTACAAAGGAGTCAGAAAGAAGCGACCAATTGGGAACAAAATTTGGTTGGTTAAGAAAAGATTTGGGTTATAAGCAGATCTATAATTGTGAGGTTCCAATAGACACAAGTAATTAAATGCTGTTTTCCTAAATTCTATAAGATCGGACATCGTCATACATCCACCATCGGTTTTACTTTACTTAAGTCTTACTAAATAACATCTAAATATACAAATTTATATTGTCTTCCTTGCCAGCTTTGAAAATCGAACTCTAGACCTTGCACTGGCGTCTTACTGCACCATCGCACACGCTTGTTGCACTCCTTCTTAGATACTTGTAATATTTTTATGGACTCTTGTTGAGTAAAGTAGAATTGTGCACATTAAGACATTTAAGTGTATATGGTGGCTAATGAATGCTGCTACCAAAAAATAAGTAACAGCTTTTGTTCTGCTTTAATCGGTTACTTCATTGTTTTTATTTCACTGACAAATTTTTGAATTTAAAAAATAGCTGGCATTCAGCTTTAAAAATAATTTATATGAATTTAAAAGAAGGGTATTTAAGTTTATTAATGTAGCATCATTCATACCCTAAATGACCCCATAAAATTTACATTATAGGTTATTTATTGTTTATTTTGAACCGTATTTTCCACTCACTTGCTTTCATTGTGCGAATATTTTAGAATTTTAAAAGAGCTTAACTAAATTGTTGCAATTTGAAGTAATCACTCACCTTTCCGTTATATATTTTTGTTTTCTCGTTTTCCTTGACGTGCTGTAAATATATATCTTCTCTATATATATTTGTTGTTGTTGTTGTTTTTCCTTTATTTCACGCTTTTGGCCGCTAAAATCGTTGCTGAATGCGTTTCTTTGTTGTATAATATCACTTAGCTTAACTATTTGCAAAATAATTACTATATATATATATATATATATATATTTATTTGCAATTTGTTTTTAATTATCCATAAGGCAGTGTAAAGTTGTCAAAAAATTGCAGATATTGGATTTGAGTTGCTTCTTTAGTTGCACGCGGTAACCAGACGTGCCACTTGATGTTGTTGTAAATGTATTTGCTTTGCAGCGCACACGGGCGCATTTTCTGTTTGTTTTGTTTTTAATTGATGAGCGATCGCTGGCTTTTGTCACACTTGTCACAAATTTATATAAATATATACGGAGATGTATATGATATGTGTGGGAAGATTAGGTTAGGGAGGAATAAGTCTTTGATTTTACAGCGTATGCGATAGATATATAAAGATTTATTGCCATTAAAAGCATCGACCAAATTTGCATGTGTTCCCAGTTTACTGCTTTGGGCACGCATTTATGGTGTTTGAAGGTGCGCAAAGGCATTTGGCCGGGCCAGAGGCAGGAACCGAGAAAATTGGCGAGTTCCTCGTTGCAACCACTAGGTTGGGTAGCTGGGCGGTGACATCTGCAAAGAGAGGGGAGGAGAATATTGGATAAAAAAATTATAATAATTTTAATTAATTCTAAGAAAACTAAGAAAGGATTTTTTTTTTTAAAAAAAATTCTAAACCGATTTCTTATCTTCTGGATTGCTACTTTGTGTCAAATAAACATACATTTTACTCTGATATTTGTTGGATTATGTGTCAGATAGCTCTTGGTAGATGATGAGAAATCGGCAATTAGAATGAAGTTCTTATTCAACATATGAGAAAGCTACAACAACAACATGCACAGTATTTCTATTCTAAAGCAATTCACTAAGTTTAATAATTAATTGTTGATACCTTTAAAAAAATTTTTTTTTTTTGCGTCTTTCAAATAAACGTTATTTTTCCATTCTTCGCTTTTTTGGAGGCCACACATAGACCGATTTAGTCCTTAGTGAGACCAGGAATAATACTTTACAATAATATTTAGTTTAAGTTTATTTTATTTGTTGGTTAAGGTCACTTCTAGCCATTTTAGGACCAATTGGCCTTTTCCCAAAAAAAGTTTGGACTTTTATCGATAAAAGCTCCTTACACATACGTAACCACGTTTTTTGATATCGATTAACGATTAATCAAAAACTTACCTCGGCAGAAAAATGGAATTAACTCGTGAAAATTTTCGTGCTATCCTTTTTCAAATAAATTTCGACGTGGATTATCACGACAAGAGTGCAACGATGAACTTGAATCACCATCCTATAGCACTGTGAAAAATTGGTTTAAAGAATTCAATCGCGGGCGACGCTCGCTCGAAGACGAAAATCGTGAAGGTCGTCCAAAAACAGTCGTTGTGCCAGAAAACATTGATGCCGTGCGTGAACTGATAATGCAAGATCGTCATGTGACATACCGTGAGATAGAGGCATCCTTGGGCATTTCTTCCACCAGCATGCATTCGATATTGCATGAACACCTGAGCGTAAAAAAGGTTTGTTCTCGTTGGATCCCGCACAATTTGATAATCGCTCAAAAAAAGGCTCGTGTGGATTGGTGCAAAGAAATTTTGAAAAAATATAATCGCGCTGTTTCAAAAGACGTTTATGAGATCGTCACAGGTGACGAATCATGGATCTATGCTTATGAGCCCGAAACAAAACAGCAATCGACCGTGTGGGTCTTCGAAGACGAGCCAAATCCAACGAAAGTCGTTCGTGAAAGAAGCACTTCGAAGCAAATGGTCGCCTGTTTCTTCGGTAAAACTGGTCATGTGGCGACTGTTCCGCTTGAGCAACGTAGGACGGTCAATTCTGAGTGGTACACCACAATTTGTTTGCCTGAAGTCTTCGGAGAAATTCGAAAAACGAACAAGAGAAGACAGATCATTGTGCACCATGACAATGCTAGCTCTCATACATCAGCTCACACCAGCGCCTTTTTCGTCGAATTGATAGGTCATTCGCCATAAAGCCCTGACTTGGCAACCAATGACTTCTTTTTATTCCCGCACATCAAGGGAAAAATGCGTGGTCAACGATTTTCTTCGACAGAAGATGCTGTTGAAGAGTTCAAAAACCATGTTTTGGAGGTGTCTCAATTTTTATCATAAATTTCGGAGTGGAAAAATTGTGTTTCTGACAATTGGTTTGAGCGAGTTATAAATAGCAAAAGTGAAGTATGAAAATCTTGTTAGGAAATAAAAGAATACGTTTTCCCTGGAAAACTTTTAAATAAATGATCGTCACAAATTTGAAATTGTGTTTAAGACATCTTGAAAGCTCATTATAAAACCCGCTCTCTGTGTAATCGTAAAACCATCAAAGTTACTTTATTCAAACACTGGAGTTGAACTAAATTCGAATTTTATGAGGTTCCGTCATCCTTTCTTGTATATCTTTCTACAAATACAAACCCAAAATTAAATAAAACTCCTTTTGAAGGATTCGTCTAATACTTTTTTTTTTACATTTTATAATCCTGTTTCGATATAAGAAGTGTCATCTCGTAAATTTGGTGAGAATCTTTACAAACTACAGGCCTGTTCCGGTTTTCACTTTCGACAAGATTTTTAGAATTCGAATAAGGAACCTGTTTTGTTGTGTAAAATTAATGCATTTAAATTCAAGTTTGTCGCATTAAAAGTAATTTAAAATTTAAGGTTTGATATCGATATTACCCTGATCGTTGATTAGAAAAGATTCGAATTCACTTTAGTGAAAATCGGAACATGCCTATTAATTTATTTTGTATTTGAAATAATTTCCTAAGTTTTTGACTTTTGTTAAAAGTATTTGGCTACACTTTTCTATTGTTCAGATAGTATAGTCTTTCTATTGTTTTCAACTTTCAATAAATTCAATGTGCCTTTTTATTTTCGAAATCGTTTTTCAGAACGCTCCACAAGACGAAAACACAAATTTGTGTCTAGAATGCTGCATGCTGAGAGATTATTTTTTTTTGAGCTTTACGCGCCGGTAAGTCATGGAAGAGCTTTTTATTTATTTTTTTTTTGTGCTGAAAAAGCTTGGCACAATGCGTTTGGCTGCTCAACAAAAAGTGTGGTGGAACAAGTTAGGTGGGAGGGAGGAGGGTCGTCGACTATGAGTGGGGGAGGGGAGCAGGCGGTGATGTTGTTGTTGGCAGTGCGCCGGCGTTTTTGACTTTTGTCTACGTGTATGTTGTTGTTGCTGTTGCTGCTCACTTACTGCGTGAATATGAGTATATGTTCTTGTTGCTGTTGTTGTTGTTGTTGTTGCTAGTTGGGTTAGCTTTATAGACGTATTTATATGCATTGTCGTGACCTTCTCACACTGTCAGGGCTACGTATAAAATTTGTATACACATAAAAAAAAAAAAAAACAAAAAGCTTTCGTTTTATAATTTGTATGCAGCTCTCAATGCGTTTGTGTGCTGTGTGTGTGTGTGTAGAACATAGACGACTCGTGCTTAAAACAAAACAACAACCACATTGAATATCATTGAACAAAATATTATTAACGTTCCGCTCAAGATCGCAAGTTTTTTGTTGTTTTTGCTTAAAAAAGGCAAAACAAAGTTATCAACAATTCAAAGATACTTCCGATTTGTATAGGAAAAAAAGCTTTTAAGCTTATGCTTGGGGTTGACAGATGAGTTGGCTTAATTGAGATTTAATACTTTTGCATATTTGGAGCAGTTTTTTTGTTTTGATTTTTTTTATAATTTTCAAGGTTTAACTAAAGTTTTGAATTCTAGTTAAAGTGAGAAATACTTCAGGCCTTTAATTAACACTTAGTCAGCACAATTTGTTGTATAAAAACCAATTTAGCCAATGTTAACCCTGCATTTGGCTTAGACTGTAACCGCAAATAGCAAAAATAACTTGTACACTGATAAAAAAAAAGGGAAATATACAAATAAGTATACAAAATGTCACAATAGGTGGTTGTCTGACAGATTAGAGGCTTCAGATCAAAATAAAAAAAAAAACATTTTTTCGAGTTAAAAAATATTTCGAAAAAAAATTTTTTTCAATTTGGTTATAAAATAATGAGATTGCTCAAGCGAATTATGCTTTGTCACAATATTAGGTTTTCTGACAGTTTAGGGGTTCAAATCAAAATAAAAAATAACAAATTATTTCCATTTAAAAAATATTTTAAAAAATTTTTTAAAATTTAAAAAAACAAAATTAACCGGTTTAAAAAATATTTAGAAAAATTTTTGAAATTTTTTAGAAAAAAAACAAATTTTTCCAATTTAAAAAATATTTAAAAAAATTTTTTTGAAATTTTATGGAAAAAAACAAATTTTTTCCGATTTAAAAAATATTTAGAAAAATTTGTTTAATTTTTGAAAAAAAAAATTTTTTAAAATTGAAATTTTTTTTTGTCGTATTTTGTTAAATTTGTTATAAAATAAAAAGATTCCTCACGCAAATTACACTATGTCACACTAGTTTAGGGGTTAAAAAAATATTTTGAAAAATTAGGGTTGCATTTTTCAAAAAAAAATAACAAATTTTTCCGATTTAAAAAATATTTAGAAAAATTTTTTGAAATTCTTAAAAAAAAAAATCAAATAAAAATTTTCCGATTTAAAAATATTTAGAAAAATTTTTGAAATTTTTTGAAAAAAAAACAAATTTTTCCGATTAAAAAAATATTTAGAAACATTTTTTGAAATTTTATGAAAACAAAACAAAATTTTCCGATTTAAAAAATATTTTGAAAAATTTTTTTAAATTTTTTGGAAAAAAAAAACAAATTTTTTTTTCGATTTAAAAAATATTTAGAAAAATTTTTGAAATTTTTTTTGTTGTATTTCGTTAAATTTGTTATAAAATAAAAAGATTCCCCCAATTATACTATGTCACACTAGTTTAGGGGGTTTTCTGACAGATTAGGGGGTTCAGATCAAAATAAAAGATATCAAAATTTTTGGAATTAAAAAAATATTTTGAAAATTTGTGTAATTTTTACCCTTTGTTTTTCGTTTCATAATATGGGCTTAAGATAAAAAAAAAAATGCAAGATAAAAAAAGATTTTAAAAAATTTTGGAAATTTTTTTTTCGTTGTATTTCGTTTAATTTTATTGTTATAATTAATAAAAAGATTCCTCACGCAAATTATACTATGTCACACTAGTTTAGGTGGCTTTCTGACAGATTAGGGGGTTCAGATCAAAAAAAAGGAAATCAAATTTTTTCGAATCAAAAAAAAATATTTTGAAAATTTGTGTAATTGTTTCCCTTTGCTTTTCGTTTCATAATTTAGGCTACAGATAAAAAAAATTCAAAGTAAAAAATATTTTTGAAAATTTAATTTTTTAATTTTAATTTAATGGGCTTCAGATAAAAAAAATTCAAGATAAAAAATATTTTTGAAAATTTAAAAAAAAAAATTTTAAAATTTATTTTCCTTTTTTTTAAGGTTTTATAACTTGAGTAAATACAAACTGAATATAAATAAATAAGGTTAAATATCAGTCATACATTTGTTGTAAGTGCCACTCAGAAAAAGAAGACATTCTAAATTCAAGTATGACCCTGTTTGAACTAAGAATCGATATGTTTTTGAAATTTTTTGATGATTTTTGATGTATGAATCAATTTTAAGTTGAAAATCAGAAATATTAATTAAATAACAATCAAATTCAGATCAAAAAAAAAACACATTTTTTTGAAAAAAAATTTTTAAAAAATAAAATTTTTTTCTTTGTTTTATTCTTCATTATTTGGGCTCCAGAAATAAACAGAAAAAATTTATAATATTTTCAAAAAAATATTTTTAAAAAAATTTCGAAAATTTTTGAAACTTGTTTTCTTTGTTTTTTAGATTTCATAACTGGAAACATAACTTAAATACCAACCAAATAATAATAAATAAGGTTAAATATCAGTCATTCATTTTATGCAAGTACACTTAGAAAAACAAGGCATACTAAATTTAAGTATGAACGTGATTGAAATAAGATCGATTTATTTTTGAAATTTTTGGATTATTTTTTATGTATGAATAAATTTTTATTAAAATAAAAAAAATTTAGAATGCATACCAATCAATTAAATCGAACTTCAAATTTAAGTTAATTTATAAATCCAAAACAAACTTAAAATAAGAATTTTGTATTCCGACTTAAAAATTCCTAAACTTAGTACTTTGAGTTTAAATCGAACTTGAATTTCCCTGTTTAAAAACAAAAGTTCTAGATTTATGCAGTGTATAAATAAATTGTTTAGATTTCTGAGTGTACAAACCATAAAAAATTAATGAGTCTAAACAGTTTTTTTAGGTGTATTTTTTTATATTTTCTGGCAGCCTTCTTTTCTATACGATTCAAGTTTAAGGTCAACCATTTGGCGGTCTCTTTGGGGTCTAGACTGTAGACCTAGACCAGACCAGACCCAAACAGACCCGAGCAGGGTAAGGGTAGGGCAAAGCAGCCGCCCCAAAGTCGCTGCTAATGCCGCTAATAGTTGGAGGTTTGTTTTTTCGTTTTTTATTTAATTTTTTTTTGCTTTTTACCTGTTGGCCCCCTTTTTCAAGGGCGTAACGAATGTCTGATATTTGTTGTTGCGATTGAAAACACATTAGCTAGTTTAGTTCGTATTCGAAAGATGCAAAATGTTAGGTACACGTGTGTGTGGCAAGAAACATTTACAATAATTAAAAACCTTGTTTAAATGTGACGAATTTGGTGTTACATGATTATACTTCATATTTTTTCTTTTTTTTTCCCTTCTAACTTAGTTGAACATTTTGACGCATCTTTATTAAACATTCAAAATTGTTTGTTTGTGTTGATAAAACTGCGGGATATGTGGATTTAGCATGTGCTAAGTTTGTGTAGTAAATAGATCACAGAAGTGTGTCCATTCTGATAAGACACAAGTTGAAACAAATTTGGCCTTAGAAAAGTTCATTTAGAATTGGCTCTCAATTAATTTTGTATTTCTTATGATTGTGACCGGATTAAGCCTATAATAGATATAACCAAAACATTAAGCGAATCGGGTTGAAATAAGCTTTCAAACTAACCCAATTTTATATGACTATGATATGGTTTATCAAGGGTTCAAATTTATATGAAAAATCCCCTTCAAAGATGATTCATGTAATATGATTAAAAAAAATTTCAAACCAAAGAATAAAATATTCAGTTACAAAGTCTTAAGAATAAATTACTAATACGCCACGTAAGCAGTTATTTATATTTCAACAATGACTTCTGTTTAACATTTTTCGTAATTTGTCACTTTTAAAAATCTGTCCAAGTCTAATTTGTTAAAAAGAAGGAAACATATTTTAAATTAAATGGAAAACGAACCTCTCGCTTTTCTATGATTCTTTTCTATGAACATGAACATAGATAACTTTCTTCAAAGTATCAAGTTTAATCTCAATAACTAATAACTGTCAGTAATACATAATTAGGACTTATTTGTAGGCCTATTTCTTAGCTGTGATTCTAGTTTACGTTTTCTATTCTTCCAATGAAAGATATAATATGTCCCCACATTTTTTTTTATACATTCTAATTTAATTTGACAGTTGACTGTATTTAGTAAAATAAATTTCATTTTTATCAAAAAAATCCCAATTTAAATAAAAAGTTGGGCTTGTTTTAAAATTCTTCAAAATTTGCTTTCATTTTGATTATTATTTTTAGTGAAATTTTAAACATTTTGAGCTACAATAATGGCCAAGAATTGTTGGTGTGATGCAGGCAAATAATTAAAAATAACTATTTTCTAAAAAATATTCGATTTTGAACCCAATTTAGTCGACATCTTCAGATTCATTAAAAATAATTTGTATTACATTTAATAGAAATATCCCAAATTGGAATATGATTTTTAAACCGCATCTTCCTTTGACAATGTATCGATTTAGTATTATGCATTAATTTTTACCGGCCAAAATCTTAAGAAATTTATATAAAATTTTAAAATAAGCTGTATGTTTTTTTTTTTTTGAACCGAACCTTTTTCCAAAACGTTTGGGTAAGGTTTGAGTTTAGGTTCGAAGAGGTCATACACTAAGAAAAAAATGACCGTCCAAAACCCACCTATGGGCTCGTTTTTACACCATTTCGTTCGTGAATTTTCGTTCACAAAACAAGCCCGACGTTCACAATAAAACACCACATCCGATCATAGCTTAGCTCTCGAATGCATTCGATTTTGCACTCGTGCTGACTTGGAATTCCCAAGCAGTTATAGGCATGCTGACATGAGAAGGCAGTTGTTATCATGCAATCGTTGGGCAAACACCATTGAGTTTCCATCCTCTTTGATAAGTTATAAACTTATTTGAACTTATTAAAATAAATATTCATACGCCCCATATGACAAAATAAATTTCACAGAAAAATATGCATAAACTTGAAAATTTCTTTTCATAAATTTTTAAGCCCTCTAGCAGCTCGAAAAAAAATAAGTTTTTGATTTTTTTTTGTATAATTGTGTAAATATTACTCATACGTCCCACATGACAAAAAAATTATAAGAACAAAATTTGTAAATATTAAAAAACCTTAAAAATAATGTAATTGTTTCTAAAAAAAAAAGTTTTCCATTTTTGGGCATAATTTGCAAATATTACTCATACGTCACGTGAGCCCAAAAAAATGTAACTTACTTTTCTGGTATTGAAATATAAATTCTAAAATTTTTAAAATGATTTATATGCCTCTTACATCTTAAAAAATAAGTTTCAGTTTTTTTTTTTATAATTATGTAAAAATATTACTCATACGTCATGTGGGCCTGAAAGTTTAATATACTTTTCTGGTATTGAAATATAAATTCTTAAATTTTAAAATTGATTTACAATATATGCCTCCAGCATCTTAGAAAACTGTTTTTCTTAAATTTGTATAATTATTTAAAAATATTACTCATACGTCAGGTGGGCCCACAAATCTTTCTTATCTTCCTCATCTCCTTAAAGTGAAGTTTGTGTAACAGATAGTGCTATGTAGTAGATGAGAAATTGGCGCTAAGCGTTTACGATACAAATCTGAAAAGGCAAACTTCCTAAAAATGCCTGAAAAAAATTTTAATTTAAATAAAATAACGACCCATATGACAAGATAAATTTCTAAAAAAAAAATAATATAATTTGAAAATTTTTTAAATAAATTTTCAAGCACGAAAAATAATTTTTTATAGTTTTAAATATTACTCATACTCCATGACAAAAATTAAAAAAAAAATTTTGTAAATTTTAAAAAAACTTAAAAAAATAAGTTTGTTCATTTTTTGCTAAAATTTTCATAAATACTACATACTTTCACATGAGCCCAAAAATTTAACTTACTTTTCTGGTATTGAAATATAAATTCTAATTTGTAAAATTTTTTTTTTTTCATTTTTATAGTCCTTAAAATATTATAATGCAAATGTTTCTAAAAATTCTAAATTTAAACTAACAAAAAAGTTTTTAATTTTTAGATACAATTTAAAAATATTACTAATACGTCATGTGGGCCCAAAAGGTTTATTTACTTTTCTGGTATTGAAATATAAACTCTAAAATTTTTAAAATTATTTCTATATGCCTCTACCATCTTAGAAAAATGTGTTTCTTAATTTTGTATAATTATTTAAAAATATTACTCATACGTCATGTGAGCCTTAAAGTTTAACTTACTTTTCTGGTATTAAAATATAAATTCTTAAATTTTTAAAATAATTTATATGCCTCTAACATCTTAAAAAAAGTGTTTCATAATTATGTATAATTCCGTAAAATATTACTCATACGTCAGGTAAGCCCAAAAGTTGGTTAGTAAAAAAAAAAATCTTTCCAACTGAAACAAATTTACCCATCATCAATTTTTCAAGCATTTGCCCTTAATTGGACTGGTTTGCCCGCGAAACACAGGACGTATGAGTAATATTGTATGAAGGTTAAGAGGCTTAATAATTATGGGAATTCGCTGACCTTCAGCTAATAAAATTTGTGTTCTTTTACATAAGACTAAAGACCACTAAACTGAACAAAGCTCTTAACTGCATTCTAATTAAACATAAATTCATATGTTAAATGAAAAAAAAAAATTTATTCACTGGCCATAAAAAGTATGATTTCCAGCAAATCGACACACGAGACAAGGTATATAATACACATATAAATATGCATAGCAAGAAGAAAAATAAAAAATCTTGAGCTTGAGCTGACGCGCCTATTGTTCTTGCTTGGCTTTTGTTGTTGTTGCTGTTGCTGCTAAACTGTAAATTCGAAATAAAATATTATAATAATAGTCAAGCGCTACTAAGCATAGACAAAAACAGAAAAGCAAAAGGCAAAAAGGCATATCTTACTACAACAATTTATGTGTGTCTGTATGTCTCGCGGGCCAAAGCAAGTGCAAGTGTATGTGTGTATAAAATACGCAACCTTCAAAAAAAAAAAAAAAAAATCTAACAAAGCAAACTTGTTCAATAGTCATATGCGTATCAGGAAGTCAACATTTCAAGGATTGACTCATTGAAAAAGTCGAATGCGACTACAACAACAACACCAACAAAAACAAGTTAGTCGCCGTCGGTCGCATACATTCGTGTGCTCACTCACACTCACACACACATAGCCAAAGCATTAGACGAAAACTTTTGAAAAGCGCGCCCGGCAAAATGCAGTGCAAAAACAACACAAAAAAAATGCATTTACAGTAAAGCACACAGACAGAGAGCGGAGAAGAGAAGAGAGATCACTTACACTGGCAATGCAAACTGCTGCAGTTGGCGCTCAGAGCGAGCTTTTTGTGTGTGTGTGTGTGTATTGCACTCTCTTTTGATTGCATTTGAACTCTTTACTCTTTTTTGCTCTTACAACTCAGAGTAACGTTTCATTCAACACTTTGCCTTCGCTTTTTTTTTTTTTTGCAAAAAATTGTTTAACAAAAAGTGCAAATACCGCAAACTGATGCGAGATTTTTTGCTGCTGTTGTTGTTGTTATTGTTGCTGTTATTACTCCAGCACGCGTGGCGGGGCAACAAATTTTACTTTTCATTGTGTGAAATTATTTAAAAATAAAAGTTTTGAATTTGTGAGGTAATTTTGTGTTGAAGCGACATGCGGCTGAAGCAATTGCAAATTGGCGGGCATTCTTAGACTGTGGTTGAATAGAGGAAAAGGGTAAAAATTTGCTAACATTTTTAAGATTTTTTTTTTTTTATTATTTTCTCAAAATATTTGACCAGCCCTTGCTGTTTTAAGTATTTTGTTTTCTTATAATTATCCTCAAACGCTTAATTTTTGTTCTCCTTTTCCTTCTTTTCTTTTCAGGAAAAACTCTTGTGAGGTAAGTAGCCATGCAAAAGCATCTCAAAGTTTGCTGTTCACAAACTGGCCTTAAAGAGGCAAAATTTGGTCACATCAATACAGCAAACCTACAAAACAGGCAGCTAGCACTCAGCAAGTACACTCAGAAAAAAATCTTGAGTCAAAAAAATCTCATTTCAAGTTCGTTTCGGGACTATTAACTGACTCATACACTAACCCACCTAAATTTCACATAAAATGTAACCGTTTCAATCTAAATACAACACTGAAATTTAGAATACGGAATTCCGACTTTAATTTACTGTCAACCGAACCTTAAATCAATCCACTTTTAAGAAAAAGACTAAATCTAATCGATTTTCCCGGTCCAAAATTTTCGGCTCTGTTAAAAAAAAGCTATAGAAATTAAAGTTTATGGTTCTATTTAAAAAATGTGAAAATTATGAAGTAATAAGTTCTAAAAATCTAAAACGATTAATGAAATCTTTTAAAGGTAAACTTACGTTGGTTAATGGGTTAAGGAAATTAATTGCTTTTCCATTAAAATTAGGTAAAATGTTTACTTAATCAAGGTTTCAACCAAAACCTTAACCTAAAAACCATGAACCTTTAATTTCAGAACCTTAATTATTAGGAAATTTTGTTTCAAACCCATGAACCAAACCTCCACACAAATTATTTGGGTTTGCAGGCCTGTTTAGAATGTAATTTTCTCTGAGTGCGGCTATTCTCATTTAAAATTTCGCTTTAAATATCATAAACCTTAATAAATGTAAGATTAAGATAGATTTTGCCATTGATATTAATTGTAGGTTCTTGATTATTTTTCATTAATCGATTTAAATTACCTTCTTTTAAAATTCATAAACTAAAAAAAAAAATAAAAATAGCGCGAAGACTTGATGTGAAACATGTTGTTAATTGAAAAGAGTTCATATACCGTGCGAATGCCCCGGATAGCCAGGCGATTGCTTGGAAAATATTGTTGAAAATCAGTGTGTTGAAAAACAGTGTTGAAAAACATTGTTGAAAACAGTGTTGGAAAACATTGTTGAAAAACAGTGTTGAAAAATAGTGTTGAAAAACAGTGTTGAAAAACAGTGTTGGAAAACATTGTTGAAAAACAGTGTTGAAAAACAGTGTTGAAAAACATTGTTGAAAAACAGTGTTGAAAAACAGTGTTGAAAAACAGTGTTGGAAAACAGTGCTAGAAAACAATGGGAAATTGTTCAAATCTGAAACAAACTTGATCTGCGTATGGTATTCACCTACTTACATACAATCCAAAACACATGGCTGTATCTCTTATAGTTTCTGAGATCGACACGTTCAGTCAGACGGACAGACGGACATGACAATATCGACTCGGTTATTGATGCTGATCAAGAATATAATAGGGTAGCAAATGTTTTCTTCTTACTTTGGCAAAACTTTATGATACCATTTTTAGCCATTTTTATGGGTACAGGGTATAAAAATAATGTTGAACATTGTTGAAAACCATTGTTCCAAAAAGAGTGTTGGAAAACACTGTTAAAAACTTTGTTGAAAAACAGTGTTGATAAACAGTGTTGCAAAACTCCCCAAAGGTCAAAGTTCAAGTGGTCTAAAACACACTACTGCAAAGTTTAATTGAAATGCCACGTTTGTCCCGGCGATTGCTTGGAGTTTATGCTGTGTACGTGTGAGCGTTATGCGTTATTTTAAAAATGCATTTTATCACTACCAAAAAATCTTCCGTACCGAAATTAAATATGTTTCACTTCAAAAACGCTATTTTCTTCTTCCCTTTATCCACCTTTTGGCTAGTTTCCGGCGAATTTACTTAGTCCGGAATAATACGACGAAGTTTCCTTTTATTATTCAGTTTTTGTTTGTGGATAAGAGGTTGGCAAAGCTTCATGGCCTACGTGGCAATGAAATTTTTCGATAATTCTTCTTTGCTGTGTTGTTGGACGAGTTGAGATAGAAGCAAACTTCATTATATAAATGCTTTGCTTGTCCCTTGGTCTTTGTTATTAGAGTAACGACGATTTTCATGAACTAGTTCGAATGAACAACTCATTAAAATGAACTAATGAATAAGGTCTCAGTGTTTAAGCTATAGTTTATTTTTTGAACTATTCACTTATTGACCAATAGTTCAATTTTGTGAAGTGAAAGAAGCGCTCCTTTGAAGTACCTAAGAAAGTGAAAACGATTCGTCAAGATAAAACATCGTTGATTTTATCCGATTTATTGACTTTGGGTAATTTTTTATTTAATTACATACATTTTTTGACGATTCGCTAACTTGAAGTTAAAAAAGAATTGCGCTTACTCAAATTTATGTCACTTAACTTCATCGGAATGATGAGAAAGCAGGTCTTAAAAATTTTATCTTAGGAAAGAGTTTGGTTTGTCCTATCTATGATCGATTCTGAAGAGGGTTTGCATCCTAATTTGTGAATCATTTACCAAAAACATTATAAATGACTTTAAGCAAGAGCTAAACTATTTATAGCCAAGATGACCTCAGTGTTAAAAAGTTTGAACTGCCTTCAGTCAATAGCAAATTGTACCAATCACTTAAGTAGGTTAATTTAAATGTTCTTCAAATTCAGGGACAATTTCTTGAAAAAATGATTACCTTAACTCACCAAAGCCTTCAAGCTCAGGTTCATTGCTCACTTCCAAGGCACTCAGCCAAAGCATTGGCCAAAAAAAACCAAAAAAAAACAGTCCAAAACTTACACCTCTTTCAATGACGATAACTTCTCCTCCTCCTCCTCCTCCTTCACTCACACATTAAATAATGCTTTCAATTAAAATGCGAGCGCGCATCGCTGCTGATCGCAATGGAAGGTCGTTGCATTAAAGAGTTTAATGACCAAGGAAACTTTTGCCGAAATATGAAACAAAAGCGTATGAGCACAACAACAACAACAACAACAACAGTAACTAGACGCTGCTGCGTAAACTGCACGCCGCAACAGCGCCCACAACTTACGCCTCCAGCGTGCGTTGCCGTCGCACTCCTTTCATGGCAACAACACTTGAGAAAGGTCAACGAACAACATTGCCTCGTCGGTCAAAAGCAGAGTTCACACGTACACTTACTCACTCACTCACACACACTAACATACACACACTGGAGCAGCAACGAGAGAAGCGCAAGCAGCAAAAAAAAAATATCCAACGGGCTGGCAAATTTTTGTTTTGCTTTTGCTTTCGCGTCGAGTGAAGTGAAATGAGTTGGGTTGAGTGAGTTAGTGAGCGGAGGAGGAGGAGTAGGTGGGAGATCAGGGATGTAGAAATTGGGGAAATATTGCACATTTTTTGGGAAATTCTTTCTGGAATGTAATCATCTATCGCAACAATCTGTTGCCTACTTTGAAGAGTTTTTTTTTTTTTTAGAACATTCCAAATTGTTTAGTTTCTAAGGGCGATTTCTCATCTTCTACATAGCTGGATATGTGTCAGATTAACATACATTTTACTCTGTTGATGAGATGAGAAAAACGGAGACTTCCCAAAAATGCCTGAAAAAATTATAATTAAAATAAAATCACCCTCCAAGCCCGTTTTTGCCGACTTGCTTCCATCAGTTTAATTTTGGAACATTTTCAATTTAGCACGTTTTTGGTATTTGCATTACAAAAATTATAATTTTGTGTTTAAATCAGCTGTTTAATGGTGTTGAAATTTGGTAAGAATGTTGATCAAAAAAAAATGGAGTAATTTATATAAATTAATTGAAATCCCCAAAATGGGAGAAGATTTTATATAGCCAATTGGCTTTGGGGCTGAAATGAGCTAGGCAAAGAATGGGGCCTTAGTAGACTTGAGTTTTGACCCTACCATAGCCTTGCCTATTCTAAGAGTCTAAGAGTTAGTCTTATTAATTTGTTGCCTGTAGGTGAGTGTATATTAAACGCAAAAAGAATTTGGTTCTTAGTTTTGTTACATTTTCCCCCTTTTCTGTCAGTGTCACCATATTTAAGTCAGTGTGTTGATATTCAAAATATATTTACCTAAGACCAATATCTATCTGTACTGAAAATATCAAAAAGTTTCGACATAAAACACGGAACTTATGCATGCTGGAGTTAGAGGAAGGCTGATAAATCGACCTCCTCGTGACCATCTGTGCATGTGTTTGTGTGTGAATGCTCGTTTGGGTATGTTTACATTGGAGTTGTGGCAAATTTTGTTAACTAGTTCAAATGAACTAGTCATTAAAATGAACTAATCACTAGTCTTTGGTCCGATTTCTCATCTTCTAAATAGCTGCTATGTGTAAGATAAACATACATTTTACTCTGTTATATGTAAGATGTAGAAGATGAGAAATCAGCCCTTAGTGTTTGAACTATAGTTTATTTCTTGAACTATTCAATTTTGGGCCAATAGTTCATTTTTGAACTATACCCATTGTTCTAGAAAACGGATTAAACTCTAAAGTTACCCAAATCGAATGGGAATTGGGACGTTTTTGGGTCGGAAGAGATTTGAAGAACATCTGGAATAGTAAATTTTGGAATAATTGTTAATTGTATGAACAGTAAGTGATTTTATTTTAATTTTAGTGCATTTTTCATAAAATGAACTAGCTCATTATTTGAACTAGAGTTATTTTTCATAAAATGAACTAGCTCATTATTTGAACTAGAGTTATTTTTCATAAAATGAACTAGTTCGTTTTTGAAACCCATGTGTTCTACAAATGTATGTAAATAATTGTATGAACAGTAGTTGTATTTTTTAATAACAGTGAATTTTTCATAAAATGAACTAGGTCATTTTGGAACTATAGTTCATTATTCACAAAACGAACTAGTTCATTTTTGGACTAGCTCATTTTGGAACTATAGTTCATTATTCATAAAATGAACTAGTTCATTTTTGGACTAGCTCATTTTGGAACTATAGTTCATTATTCACAAAACGAACTAGTTCATTTTTGGACTAGCTCATTTTGGAACTATAGTTCATTATTCATAAAATGAGCTAGTTCATTTTTGGAACCCATGTGTTTTCAAAATCGCTTCCGACCCCTAATTGACCCAAATTCCATATGATTTAGGTCAAAAGCGATTTATAAAACTGATCGAAAAGTTTATTTTTTCATAAAATGTACTAGTTCATTTCTGGAACTATAGTTAATTTTTTGATAAAAAAAAAGAACTAGCTAATTTTTAACCATAGTTCATTTTTCATAAAATTAAATAGTCCTTTTTTTAACTAAAATTCATAAAATTAATTATAGATTACTTTATTTTTTTTATAAAATGAACTAGTTAATTTAAAAACGAGAGCGTAAGTTGAAGTCGGCCCTGCTCGACTTCGATATACCCGTTACTCAGGGTAAGGTTTTTCTTAAAGAATATTTTATTAGATCACAAATTGTAGAAGATATGAGTTTTTTCCAAATTGGGGGGTGGCAACTCTACTATAGCTCATCTGATCGGGAAATGATGTATGCCGGATCGATAGGTAATGATGATTAAAATATATGTCTAGAAGGTTGGAACAATCTATTTCCAAAATTGTGGGAGATATGAGGTAATTTCAAATTGCGGGGGCGTGAACTTTTCTATCATTCATCTGATCAAGAAATGATGTATGGCGGATCGGTAGGTAATGATGATTAAAATATATGTCTGAAAGGTTCGAATAATCCATCTTCAAAATTGTGGATGATATCAGTTATTTTTCAAATTGCGGGGGTGGCAACTCTGCTATCGTTCATCTGATCGGAAAATGATGTATGGCGGATCGATAGGTAATGATGATCATAATATATGTCTAGAGTGTCCGAACAATCTATTTTCAAAATTGTGGGAGATATGAGGTTTTTTCATATTGCGGGGGCGGGAGGGGGCGTGGCAAAAATTTGAAACAAACTTGATCTGCGTGCAGACAATATAAGTGTACACTGAAAAAATAGTAGCTCTAGCTCTTATAGTCTCTGAGATCTAGGTGTTCATACAGACGGACGGACAGACGGACAGACGGACGGACGGACGGACGGACAGACGGACATGTCTATATCGACTCGGCTATAGATGCTGATCAAGAATATATATACTTTATGGGGTCGGAAATGCTTCCTTCTGCCTGTTACATACATTTGCACGAACTTAGTATACCCTTTTTACTCTACGAGTAACGGGTATAAAAAAAGCTATGGTGATTTTTTTATATTTCATAAAATTAACTAGCTTTAAGTTCAAAAAATTTACTTGAGCTTAAAAATTTACTTTAGTTTAAAAAAAATTTACTTTTGATCCAAAAGTGCATAGTTATGAATATAAATGAATTAATGAACATTAAACCAATGAACTAGATTCTCCACCTCTAGCATAGAATCGTATGCAAGCAAATTTTGTTATCGGAATACTCGGCGTTGTTAGTCGAGATTTACTCGATGAAGCAAACTTCATAAAGTTTTTCGAAATGCTCATTCTTGTAGGAAAGAGGAGTAGAGGGGCAAACCACCTCACCTTTTATCTACAAGCAAGAGCTTTTCAAAAACTTAATGAAGTTTGCTTCACCGCGTAAATCAGGTCTTACTTGTTTTTCAAATTCATCACAATTTTTCAAACTCTTGAAATAAGCTTTTAAATTTTTTGTATTTATTAATGGGGGGATTCAAACAAAAATGATCATAATTGTTTGTCTTTTTAATAACCTAGCTACAAATATACCAGGCGTCACTCGGTTACTACACCGCTTAGATAAAGTTTGAACCGCTTTTCACATTTGAACTGGTTATACTCCGGGTTTGAAGCAGTAAAATACTTGCCAACCCAAATATCAAATATGAAATTCATTGCTTAAACTATTACGAAAATTTCGCTCTGAAGCATTTTCGAACCGGTTCAATCTGGTTCGGAACCAATGTTGAACTAGTTCTATATCTTATTAAATATTACCACTCTACACAACAAATTTTAAATTCATAGCTTAAGTAGTCTCTGCAATATGGCTCTGAACCACTTTTGAACCAGTTCAAACAGTTTCGGTACCGACTCTGATATGGAAAATGTCTTGCTCCTTGTGTTATAACGTAAGTTTAAAGTTCATGGCCTACAAAATTTATTCGAATTTTTTCGAATTTCGTCTATATGCATTAAGATTTTTCCAAAAAAATTTTAAGTCGTTCCAAGAGTTGATGAAGCTAAACTGAAACCAGTTTTGGAGTCAGTGAACATATTTCAATCATTTTAATGGCCTCTAAAACCTTGATAAAGGTATAGCTAGTATTAAAGTTAAAACTATACAAAATAGTACAATATTGTAAAAGAGCGCTTAGTGTCAAATATATCGGGCGAATGACATGTATAAAAAAAAGGAGTGCTTTGTTGATGTAGATTTTGTATATTTGTCTTTGATTCTAAGCACTCAATTGTCCCCTTTGAAGTGTCCTAATGAGCTCAGTCCAATTTTCCCATTTGTAGCTTTACGCACACTGTCAAATATTATGTACCCCATCAATGAGCAAAAGATAAAGTTTTTATATGCCATCATTTTGGCCCACATGATTCACAACTGAAGCTGAAGTAATTAATAATTTATTAATTGTTAGTCACATTTGAGCTATTTTCATGCCAAAAGCCAACGCGTAAGCGCAAGCAGCGACGTTAACGTCCAACGCCTACGCCAACGGCGACGTCAGCTGTACCGTTCCCGTTTGGCGTTCGCATTCATATTCATTCACTTTTGTAAGCTGCGCCGAGATCAACGCACTTTGTGTTGATCCCACGAAACAATTTGCCGTTTAATGCACCCGAAAAAAAAACACACACACACTCGCACACACATAAACAAATACCACAAAAATGCAAGGCAAATGCAGTCAACAGATTGAGTAACTTTTTTTGAGTGAATTTCACTTTTGTTTTTTTTTTTTTCTTTCAAATCAATAAATAAAATATTGAAAAATTCAAATAAAATAAAACTAAACAATTTGCACTTGTTTTTGCATCTTTTTTTTGCCAGCCAGTTTTGTCATTGAAAGCAAAAAGAAAATGAAAATAAAAATAAAGCAAAAATATGGCAGCCAACGAAAGTTGCAAGCAAAGACATTGAAAACATTTTCGTTGCCGAAAAATAACAAAAAATAAACAACAACAAAAAAACTGCCTAACATGGAAAATTGCATGGCTCTGCGGCAGCAGCAGAGAAGAAGAAGATAAACCCGAAAAAAAAACGCCAAAGTAAAATGTGTCGACAAAATTCCTTTCGGTCCGAGGATGCAATGCACTTGGCTTTGGCCAAAGTCTGGGCTGGCTGGCGGTTGAGGTACTAAACTTGTTTGAAAGTTGCAACGACGACTGCAAATAATGTTTGGGGGTTTTTTTTTTTTTGTTTTTTTTTGGGAGGGGGCGGTGGTGGGGGGGATTGTGGAAAATTATGGCTTACAAATGATAAGAATTTAGGTATTGAGCAATTTATTTTAATATCAAGACAAAGGGCCTAACAAAAGCTACTGTCGTCTCATGCAAGCGATAAAATGAACAAACTTGAATTATGTACATACACTTACACATGTAGTTGGGGCCTAGCCTAAGCTAAGTTGGAGATTAGATCAGAAATGACCGATAATTTTCATAATACTAAGCCAACAGCCAAAAATTTATTAAGCCTGAAACCAAAATTTCGGAAGCCTTTAAAATTAAAGTAAAAAAATTTTAGTTTATTTTAATAGACATTTACTAATTTTTTTTTTCTTTTGAATTATTCGTTTATTTGCTGAACTATTTATTTTTAGAACTAAAGCTAATTTATTCGCCTTACATTTGCGGGATGGCAGTCCGGCTCTGAACCCAAAAACGAAATGCTTTTTCACGCTCGTTAACAGATTCGGGAACTTAACAGTTGTACCTTAACCGCATAACCGAACCGCGACCGTAAGATCCAACGGTTCGTATTGGTTCATTTAATCGACACGTTTTATGGTGATCAAAATACTATATAATACTTGGGATTTTCATGACGAAAGTCTACAAATAGAAATAGTTTGCATACCTTAAGGGGGAATTCTACCTTTGACCAGCGTTTTATGAGTGTTTTTTTAAAATTCTGGAAGGAAAACTATAAGAGATTTTTTTTTTTTTTTGTAATCAAGCTTAATTTAAAAAAAGTTTTGATTTCGAGGGCTGTTCAAAATTATCGGCTTTTTCTAAAAAATTTTTTAGCTGAGTTCTCAGGTTATCGAAATTGAAAACGGAAATGAGGTTATGACAAAATATGTTTTTCCTCATAATTTTAATAGTTTTTAACGGGCCGTTTAAAAGAATTTTTTCACGTTCAATTCTACGTTTAGTGTAAAAAAATACAAAAAACTGTTTTCCTCAAAGTCGGTTCGTAAGTAATTGAACGATGGCCCGATCCAAATTCGCTTACCAGGTCAAAAAACGTGATTTCGAAAAAAACGCGCTTAAAGTTTCAGCAAAGTATAAAATACTCACGTTAGCAATAACATTGCTCCACTAAAATGGATATATCTGCTAAACTATTTCGAATATTTGAAAATGGTTCAAAGGGGATGAAAGGGGAATATCAAAGTTATAATAATAAGGCAAAACAAAAAAATTGAAAAAAAAATTTCAAAGATAGAAGACCCCCTTAAGTCCTATATTGTCACCATTTTACTTTAAATCAGCGGTGTGCACTAAAAAATGACTGTAGGGCGCAGCAACAACAAAATGCATTTCATTTAGCTTTCAGCTGAATAACGGAACCGTTTGCGTGGGCACATAAGTTCCTTTTATGCCCACCGCTGATTTAAATCAATTTAAATAGTTATTTAATTTCTATTCAATTTTTTTTAAGAATTGCATTAAAGTGTTTAAAGAAAGATTCGAAGGGTTAAAATTCTAGTTCAGCGGCTGGCACAAAATTTGAGTTTGAGAGCGGTCCAACAACAACATCAGAAAAAACAACACTTATTATTTGTTTGCAACCGTCTGCTTGTGCGTCAAGCTGGCGTAATTCACTCCAGTGGCTTAAAAATAACTCTTAGGGCATCAAAAGGAGCAACGACGTGCTCAACACTAATCTATGGGCGAGAATTTGAAGTTTGGTAGCAGTCCAACAACCCTTACAGAGAAATCAACTCTAATCAGCGAGGCTCGAGTCGAGCAGCGATCCACAAAGTGCGGAAATTATGATTTTGCAATCAATCCCTTGGCTTGTGTGCTTTTCAACTTTCGCACAAGTGTCTTATTTGATCGTTGAACTATTTTCTCCTCTTTCTTGGTGCATTTCAGATAAATGATCAACTGTCTTCTGGTTATTCCACAATCTCTTTGGATCCTTATGCATTCAAAGGGACACAGGGCATCAACCACTCCCACTTGCTTTAAGTTATCTAAGGTAAGTACTAATTAAACACCTTCTAAATAAATAAGCGAGACAATATTTTTCATTACAAAATATTCGGAATTATAATATCATTAGCGAAAGTTTTCTTAGGGTCGATTTCTCATCTTCTGAATGGCATTTTCTGTCACATATATGTTCTAACAAATAACAGAGTAAAATGTAGTTTTATCCGACACATAGCAGCTATCTAGAAGATGTGAAATCCAATAGGATAAAGATCCAATATTTTATAATGTCTTGTTGAGAAAAAAATATGTAACTTGTTAGAAGTGTTACGCGATCATTCCATTATTTATATAGTGAGTTTAGACGGCATAAGGTCATGATAGTTTACAAAAAGGGATATATGGTCGTTATTGAACAGATCCTTTATGCAATAAGAAGGAGGTCCGGATCGGTTTTAGGCTAGGGAGGTCATTAATTTATAAGGTTCCGGTTCTTGGGGATTCAGTAACCTTGATAAATACTCCCACAAATTAATTTTTTTTAGTTTTTAGCTGAAGTCATTAAGTTGGGATTTATTGAATTTTGCAAAAAAAAATTATGGATTTTTTTACTATATTTATTTTACTACATTTTTGTAACAATATTTTTGATTTATTTTCATTTGTGTTTTTACGAAAATCTTTCGGGGACACCCCCGAATATGTGGTTTTTCACATTTAGTGTGTCAGCTTTTTAATAATTCAATGACCCTGTTTTGTTTAAAAGGAATTACCCGGACTTTTTGATGACTTTTTAAGAGCAAATGATCATTATGAAATCCTCTCTTTAAAAATGAAAATCGTAATATTGGTGATTCATTTTTAAAATACAAGTAAATCGAACTACTTTGAACCTTTAAAAGGTTCAAAATCTGGTATATCTTCAACTTCAACCGAATCAAAGTTCAAAGTTTAAGCGAAAGTGCTTAAATGCCTTTAAACACTTCTGATCTGCATTTATACCCCAAAAAAAAATAAAATTTTTGCATGCCCAAAAAAAAAAAACTAAACCGAAACCAAAACAAAAGCGAATGCAAAGGCAGAACAACAACAACATTTCTCATTGAAATTGAATGCAGCAGCGACGCAAATAAACATGAGCAGAGCATAAATACACACACACACACAGAGACACACACAGCAAGCCAAACATTTGAAGATGCACCATAAAACTAGCCAAACGCCAACAGCCTCTGCCTCAGCATCGGCACAATCCGCATGCAGTGTTGCAGTTGCTGCTCCTAACAACCTAACCATGCCCCATCCCAACATGCCAGGCAACATTAGAAAACTGCAACCCAACGTCAAGCAGCAGCGGCAGCGGCTGCAGCAGCAGCAACAAAAACACAAAAACAACAACAACAACTACAGAGTTGGAGTGTAGTAACAGCAGCGAAAGAAGCGAATGAACCAAACCATTGCACAGTGGGTCGTAGCTTAAGCAAAACTAAAGGGAAACAGCAGAGAATTTAAAATTTTCATTTTTAGACAGAAATTTAAAGCTAATTTTGGTTAGAGTAAAGATGGGGTAGAAGATGCCTAATTGGAATAAATTTTTTCAAAATCAAAATTTCAAAAATCTTCGAAAACTGATTTTCCTAAAACTTTCTATGTGAAATGTTTGTAAAGATGCTAAATAAAGAGCATTTAGCGGACAAAAAACTATTTTTATAAAGCAGGAACCCATATCGGCCAATAAAAACCAGGGCTGCAAACCGGTTTTGAACCGAACCGGTTCGAACCCGGAATTCCGACTTTTGAACCAAAAAAATAGCTGAACCTGAACCTGTTCCGAAACAAAACTTTCGGTTCGGTTCAAAAAAGGATACAAGGCTTAGTTAAGCGGGCATTTTATTGATAAGAGAAGTAGTATAGGCCAAAAATTGCTCGAAGAAATAATACTTATAAAATTTAATGGAAATTAATTGAACTCGTATGTTCGAGTAAAAAAAATTCAGAAAATCTGTAATTTTTTGTATATTTTTAACAATTTAATTATTCTTCTTTACAAATTTGGAAAAACTTCGGACAAACCAAGGTTCGAACCAAAACCTTATCACAAAAACCTTGAACCTTTAATTTCTGAACCTTAACCATTGGTAAATTTTGGTTCGAACCCGCAAACCGGAGCTCCGAAAAAATTATTTGGGTTTGCAGCCCTAATAAAAACGAAATTAAATGAAGCATTTGCTAAATGTTCGCCCGAAAGCGATTCTCAAAAAATATTAATTAATGGGTTTTGGTTCCAAGTTTTATTGGGTTAATTTCCAATATAATTCCCTGGGTTTTAAGTTTCCACCTAGAAGCTGGAAAAACTAGAGTTTGTAGGACTTCCACGACAACCAAACTTTAAAAAAATATTTTTCTGTAGGAAAATTACATAAAAATGTTTCAATTTCGGAATAATTAATTCATTTTTCTCCCTGCTAAACGAGAATTTCACTTTAGTTCCCCAAGTTCAATCTATTCCCAGTTTCAAGCTTTCAGCTAAACATAGAAAAATGTGTTGCCTGCTTTTTGGGGGCCACACTTTTTTTTTTTTGCAATAAATTAATAATTTCCAAAAATAAAAATAACTACAACTAGAGTTTTTAGGACTTCCACGAAAAACGAACTTTAAAAAATAGTTTTCTGTAGGAAATTACATAAAAATGTTTCATTTTCGGAATTAATCAATTCATTTTTCTCCCTGCTAAACAAGAATTTCACTTTATTTCCCCAAGTTCAATCTATTCCCAGTTTCAAGCTTTCAGCTAAACATTGAAAAATGTGTTGCCTGCTTTTTGGGGGCCACACTTTTTTACCCTTGATTTTGTTTCAATAAATTAATAATTTCCAAAAATAAAAAATAACTACAACTAGAGTTTGTAGGACTTCCATGACTACCAATCTTTAAAAAATATTTTTCTGTGGAAAATTACATAAAAAAGTTTCATTTTCGGAATAATCACTTTATTTTTCTTCCTGCTAAACGAGAATTTCACTTTATTTCCCCAAGTTCAATCTATTCCCAGTTTCAAGCTTTCAGCTAAACATTGAAAAATGTGTTGCCTGCTTTTTGGGGGCCACACTTTTTACCCTTGTTTTTGTTTCAATAAATTAATAATTTCCAAAAATAAAAAAAATCATAATTCTCTCACAGTTTTGTAACCACTGTGCTGCGCTAGCGTCGACGTCGAGTGTATGCATCAAAAAACAGACAGTAAATCTGATTGTTTGGGGTAATTGAACTTTCTTAAGAAATTGCGACATGTACACTTTGAAAAGCTCTGGATTTGCGAGCAGAGCTGCTGCTGCTGCTGCAGCACCACCAACAGCAGCAGCAGCAGCTGCGCAGCAACAGCAGCAAACTCGCAGCAGCAGCACACAAATGTACGCCAATGACCGAGTTCGGGTGAAAGACCTTCGATAACCATCGTCATCATCGCAACAGCATTGCAGCGTTGCAGAGCCCACAAACAGCCAGCCAGCCAGCCAACGGGGCAGGCAACATCATTATTATCATCATTAGCGAGTCGAGTAACGTGCTCCGGCTTTGCTCTGTCAATGCACTAGCCAGACCCAACAATAACAACAAAACAAAAACAAAGCCTCGCAAGAGAAGAGAGAGAGAGAGAGAGAGTGTATGTTAAGAGTAAAACGTGCACAATTCATTGAACTAAATTTAGCCATGTGTGTGTGTGTGTGCGGGAGAGTGACAAAGTTCTCTCTAAAAAGCGCGGGAGTTGTTTTTATTTTTATTTGCAGTTTTTTTTTTTATATTTGTATTTGGCATGTTTCGGTGTGTTTGTGCATTTCGAGGTGCATTGCAAGACCTCAACTAAGGCTAAACGCCGATTGCCTGTATGTGTGTGTGTGTGTGTGTATGATAGTCGCTGCCGCATTTGGGGGCTATTGAGATAGGCACGCAATTTGTCGCACAAATGCAGTTCAAACTGTAAAGCCTTGAGGCTTACTACGGCACGTGTTTACAGTTTGAGATGCTTAAAAGCTAGACCTAGAATTAATAGTAGAATTGAGGCAAGTTTTAGAGTTACAATATGGAGCAAATATTGGTTAAACTTATTAACTGAATATTTTTTCAAATGCATCATACGACCTGTTGTACCTGATAAAAGTTTTAGTTTGATAATTTGCGTTTAATTTGTTGATAATTTGGATTTTTATATTCTTAAACCTTTTTTTTAATTCTAAATGCAAAATGTTTGTATTGATTGGCGTTTTGGTCTTTAAATTGCACATGCTAGTGCTTCCAATCGCCACTTTTTGCGGTTTTTAAGCCGTTTACATTTGTGGCCGTGAAATGATAAATGAAGAATTTAGCTGGAGGAAAGAACTTCTCCCTATAAAATTTTTTTTTTTCTTTGTTGAACTTTTTTTTCTTTCGAAATGACGCAGAACGGTTTGTGAATGAAACATTATTGATAACAAAAAGTTGCGAAGAGCATAACACGCCAAATTGAATTCGTACGAATTTGTTCAAGTCGCAAAATTTATTGAAATATTGCACAGATTAAAATACACATTTTTTTTTAAATTTTTTGTTTCATTTAAAAAAATACAAACAATTTTAATTTCTAAAAAATTAAAAACTTTTTAAAAATTTTTTTATGTTTAGGTAGTAATTCAATAGCACTATATTTAGAAAAAAAAAAAACAAGAATCGGCCCAGAGGATTCAAAGAAATCAGTCAAAATATGCCCTGACGTGACGTTACTTAAAACGGAAGTGGGTTTTGGCTCGGATTACAAAATTGCAAAACTCTGCGAATTGAGAAACTCTTTTTGTATGAAACTTAATTCAGTAGTTTTTAGAATAATATAAGTTTATTTTCCAATTTACCAAATATAAAAATCATAACTCGTTCTTTTTTTATTAGCTTTTTTATATCTGACGTGACGTTACTGACGTGACGTTACTAAAATTATCATTGGAAAAAATTTTGACGAGATTGATTTAAAAATTATTTTACCCAAAAAAAACAATAATTTTAGCAATTATATGTTATTTATTCAAACTCTTAATAAAAAATATTAATTTTATTGTAATACTTAGAGGCGTGAAAAAAAAGGTAATGTTCAATATATTTTTTATGGTAGATAATGATTAAGAAAACAAGATTAGATGTAGTATATAGTAATAACAAAATTATTATATGTATTATATTATATGATTGTAGTTTTATGCGAAAATGCAGTTTCAGCTGCTTTTAATTGCTTGTCTTCGCTGATTGACAAAAAATGAATTTGATGTATACCAGGTATTTTAGGCAACTCCTTCCACTTTTCTGTAAGCAAAGAAGAAAACATGTCTACTTGTTCTGAGGAAATGTACATTAAGTTAACACCATCGATGTTATTTCGAGCACAGTTATAAAACGAACGAGCATCTTCCAAAATAATATTTTTTGTTTTCGTCAACTGCCAAACTTTTCGTTTTATGGTTGCTCCTACCCCATCGACCGCTCCTTTGCCGTGAGAAGTTGCAAAATAATTCCACTGCAAAACCTTGCAACCAAATTCTGAAATAAAATCTGGTAAACTTCGAGCAATGAACTTATTCTTAAATTGGGAGCTGCATCCATCCGAAAAAATATAAATGTTTTGATATTGGCCATGTTCTTTTTTAATCGTCTCCACAAGAGTTGTCAAAAAGCAGTAAACATCGAACTTACTGTGACTGAGTTTATCACTGATTATCGCATAGGATCTTACTCCGCCGATCAGCCAAGCAACGCAAGTAAAAATGGTAACTTGACGGTAGCTGAAGTGTGCGCTCTGTACCTCATTTTGATAAGTCAACCTGTAGTTCTCTGCAAAATCAATTTGCAGGACTAGATCTTCTGACTGAATATTTTTTTTTTTGTTTCAAAATATTTTTGTTGACATCGTTTGACATAAAAGTGGCGTTTAAAAACAGGCAACTGTGCATCTAATTCGTATAAAAGGTCAGATAGAGCACCCTCGGTATGTGTCAATGCAATCCGGTCTTCCACTTTGCGCCAATGTTTCCATCTAATTGTATTATCCAAATATGAAAAATATTTTAGGGGGACTAAATCATTTTTCACATTTTTAACGCAATTTATGCACTTACTGTTCATACAGTTTTCGTTCTGAATGTTGCAACAGACAGTTTTAAGAAAACATTCAAAATTGGGTGAAAATGATTTGACCACTGCTGCACAGCTTTCTAAAATAAATGCAAAATTCGCATGGAGCATACACACGCACATATTATGTGGTATCTTGCATGATAGTTGCACGAATTTCGGTCGCAATTCATAAAATACCGACTTACTTAGGAAGTCAAAACATCTCTCCCTTTTGTACAATTCATACGACTCAGAAACAGTCAGCAACATGAAACGTTTGGGCACTATTTCCCCATCGACGACTAATGTATCCTTCCGACCTGCAGCTTGGATACTTATATCGTCTCGCAAGTAAAAGTCCTTTACAAATTGTTTTTTTTGTACCATTTCCTTGGCAGATTGGTGTTCCAAAGATGATGGATCATGTGTGCCGTATTTTTTATAGAGGATGTCTACAATATGAGCTCTTTTCTCTGGGTCGGTCGGCAAAGCTTTATTGACTTTTTTAAAAGCCTTTCCCAAGGTTTGCTTGCATTTGTATGGCTGATTTACTTCTCTTTCACCATCATTCTTCTTTTTCAATCGAAAAAGATTTTGCCTTTTACGGTTTTGTTCCTTCAATTTTTCTAATGTTTTGTCTTCTGCTTTCAGCAACTTCGTTCTATACCTCGATGCCCTTTCTCTTGCTCTTTCACGGCTAATTTCCAGCTTAAGCGAATTCAATTTAACTTTTTCCCTGTAGCGCTGTGCGTACCATTTACTTTTAGCAGAAGAGTCCATCTGCAAAGCCACAATTGAATTTAAGTTAAAAATAATCAAAATACCATGCTGGCCAATTACTCACAATCTGACGTGACGTTACACACTTTTGAAATTCTTTTTAAATTCGGATATTTGTTTAATAACGGGGCTTTTTTTTCTAATCAGTTTACTTTATTAAACATTGTTAAAATGTAAAATTTCACGCACTTGCGATCGCCAGCAAAGCGATAATGAGACTAAATGCTTTTTTTCTGACGTGACGTTACTTTAGAATATCATTAAAAGCAAATCCAAAATTTACCGTTAGCTTAATCTTCTATGCTCTTTTGCATTTATTTTATGGTTATCTGTTGTTGTAGCAAAAGATTCGCAGTAAGAGCGCAATTGCACTATTACTCTTAGATATGTTATTTGTACCGAAAAAATTCTCTTAGAAATAAACAAAACTGACAAAACGTAAACTTCAACTATGAAGCCCGATTTCTCTACAACGCAACTAATGAAAGTTTTGAACTCTTCAATTTAATGAAATTTAAATATTTCTCTTTTATGATACAAATAAGAAAAAACGATTGGTTAACTTTGAAATTTTCGGTCACGGAAAATATTTTCAAAAAATTTTTCAAAAATAATTCTTACAAAATTGTATTTACAAATTATATTAAACTTATAAAAATGCAAACGCTTTGAAATTTTGGATCATTTTTTTAATTTTCAAAAAAAAATTGTTAAAAATTATAACAAATTATTATTAAAGCAATTATTTTAAAAAGTTTATGAAAACTGGGTTAATATAAATAATATTAAACATTTTCATGGACATAAACTTTTCAAAAACTTTTAGAAAATATTTAAAAACAATTTTTTATTTAAAAATTTAAAATTTTTATGTTCTTACACTTTTCAGAATTAACTTTTTTCAAAAATTATAAAAAAGCAATAATAGAAACTTTTCAAAAACTATTAGAAAAATTTTTCGAAAATTAAAAAAAAAAATTTTTAAAATTATAACAAATTATTATTAAAGCAATTATTTTAAAAGTTTATGAAAATTGGGTTAATATAAATAATATAAAACAAATTTCATAGACATTCGATTTCTCAATTCCACAAAAGTTTTGTGATTTGGAGACCAAATTTGGTGCAAAAACCGGTTTGAAATCACAAAACTTTTGTGGAAGTGGAATTGAGAACATGGCTGATAAACTTTTCAATAACTTTTAGAAAATATTTTCAAATTTTTTTAAAATAAAATTTTTTTTTAATAAATTTTTAATATCATTTTTAATTGCATGCTTCAGAATTATTTTATACTTTTTCAAAAAATACAAAAACTTTTTGAAAATAATTTTATGAATATAAACTTAACAAAAACTTTTAGAAAATAGTTTCAATGCATTTTTAACAGTCGATTTAGCCTTTTGCTCCATGTATTAAATATATTTTATGCAAGAGGAAAAGTAGGCCAAGAAATATAACATTGATCAGGGAGCAAGTTCATCTGCAGAACACGGCTATTCTGTTTTTACTTTTTCAATTTTAACGAGACAATTGATACTCAGTTCTGGTAGCGACTTAAAGAATATCCACTGTTCATTTACTCAGATTAAAACAAAATAAAATCGTGTTAAGGCAAATATGTAATAAATATTTTCGTTAATTATACATGCATAAATATAGCATACTTCAAAGGGCATTTATCAGGTTATTTCTTTGTGAATAAATAGGGTAATAGCTTCAAGTCGGTCAGGAATTGGAAAAAAACTTATGATATAATATTGCAGACTTTGCTTTCAAGGCGATTTTGAAATAAATTAGACATATAAAAAGTTTTTCACATACAAATTTTGTGCAAAATTTTTTAAAAAATCATGAAATTATTGAAGTTTGTTTTTGATCGAGTAAAACTAATTATTTCAGGTATAAGACAACAATAATATTAACGGTTACGAAATCAGGACGTAAAACCAAAGCCAAGTATATTGAATTTCGTAAAATATAGACAAATTTTTTTTCAAAACTGAACGACTTGAAAATCGAAACAAAGCCAATAGAAATACTTAAGGATTCTATAGAATATTATTTAAAAAATTATCCAAAAAAATTTCAATTATTATCAACAGCTTATTCCAAATAAAACAATTTTCAAAACCAATAAATTTCTCAAAAAATTTCAAAAATGAGAAAATTTTTCAAAAATTGACACAAATTTTTTTCAAACAAATATTTTGAAAATTGTTGCCCAAATTATAGAAAACTTATTTCCCTCAAGGCGAAATTAAATGCTTTATAATTTCTATTCATACTGATGTTCGATGATAAAGTTATAGTTAAATATCTGAACTGACACTTCAAAAAATTAAAAAAATTAAACAAGATTTCAAATTTTATAAATTCTTAGTATTTTTGGAACACCCAATCAATCGATAAATCGCTTAACCAAAGTCATATAGATTAGAAAACGATTCTTTTTTAAATAAGTTGAAAAAGAATATTTAATATTATATTATTGAGAAGATACTTTGACTTATCTTCCGAAAAAAAAGAACCATAAGAACCTATAAGCAATAAGTCTGAATCAAATTTTAAACCAGTCCACAGAATTCTGTAAAATTCTGCTACATTAGATCTTAAGTAAAATTTGCGGAGCGGTCTTACCACTATGGTTATAATTTGAAACAAAAAAAAAATTCCCAAAATTCGAAAATCTTTAAAAAATCATTTTCTAAAATAGCAAAAATTCCAAAAATTTTAAAATCTTTCAAAAATCTTTTAAAAAAAAATTTTAAAATTTAGTTTATTAACTTTTAATTTTTTCTCTTGATATTTAACATTCTTCTAGAATATTACTTAATGCATATTTCACCAGTTTAGTCAGAGAGGCATTCCCCTGAGTGAGTGTTGTTGTTGTTGTTGTTTTTTTTCGGCATAAAGTGAATGTACTCTGGCTGGTGTGTCTCTGTTTCGGCGGCGTCAATGGACGCAATGAGAAGCAATGACACTGATCCTGGCGTTGACCTCTCTGATGGAAAACAGGGCCGAGGCAGCTGAGGCAGCCACAAATATTTCAGGCAATGACTTGAACAATTTCAGTTTCATTTTTGGTTCTACGGCTTAGCCCAGATTGTTGTTGTTGTTGTTAATTATTATGCTTGAAGCTTTAATTTTTTTTTTTTTTTTTTGGGCAAGGTCATTAAAAAAGTGTAGCTTGTTGTGGTGTTTCTATAGGTTGCCTGCCGTTGCTTCTACTTTTCGTTTCGTTTCTTTTTTTTGTCGTTCATTCGGTCTTAATCAAGGTGAGTCACCTTGGCCTTATTTTCGAGCAGCGCACTCTTTGCCTCTGTCCAAGTGTGTGTGTGTGTGTGTGTGTCGCTCACGCATTGCCAAAAAAGCTAGAGCTCACGCTCGCGAAGGCAAAGGCAAAAATAAAGAGGGAGAACGGCAATCAACTGTTGCTTGCTGCTGCTGCTGCTGCTGTTGTTGCTGCTGTTGTTGCTGCTGGCATTGTGGAAGGTCATGATTTTTTCGGCTGCGTATGTGTCTGTGTCTGTGTGTGAGTGTGTTGGTGCTGGTACTGTTTTGAGCGACTTGACTTGCTGGCATTTGCTTTGACTTTGCCTTTGCCGAATCTGAATCTGAATCGGAATCTGATTTTGAATTTGAATTTGATTTCCTTGCTGTGGGTTTTTTTTTTTTTTGCATGCTTTACACATTTTGTTTTTGTCATTGAAGTTTAACATCTTTGATTGAGAGCTTACAAAAGTTGTAGATGGGGGGCAAGCCAAGCCAATTTGGTTTCAGAATTTTGTAGTTAATTGAAATTTAGAAAAATATTTGATTAAAAATTGAAGGTGCAATACCATCTCTTCGACCAAAACTAGTTCCAAGTTCATTTTAGCTTGTTCACCAACAGAACTTAGACGCTTAAGCTGGGGTACTAACCACATTATAAGAATGAGAACTGCATTTTATGCATGAAGATACTGTGCACTTCAGTGCAATATGTCTAATCTTAAGCGAATAAAGATATCAGAAAACCGGTGCTAACAAAAGTTTACTGACATTCTCAATGGGTCTATCACAAGCAACAAAAATGGGTACATTAAGGATATCCGGTTCGAGGGACCATTAACCCTAAACGTTTCGTTTTTACGGGATTCAGTTCGGAACTGGTTTGCAGCCTTAAATAAAACATTTAGAAAATCCTTTTAAGTAATGTTTTGTATTTCCTAAGGCCGAAAACGGGTTCTTTGACTTATTTTTGAAAAAGGGAGACCCCCACCCCAGATAAGTTACAAATTGATTGAAACTCTAGCCCTAACATTGAGAAGCACCTAAAGCTACAAAAGCAGGGCCAAAACAACCAAGACCAGCACGCGCAACAATTACTGCAGCTTCCAGAACTGTTGTAATCTCAATATATTGGACATAAAAACAGTATAGTTTGTGCATTAGATATTATAATAAAGATTTGCCCAATTTCGTAAACTAGTTTAAATAAACTAATGAAGTAGTGTCTCAGTGTTTAAACTTTAGTTCATTTTTTGAACTATTCATTTTGTGAACTAATTCATTATATACATAGTTCAGTAAATGGTTTAATAATATGAACAATATTTCAAACACTGAGACCTAGTTCATTTAATTTTAAATGACTAGTTCATTTGAACTTCAGTTTATTTGAGAACTAATTCAGTTTATAGTTGTTTTAATTAACTATAGTTCAAAAAAAGAATCGTTCAAAAAATTAACTAAAGTTCAAAGAGTAAGACCTAGTTCATTAGTTCATTTGAATGACTAGTTCATTTTCAATTTATAGGTTATTTAATGAACTAGTTCAATTTTTAGAAACAGTTAATTTTTTGAACTAGTTCATTTTGCGAAGTGATAAAAACTACCACTAATATTTGCTATTGCGATCAAGCCAAACAACCAATAGACATGTTTTGACGATCTTTAATCATGTACACAGAGAAAAAAAATCAAGATCAATTTATTATAAATTTTTTCAAAATATAAATAAGCCTCTTAGACGTTTGCCCATAAGCGTGTGCGTTGACTGACTGCATTGAGACGTAATTCGAGTTCGATCCCCAGACAAGGCAATGTTTTTTTTTTTTTTATAGAAAAGATAGTATTGACATTTTTAACATATCAAATTAGTCTTCGTCATATCGGAGTAAAATTGATATGAAAAAATGTGGAAATGACTGTCATTTCATACCAATTTTTTGTTCACTGTGTAGTACTTAGAATAAATGACTGAAAAAAATCACTAACATTTAAGAACAACATGAACTTTAGTTCATAAAATTAATCTGTAAAAAGTAAATTTAAAAAAAATTAGCTAGTCTATAAAATGAACTAGAGTTAAATAATGAACTATTATTGAAAAGTGAATAAAAATCCCATCAAATTGTTCAATAATTGTGTAAAAAATTTAAAAAATTTCGTAATTAAAAATAAAAATAAAAATTTAAAAAAATTAAATTTAATTGTAATGAATTTTTAATACAAAATAATCGTAATTAAAAAAAAATAAAAAAAAAATTGTAATTTTAATTACATTTTTAAATCCCTAAAAAATTGTAATTTTTAATGTAATGGTAATTTCAATTAACAGCTCTGTTACTTAAGATATAACATGATTTTTTTTCAATAAGCAGAAATTTTAAAGAGTTTTTGTTAATTTGGGAAAAATAAATAAAATTAAGTTTTTGCAAATAAAAATCCAAAAATTGGAATCTTAAGAATATTTTACAAACTAGTTGTTTCGATTCTCCATATCGCTATTTAAAGCAATTTACATAAAATCTAATGTGACTTGAGCAGGTTACTTTACTTTATATAAAGTGTAAACATAGCCAATAAATCTCTTGAACTAAAGGAGATGGGGAAAAAAACAGACAAATTAATTTGACTGTCTTCTTTGGTCCCAAAGTTGACCTTTATTTGTACCTGATTTTTGATGCTTTTACCTAGAAAAGGTATACCAAAATGCCTTGTCATTTTATAGATTTACAATCCATAACCCTCATAAAGTTGACACACACAGCAGAACAAATTCTATTCAATTTCCGATAAACTGTCGAACAGCTGCACCAACAGTGGCTAAGCCCAAAAAAAAAAAAAAAACCAATAATAATAATAAAAACTAAAAGCCACCGAATGATTTTCCAAACACATACATAAATATTTAATCAAGCCTTTACCTTTAGAACTGATAACAGGGCCACCATGGCGTATGCTTGATAAACGTGTAACCTTACAGAATATTACGTATACGTAACCTATCAAAGGAAAAAAACAAAAACAGACGGCGACCTTGGTCAAAACAAGTTCTAAAAAAATGATGTGCTTGATATATTAATAAAAACCCCCCCAACCCATCCAGCACCACAATTCGTGCCAATGAAGTTTTCTGTAAACTCTTGTGAAGTTCTTCAAAAGCATCGAAAACTCACCCAGTCACTGTTTAACCTTAAGTCACGTTTGTTTTTGTAGGTCTGCGACCGCTAATTTTTAAATTTCGTTGATTTCTTGGCATTCTGTCGTCTCTGTTTCGGTTTGTTGTTTGTTGCTGGCGGCACATACTGCTGGCTCAACACTCGAAACGAAAACTAAAACTCCGCACACAAATTCGGCACATTGAGGTTCAAGGCAAAAGCCACAACCGAAATGAACGCAAACGCAAGGCCAAGTGCAAGCCGAAGTTGTTGTTTGTTGTTGTTGCTGTTGATTTTGTTGTTAATTATGCATGCTTAAGAGGAGGCTACATTTATTGCATAGGCCTAAAAATGGCAAATGATGTGTGTATGTATATAAGTTTTTTATGTGACTCTGTTACCAACAGCACGTGCCCAGGCTACAGTTTGAACATTGTAAATCAAAAAACACAAACTGAAGCTTTTGTGTGCCAAATGGTTTTTTATACATATGTAAAAGGGCAGAGTTATAGTTTGACACTTTGCAGAAATCGTGTTATTCGTAGCTCAGGCTCTGTCAAGTGCTGATCAACAAGTAGGTCAAAGATGCTAACCCATTTGACGTTGAATGTTCTTTCTTTAGAAACAAATTTTGTTTCTGATTTTCAATTAAAAAGTTTGTATAATTTTTAAATTATCAAACTAATTTTAAAGAATCGTTTGGAACATAATTTTTTCGAGACTAACAAAAGTTCACTTTGTTGGCATTTTTAGTTTAAATATAAATGAAAATACAAATACTTAGGCTGCGTTTTCCTGTTATTTTTTTGGGTACTTTCTGGTATTTATCATTTTAGTGCCGGCCTTTGGAAGCTGATGACAATCAAATCAAGGCAATGCACAGTGGTCGGTCTTGTATGGAGTCAGCGGCCAAAAATACTTCCAGTGGAGTTATCAAAGTCAAATTTTATTTACAACTTAATAAAATTGTAATAATTAGTAAATCATTGAATGGGCATGATTAAATAGCTCCAAACCTCTACTCCCACCAACCACTTCCACCCTGGCCAAAGAAAAATTGTTTAAATAAATCAAATATTTTTTTTTTTAATTAAGAACAAGTTTATTATACAAGTTAAATAAAAAAGTAAATTATGTAGGCGAGATAGTTATGCATTGAAAGGATGTGCCAATATATAGGTAAAAATTTTAATAAAATAAAAAATTAGAATAATTTAATTTTCATTTTAATTTAAAATAATTTTTACATTTTGGTACATAAATTACAACAGAACAGCAATTCCAAGCACAAATAAAGAAAACAACAACATAGCACAAAAATTCCCACAACAAAGCTGCCAAAAATCCACAAGACCCCTTTGTGTTATTGAAGATAACTCAAAGGGGCGCAATTGGGCGCAGCTGAAATAAATAGTTTTAGAATCTTATAACATTAACTAATATTATGAAAAAAGTTTCATTCGGGGGAATGACGGGCAACACAACTTTTACTTTAGGTGAAATTTATATATTTGGCTGGGTACAACACTCACAATGGCCACTTTTAAAACACAACCACAAGATGTTATAACATGATAACAACTTATATATATATAGTTAATACCTCTCTTTTCAATATTCATTTCAATGCGCGGCGATTCCAAGCGATTTAATATTTTAATTAAATTTTTTCAGTACGAGCTTACTTTCATCCGTCTCAAACAGCAAAGTCCACGTGTTTTTTTATTGTCTCTTTTATGTAGGTATTCGTTTATAGAACAAAAGCAACTTTACCATTAAATTTCATGTTGTTTTAAGAAATAGTAATGACACATTTGGAGACAAATTTTTTACTTTGACTTTTTTATTTTTGACCTATGAAATCGACCACTGTGCAATGTGGAAAAACACCACAAAAACAACTTGGTTAATTAACAAGCTCGATATTTGGGTACCACATTTATCATTTGATTGCTTTAAGCCTAAGCTACTATCGATAAAAAGATGATTGCCAATCGATAACATTTGAAATAGTTACAGCAAAAATATAAAAAGTAACAGTGAGCATTTTCGGCATATTTTGCTAGTTTTTACTACTGAAAAGGAATAAACGTAAAATACTTTTAAAAAAATGTTGTTTCTGCTTCTTTCCTTAAACCAGGTCCCAAAGTCGATTTTTAGTCAAAAAAAAATTTTAATTTGTGTCAAAAATTTATTTTCTAAATAAGTATACCCCAGGAATCATAGAACCAAAAAATTGTATTATGAAATGCAGCCCGTACAGATTTGCGAAACCCTGAAAGTCAGCCTTTTAATTTAACTGAGCACGTAGATTTTGTTGTGGCATAATTTTGTCTAAAGTCGATTTAAACAATTGAAGTAAAATATGAAAAATAATGTCCAAGATATGTTTAATACAATTTCGTTTGAGTTTGTTCTATATATGAGCTTTGTCCTTTGTTTTATGTGTTTTTGTTGTGTGTTATTTTAGGCGAGCTTAACCTCAAACTAATTCGGTTTCGTGAAGTAAAAGTTATGTGGATTATTGTGAAATATCATAACTGTTAATGCAATATTGTTCATTAAAGTGCCCTTTATACGATGGTCTAATTGGTTGTTGCCCAGTTTTGCCCGAATTCGTAAAACACCATTAAAAACATGGAAGATTATGTCCCAACCTCCAACTAATTGTGTTTCGTAGAGCAAAAGTTTGGTGGATTATTGTAACTGTTAATGCAATATTGTTCATTAAAGTGCTCTTTATACGATGTCTATTTTTGCCCAGTTGCCGTAAAACATTAAAAATTGTAAGAAAATTATGTCAACCTCATAATTCTTTCGTAGAGCAAAAGTTTGGTGGATTATCGTAACTGTTAATGCAATATTGTTCATTAAAGTGCTCTTTATACGATAGTCTCATTTGTTTTTGCCCAGTTTTGCCCGAATTCGTAAAACACCTTTAAAAACATGGAAGATTATGTCACAACCTCAAAGAAATTCTGTTTCGTAGAGTAAAAGTTTGGTGGATTGTCGTGTATCGTATTATTTCATTGCATTATCGTAACTGTTAATGCAATATTGTTAATTTAAGTGTCCTCTACACGTTAGTCTAATTGGGTTTTGCCCGATTTTGCCCCAATTCGTGAAATCACTTTATGAAATTGAGCATGAAATACTGTTTGATATTGTTTGCTTAAAAAATGGATGTGAAAAATTAGCTGTTTCCATTTTTTAAGTGTTAAAAAAACGTGAAATCAACAAAAAAAAAACAAACCCAAAAACAAAAAAAAATTTCCATATAGAAAAAATTAATACTATTCGGCCAGATCGGTTATATGGCAGCTATATGAAAAAATTGCTCCAAATTCAACCCAATTTGGTAGGCTAGGAGCTTAAAATACGTATAGAAACAGAGTTTCAGATGAATAAATAAAATTAATACAAAGTTAGTGAAAATCGACCAGATCGTTTATATGGTAGCTATATTTATGAAATAATGTCGCAATTCGAACTAAATTTGGTAGGGCACAGGCACGTAGCTAGTGAGGGGGCTTAATGGGCTCAGCCCCTACCAAACTTCAAACTATCTAGGCTTGCTGAATGTTTTTTCCCCATATAATCGGTTAGGTTGTAGATAAAAGTTTTTCTACTCGAAGCTAAATTTAAAAATTCGTGTATTTTAATGTTAAAAATTAAGTTCAGCCCCCTCCCGAAGTAAAAAAATCTAGCTAAGGGCCAGGTAGGGAATTTCAGTTAAATAGTTCAAAAATCAACAAAGTTTGTGCATATCGGCCAAATACGTTATATGGCAGCTATATAAAATAATAGTCTAAATTAAGCGAATCTTAGTAAGTGGCCTTGAGGGCCCAAAATTTGCGTATAAGCCAAATTTCCTGCAAATAACCCAATAATTAGGCAAAAAATAGGCTTTGGGACCATTGTGGATTGACTCGATTTCTTTCAATTCGATATACAAAACACAATTGCAATAAATTGTCCAAGAAATGTCAAAAGCAGACCGACATCCAACTCTACTACCTAATTGTCACTGCCATCTATCACTTTTTTGTTATGGATAACAAACGTATGCCTATGGCAACGTGTATTCTCATTTTACAAAATATCTTAGAGCTTAAAGCAAACCAGAAATGGCAAGCGCTTTCAACCTGTAGAATCGCACGACAGATTTGGCGTAAAGCGCTCAAGAGATCTTCGCAAACTTAACAGATCTCATTGCTCAGCTGCTGTTGGACGAGGAAGAGAAAAAGTTGGTCTCCCACTTCTGATGTTTGAGTCGCTCGGAGACATAATATTTGGGCTCCCATTTTCTAAGGGACGTCTCTGATCTTGCTGAGACTTCATTAAATCCTTTTAAATAAAGCATAGGGAGGCAAAATAGGTATTTTTTTTTTTTTTTTTTTTTTTTTTAAATCCCCAACCTAGTTTAAGTTAATAGGCATTATATCTTCCTTAAAAATGATTGTCTCTACCACACAAAAAAAATGGAGTGCTCTTAATTCAAGTTTCCAAAAATTGATTTGATCTCGACCTTTAGATTGAAATTTTAAGTATGAAAGAAATTAGAACAATCCCCGAATTCTTTCAAGCTCTGAGATTCTACTTTAAAATCAAATCCAATAATTTGGGTATTGATTTTGAATATTTCTCAAAATCCTTTCCATTTCAAAAACTAATTACAGCGTCTCAGCCTACACGGCCTAGCCCAAGCCCTCCCATACAATTCACACACACACACACACATTTAGCTTTATTTTAGAAACGAAAATTGAAATACAGCGCGCAACAACAATTTGCCATTGCTCATATATATACTAGTACAACTACACTAAAGTGAGCATAGTAGCATATGCATAGGTGTATGTATGTATGGAGAGCTCTAATACTTAGTATATATTTTGAATGGTTGCGCTTTGTATTGGCCTCCGAATGTGTCTAGAGCTTCAATAGCAGGCCAGGGTCATGCGACATGGGAGGAAAACTGACGCGAAACTGAGCAAAGTGGATGGTTGATGTGTGTGTGTGTGTGTGAGTGAGTGAGTCGTGCCCGTTATCGGAAGAAAACGCCAAAAGCTCGCGTTCATTGCCTTTGCAAAAGTTTTGTTGTTTTTTTTATTTTTGCATGTTTTTTTTTTTTGATTGACGACTCTCTTGCGCTCTCTTTAATTTGTACAAAAATGCAAAAGATGACTTTGGCTAATTGATGGTCTATAAGCAGATAAGGAAGAATTTTACGAAAGAGAGAGAGCGAAGCGAGCTCTTATCAATTGGCAAAAGCAAAAAACCAAACTCAGGGCTATCGCCCCGTTTCATTCAGATGTTTTTCATATATTTTGTTTGCTCTTGTTTGTATTTTTTTTTTTTTGGGTAATGTTTGAGGTTGGTCAGTATTTTGCTGTGTTCTGTGGGCGCACGCGAGTGGAGTGACCTTTCGAAAAGGGAAATGCCCAACAAACGTTTTAGAAGAAGAAGAAGAAGAGCAGAGGCTTGTGTGTGTGTGTGTTTTACTTTAGTCAATAGCTTCGAAGGTCGCACGCATAATTTTCGAATTGCCAATTTTTTTTAACCACCAAAAGTCAATGTGAAAATCATAAAATCAACAAACGAACAAAAAATTGATTGACATATAAATAACAAAAAATAAATACTATATTTTAATTTTTTATGCCATTGTTGGCACTTTTATTGTATCGAATTTTAATTATTGGTAAATAAATTATTTTTTGCAACTGGGACATGACTTAGGTGAAATTCTAGACGGCTGAACCGAAATCATAGCAAAAATATACAAAATAAAATACAACAAATTCAGCAAAATTGACAAAAAAATTTAAAAAAAAGAAAGAAGAAAACCATTTTACCCTACAATGATTAGTCATACACAACAAAAAAATCAGACAAAAAAAAGAGATGACACAGGCAAAAAAATCTTAAAAATTATACATTCCAAATAATAAGGGTATTCAGACCAACTAAATAATATAAATAAAATAATTAATACTTTCGGAAAAAACAGAGTACAAACAGTAAACGAACAACTCTAAAGTAAAAATTATTTTGTTTCAACGATATACAAAAGTGTTGAATTGTTTCATCATAGTATATCGTTAATAAATTCCAACTATTAAATATAATGGAAACTCTTTACTTTTTAACTTCCACTTTAAACAAAACGAACAATGCATAATTTAGGCTTTTCACAAATTTTAAGGAGAAAATTCAGAGTTTGAGATGCATGATTCGAATGTAAATTTATTTTGAATTTTTGATTTTTGATCGTATCATAAATTATAATACAATTTAAATGTTTTAATTATTTAAGCCAGCGATACACTCAGAAAAAAATCTTACAAAAAATTTTACACAAAAAAACAGAAAAAATTATTTTTTATAAAAAAAAAAATTTTTTAAGATGTGATAAAAAATCTTTTTCTTGTTTCAGATTTTAAAATTATGTTCAGATTTATTTAAAAATAAGTTTTAAAAAAAGTTGCTATCAGGTATGAAATGTTTAGAAAAGCCGTTTATAAAGCTGCACATTATTTCGTTGATAGGAAGTGCGAAAAAAGTGCTTAAAAAATGTATGTTTTTAATACATTTCGCACTATTGAAATAAGTGCTTACACTGTGACACATTATTAGGTGCAAAAAAAATTGATCGCATCAGGACCAAAAACAAAATTTGAAAGGGTATAATGATAGTATTAAAACACTGGCGAAGGAGTGTTCATATGAAGTTGAGTTGTTCCAACGATTTGTTTATTTTAGTCTAAGCTATAGCAATGATTGAATTGGTATAAAATCCCATTTCTTCACTTAGGCCAATTAAGGCCCATTGTGTTACCATATAACCCTTACTACGATAAAATCGAAGAGGTAGGGTCTTCCCTTATAAACCATTTTTGACAGTAGCAGTCTAAGCTACAGCTTTGCCCTAAATAGTTAGATTAAACTTCGTTACCTTGTAAAGAACGAGTAAAGATATAGTTGCAAAACTGATAAAAAAAAAGATGGAAAAACATGATGATATCTCAACATAATTCCGCCGATGTTTAAATACCCTAACAAAACAGTTTTCCTCACTAGAACTAGTTTTTAGACCGATCTTTGCTTTCAAAGTCAGATGATAAATAAAAGCATTATCACATACGTTAACTGAAATTTGTATAATTTAAACGTTTGACAACACTACGCAGAAAACCAGGAAATCTTTACTGTCAACCAGGAATGATCAAATCTGAACCAGAATATCCGAATTCTAAATCGATAAAGCTGGGACACTTTAACCGTGTTAGGCAAAACAACTTCCTGCCTATCAAATATCAAAAGTGAGTGATTATTAATCAAGAGGAACTGGTTGAAAACGATCAACGTATTAACGTATTATTCAGCACCCAAAACTACATAGGCCAAGTTTGCTATCTTTTCTAGACCAAAACCTTAAAAGCCAGTGTTAATAAAATATTATTAATTTTTTCTCCGCACTTTTAAAATATTTTACTTCAACCCTAACCCCTTAAGATCTATTTATTTTTGTGTCTGCAATGCCTACAGAGATCAAAGCTTGTTTTGGTGGGGTTTTTTAATCGAATTTGAAGGGAAAGATAAACGTATCCGTACATGATCACAGTATATTTCTATGGTACTTATTATATTCGTATATTATATTATACTAAGAAGAGAAAAGATTAAGTTTAATATGAAAAGCGATGAGTTATGGTGAAATAAAAAGCAACTATTGTAATTAAAAGCTGTATAAAGGCTGACAACAAATATCCTGGACAAAGTTGGTTGCCTTGTAATAGAAATTAGCGGGGGACGAAATTGCCACGGGACCCGAATTGAAATGCTTCCTCAGGTCGGTTAGAAATTTTTCAAATTTTTAATCTTGAATTTATTATTACTAAATTAAAAAATTCCTATGTGATTTCCTACTACAAAAATAATTCTTTTAAGCAATAGAATTCTACTACGAATGTATCGAATTGTAGATTAAACAATTTTGTTTTCATTGATATTTGTACTTTTTCCTAATTGATTATATTGAGAAACTCTTTTTATAGGGCGTTTTCATTTTGCGATTTGAAACCGGTTGTCGATCAGATTTGGTGCATATTTTCCAAATGGCTCCACTTAATTTATTGAATTACTAGGAAACTCAGTGGATTAATAAATAATTTAAATATACATATATTAAAAATTCCCATTCTGTACTCCTAATATTGTGAATTATATAGTTTTATTTTCAATTTCGAAATTCGAAATCGAAATTACTACGCTTATATAATTAATTTGAAAAAGTTTGCCAGTAGCAAATCCAGTACCTAAATTGTTGTTTTCATCGAATTTAAAATATTCCTCATAATTAATTTTAAAAATTGTTTTCAAAAAATATTGAAATATTGAACAAATAAAAAAAGCTTTCCTTGGTTCTAAAATATTGCATTTAAAAAAAATAATAATAATTTTTTTTGCATGCGATTTCGTCATGCCATATATTTTCTATAATTTTCCTGAACTTTCATTTTTATGTTCAAACGATTTTGATGACGAAATAAAGCTTTTTTTGCTTTTTTGCTGGTTCTCCTGCAACTCTGCATCAATTGAAAATGCAACGCGGCGTATGAGTGATTCGCACAAAAGCTCAAAATGTAAAAAAAAAGATGACTTACCATTTCAAGCAAAAGTAATCCAATTTGATATATATCCATTATGTTTCGGCCAAAAAAAAAGAGTATATATATATATTTGTAAAGTTTTTTCTTAGTTAGTTAATTAGTTAATTTGCACTTAAGGCAGCATAAAAACGCGCTGCCTGTAAACAATTTTCTTAATAAAATATTGTTGTAATATTTTAATAATTTTTTTTTTTTTGATTTATTGTAAACACTTTGAGGCACTTGTAAAAGGGTAAAAGAGAGAGAGAGAGGTGGGAGGATTAGGCTAATGGGCCACCCTAAGGTGGCGTTTGGTTTACCACTTTTCAAAAATACTTTGATTTTTCGTAACGCATTGCGAAGTTTAACGGTTGCACTTTTTTTTTTTGTTTTTTGGGATCTTAACCCAAAACAAATTGAATTCGCGACACAACGCGGGCAGTGAGTGAGTTGGTCCGGGTGGGGGTGACGGTGGGCTGGGCGGAGCAAGAGCAACGCGCGTAGTTACAGTTACACGTTTATTATTACAATTGATTTTTGTTTTTGTTTTAAGCGAAGGTTTTTCTGTGTGTGTTTGTGTGGCGATTTTCAAAGTTTTTTTCAATTGGGGGGAAATTTGCGACCGTCCGTTACAGCAGTCAAAAGAAGACTAAACGGCAAAACGCTTTATTTTTGCACACAAGCAGCCGCCGCCGCGCACAGTGCACCGATACTCACACAGATACACTCACGCACACACACACACATACGTTTACCAAGACAGAGCAAAACACACGCGCCGCTGCCTCAAGTTCATGCTATGAACTTCAAAGCTCAGTTACCCAAAGAGAATGACACAGAGAGAGAGAGAAAGAGAGCGACGCTTAAAAAGCGAGAGTATGTGTGGGAGAGTGAGAGTAGGCCTTAAGAGCAACCGTTGCAAGTGAACAAGTGCAAGTTAAGAGAGAGAAATGAAATCCTGTTAAAAGAGAAATGGCAATCCGTTGGAACTTAACCGTTTCAAAATTTAAATTTAACCGCAACTGTATTTTACTGTTATAAAATATGGAAATTTTACTTTGACCCCAGAAATTAACCGTTTCAAATTAGTTACCGGTTTTTTGATTTTGGGAATATTACCGTAACCGCAACCGTTTTTCCGAAATTAACTGTTTCAAACAAGATACCGGTTTTTAATTACAATATTTTACCGCAAATACTTCCCTTTAACTGTTTCAAATTGGGTATCGGTTTTTTAATTTGAGAACATTAACAACCCTGAACCGAAATTAACCGTTTAAAATTCGCTACCGTTTTTATAGTTTTGGGAATTTATACCAAAACCGCAACCGTTCACCGAAATTAACCGTTTCAAATTAAGGGCCGGTTTAATAATTCGGAAATATTACAATAACCCCAACCGTTTACCGAATTTAACCGATTCAAATTAGGTACCGGTTTAATAATTTCAGAATACTTCCATAATAACCGAACTAACTAACCGTTTCAAATTAGCTACCGGTTCAAAATTTTTGGAATATTACCATAACCGCAACCGATTACCGAAATTAACCGTTTAAAATTGAGTACCGCTTGTGTAACTGAAGAAAATTTCCATAACCGCAACCGTTTACCAGAATTGATAATAAGGTACCGGTTTTTATAGTTTGGAAATTCCACCATAAACTTAAACATTTAACCGTAATTAACCGTTACCAATTAGGTACGGAACCATTACCGATTTTATCGGTTTTATTTTACATACTAAAATTCATAATTATTTTTAGGACTGCAGACCTATAAAAAAAACCCGATTTTGACCATTTATTTGTTGCCTAGTGTAACACTAGTTTACAAAATAACGCATTAAAACCAATATTTTTTTTAAGTATTTTGGAACGCTGAACTCAAAAACAAATTGAAATTTTTAATTTTTGTATAAATACGTATTTATATATATTGATTTTTAAAATTGTTCAAAAGGAACTTTTTCTAAAATTTGAGTAAAACCTAAAAGTGTACGTAAAGCTATATCTCAGAAATTATTGTAGTTTTGAAAATTAAAGTTGGTGTGCGGTTTGTAAAAATGAAGTGAGATATTTTCCGGATCAAAATCAGTTTCGGAACCGGTTTGAAAGCGCCATATCTAATATAGCTTGACTCCAAGCCAGTATTAAACCAAGTCCAAAGCCATAGCAAAAATTATCTAGTTTTCATTGTTTTTTAGAGTTGAAATCCTATTCCGTATAAAAAATCCGGTGCCATACCAAACTTAAAAAATGGTTCGAAGGTTCGGTTCGCGGGCTTAAACTTAACTTTATAAATGGTTAAGGTTCAGATATTTACAATTTAAGGTTTTTGTGCTAAGGTTTTGATTCGGCCCAAGTATTACTGAAATTGAATATAAGTCAAAACAAATATTTGAAGGTATTTTTTTTTTCCATATTTTTAAATTTAAATTTTTAAGCAGTATATTTTTAAGTAATTGTTGGTGTATTCTTCTTTTGAAAGCACTTTAAACCAGGACTTGTAACTTTTGTTCGGAATTTAAAATTCGTTGAGTAGGTTGGTTAAATAGAGTACGATAACTCACTGGTTAAAAAACCAGCTGAAAAAATTGGTTCTAGAAAAATTTACGGTTAATAAAGCTATGAACTTGAAGTTGGTAATATGTTGAAAGGCATTTTACTGGTTTAAGACCTGTTTCGACTCACAAGCGATTTTTCGGAAATTATTTAAGTTTTAGATTTTTATATATGTTACGGCTTAAACCCTGTTTCGAACCAGTTTAAACAAATTCAAATACAGAAAGCGATTCCCAGACGGCTCAAGCTTTATTATAACGGTATCGAAAATATTTCAACATTTTTAGGATCCGAGTTACGCAGGGTATAAAGCTTGTGTACATTTTAGACCGGTCTAAGATCCAACTCAATATACGAATTTATTATCACTATGAGATAATTTGACCCAATTTTCAAAGAATTATGTGTCATTTCTAAGGACTAACGGCGTGCTAGGCCCTTGATATTGACATTGGCAATGCCTTAAATTTACAATTTAATGACTTAAAAATGTTTGTTTAATCCATTAAATAAGAGGTTAAAACCTAAACCGAAAAAAAATGTTTTTCTTATAACCGTAATCCCAAAATTATTAAATTACCCGGTTTTTACTCTAATTGTAAAAATTAAGATGAGTTACAATGAAAATAAATTTATTTGAAAATAAAATAGTTGTCGCCCTCTCTTACCTCGAAATTTAGATGTAGATATTGCTGATTTATTCGGATTCCTCATCATCTTGTCTTTGACAGTGTGTATCCTTATACCATAGCTCACTTTAATAGCATTTCTCCTCCTGTTTTTGATTCAAAAAGTATTTTATCTGAATTGCGATCTTAAGAAGCGACGTTTAGTTTGGGGTCTGACAATATTCCCAGCTGCGTGCCGACTCTCATCAAATCTCTGTGTAGAGCTTGGTGAGTCTCCCAGCTATTGGAAGGAATCATATGTCTTTCCAATACCAAAGTCTGACATCTCTAACTACATAGTTATCTCTAATACAGCACTTTTGTCCCAATTACAGCACTTTTGTCGATCTCTTATAGAGATGGGAGCCTGTGCTTTTTCCGAGTTCCGTGGCGATGTCGATTTAAGGGACCGGGTCGGGGGTAACCGGGCTTTATTATCGTGTTTTTTAGTTTGTTTTATTATATATCACTTACCAAGTGTGTTTGGGTATTTTCTGGTAATAATCAGTGTATCCGCTACGTGAACCTGAACGCATCAAGTTCCTAGGGCTCGAACCTGAAGTGAACCTCTTTTGATTTTCAAGAGGTTTGTAGCCCTGGTTTTTACAGTCAAATTTTTAGTTATTTTATGTTTATTTGCTCAATGTTAGAATTGAGTTGAAAGTCGGGGCTTTATGTGACAATTCTCATTAAACTGATGCAAGAAAAAACTGTAAATATTTGGACTACAAGACAGATTTGCTCAAATTTCTTTGTCTTAGCCATTTATCCATTATGATTTGATCTTTGCACCTTGTGCACCTTTTGAATCGGTTTAAAGTTTAAAATTTTCTTATCTTATTTCGAAATTTGCATCCATTTTTCATAATTTTTATCTATTTGTTGTTTTTTTATTGAACAAAAACAAAACAAAAATTTGCTTACAAAATGTTTAACTGCTTGAGGGGGAAAAAAAACTTAAAAATTCTTGGGTTACACATGGTGAAAAAGCAAAAGCGGCAGCTAGGGGCACTTTAATCTTAGGTGGTCTTCAGGGAGGTGGGCACCTTAGGCAGGCCAAACTCATCCGTTTCAATGGTGCTCTGTGGGAAAATCAGAAACAAATTAGTTAAATCAACATTCTCCCTACCCTCAAACATAATAATTTACCTTGCCCGGCACTATTGAATCGGCACCTGGCTCTCTATGTGGTGCATCGGGTGCCTTGACCACATCATCCAAATAGCTGGTATCATCATCCAAGGCCATTTCATCACCCAAAGCATCCAATTCGGCCTGCAAATCATCATCATCCACCTCGGGCATGCCATAGGTGCGTCCCAGGGCCTCTTGCACCTCATCCGCCTGCTCGAACATATCCGCCATGTCGTCTTGTATGTCCTAATCGGATATATATGGATATATTAGTTACAGGGAAATCTATTTTCATTTGCTTATATACCTCTATTTGATCAATATTGATCTTTTTGTATTCGGTTTTCATTTGCTTGACGCCATCCTTCATGGCCGCCACCGTGGCCTGAGTATCTTTAAGAGATTGGGCCGCATAGTTGGCCTGTTCCATGTTAAAGGATTGATTACGCAGAGATTCCGCCTGTTGTTCATAGCTGTGCCAGGTAATGGGATAAAATTATTTTATTGTCTTCAGATGACTCAATCCTTTCACTTACGCTTTCTTTTGCTTGAGCACTCTTAGCGCCTTTTGCTTCACCGAATTCTTGGCCGGGCCCTCGCGCATCTTGGACATTTGTTCGCGATATTTGCGCAGTTCTGTCTCCAGTTTGGCTATCTTTTCCTCTATATTAGAAGCTCGGGTGTCAACCTGGGTGGGCATACATTTTTCTTTTGTTCTTTGTTGGTTTTGTTTATTTATTTGTACTCACGCCCGCTATGCAATCATTTAGACTTGGGCCCGGCTCCTTGGGTTTGCCGCGTCCAAATAGGCGATTCATTTTGATAAGTGGAAATGTAAAAGTAAATTCTCAAGTTTTAATAATAACAAAATGCAAATTTTTGCTTGAAATTTTGTTTGATGACTAATTTTTGTCTGCTTCTTTCTCTGGGCTTTTGCCAAACATCTGGGTGGAAAGTGTGCACGCAGGTGGCGAGGTGTAAAATACCAAATACATGTAGATAACTGTTCTAGGTAGATAAAATGCAAAGTTGCATGTAATTTTACTTGCAATGATTGAACAAATTAGACGATGTCGTGAAATTTAAATTAATCACGAGTCTGGCGAAATGTCCGGTTTACTTTGACTGTGACAATGTTTTTATTGCAAATTTTTTGGTTTAAGGAACTTAGAAATAAGATGTTGATGTCAGATATTGCTTAAATTTTACTTTTTATTTAAAAAAATATTTGAAAAAACCAGCTGTGAAGTTTAAAAATTACATTTGATTTAAAAAACAAATACATTTTCATTAAAAAAACTAATATTGTGGCAGACGAGTGCCCCAACTACAAAATACCCTTAAATTTGTATTTTCTTTGATATACTTGCATAAATAAAATCAAACAGGTGACTTATTGGTCGCGAATCCATACTAAATTTTTTTTTTAAACGAAAACAGTTTCCAGTAGGAATTGATCCAGAAACGAATTTGGTATCCGGTTCGTACCGACATGAGTATTTCGGTTTCTGTTTATTTCGGTTTTGGGTTTCGAGTCGGTACCCAGATTATTATTTCGGTATTTTTTTATTTTTGTCGACTTCTTTCTATAAACCTAAGAGTTCCCCCATTTTAAACATAGTACGTCCGTTCTAAGAGTACACTCAGAGTACTTGTATGAAAACATCTTTAAGATGGTCCTGGAAATGAAATCGGTTTCAGGAATCTCACTATAATTTCATTGGAGGGATTCCTGAAAGTGATTTCTTTGATTTGAATTTCGTCGAACAGCTGTTCACCAGCCTGCTCCAACACTTTTTTTTATAAATGTCATTCCCAGAAAACGTAAGGATTTTAAGGTCATACTAATAGATTTAACGAAGTCAGCCCGGGGCTGATTTCGTTTTGCTTTTAGTTGTGGCCGTATTCTTTCGGAAAATTATGCTGTCAAACTTGATTGCCTGCTGTGTAAAGCTGCAACCATTCTGAAACTACATGCTCTGCTATTTAACTATTATTTAAGGTGACAAAATTGGGTTTACACTTTATTTCGGCGTTTTTGTGATTTATAACGTTTGTTTAGTTCACGCCAATTGTCAATGCAGCTGTTCACGAAATCAAAATCAAATCAGTGTCGCAAAAGGTCGTTCCGTCAACTGATTTTGATTTGCTTTCACGAAATCAAAATCAAAAGCAAATCACTTATTTTCATCCCCTCTATTATTTATTATAGGAAACGAATTTCGTCAAAAGACTTTTAATTTTGTTATATTTAGAAGTATAAATCGGTGAATTGTTTTAATCATTAGTTTTATTTTGTATTTTTGTTCAAAATTCTAAGCCCTCTTCAGTAACGTCCCAGAATGATCCGATCACGCACGTCGAGCGGGGAATCCGGGTGTAGTACGAAAGGTGTGGCTTTCAAGGTCTAGAATCAGCCTTGTTGTATATCCATTAGTAGTAAAAAAATTCAAAATAAAAACTAATAATTATATTTTTAAGATGATTGAATAGATAAAATTATTTTTTTTTACTTCTACAAATTAACATATAAATTGTTCTAAAATGTAATATTCTAATTTTTAAAAAATATCAGTTTTTCAATTGAAAACCGAATAAAAAACTCCCAAGCTTAAGTTCCCAAGTCGTGAGTTAAATTCGTTATCACGTGACTGTGACCACATACATACCCGCCACACATTTGCCCATCTCTAGCTAACTGTGTAGATATCATGTAGATAATTTGTGGCGTCTGGCGTCACTTGCGGTCATACTAACTCGTAATCAGTTTAGTTATGTTTTTTCTCTGAAACCCAGCGCATCGGCGGGCGCTTAAATGTGTTTTAATTCTTAAACAAACGTTAATAATTTAGTTAATTTATCTGCTTGCACATGTATGCAAAAAGGGCAACCTAAAATAAAATGAGAAAGTGCAAGTTAGACGGCTGAAAATTAGAAAAGCAACAGGCCCTCCCTCACCTACTCCTCAGCTGGCGTCGCGTTGTTGCATTTTTGTTTTTGCCATTGAAAATGAAATCTGGTGCCAAAAAAATCAACAACAACAACAACCAACAAATCAAGAACTGCGTAGATAAAAGCAATTAAATAATTCGAAGCTGTGTTTAACTTGAAAATATTGCAAAGAAAGCTGTGTTCCCTGTGGGGAAAATTCAATAAATTGAACAGCTGCTGCTTCGGCGCTGCGCAGAGCCCTTTGACGTCACAAGCAGCTGATTGAGAGAATGGGCTATAAAACCATGACGTATGAGTGATATATAGAATTACCAAAACACCAATTTGCAATGAATAGCTTTATGTTCTATGCCACGGAGAAGGCGGCAACAACTGCTGGTCCTACTCCAGTCACAGAATCCGCCCTCATGATGAGCTCCACGACGCCACATGCCGACGATGGCGGCGTTTCTATGAACAATTTCTATCCAGCTTTGGTACAATGCTTTGGCATCATCATTTGTGGGTAAGTGGGTGGAAATGACGCAGGTTGGGAATATACATACGTGACTTATTGAAAGTTTAGAGTTCATTTGCCTCGCATCCCACGCATTTTAGGTCTTGTTCTAATCAATCTAAACGTGCACTTAGCACGCTTATCTTGCCGCCGTTCAATGACCAAGCACTTAACGAAGTTTTCTATGATTTCCAATTTAGTTTTAGGCACGCGCTCCCACCATCTTGCATATTGATCTACTCCAGTATCTGTGCGTTGCTTTATCATTTATTTGCTATTGTTTCACATTTAATTGATTTTACTTTCATAAATGAAATCAACCAACTGATTATACACGATATTTTTAGAATTAATGGACTTTTTTGTTAACAAACAATTAAATCTGATTTAATACATTTGTAGGGGGAATTTTAATTTCGAACATGTGTGGACATTTCCACGCGAACAAAAAAAATGAAAAATTTAAACATATGCAGCAGGGAATAACAACGGAATCGGAACCGATAACCGAAACCGGAACCGATATTACAATATTTTTGGTAACTGAAAACCGTTTACCGTTATAATAGCAACTGAAAAAACCGGAACTATACCGTAACGCTAATACCGGTACTGTTTCGGTTTCATATTATTTATTTTACTGATTTATGATTTTTTCAAATATATATAAAATAGCGATATTAGAACTGATATTAGTAGCGTTTTTTGAACTGATATATGCCTTTGAGTATTTTACCTTGGGTTCAACTCTATTCAAATCGCGAAAGATCTCTATTTTCGGATGGGATACAGAAGATTATTTAAAAAATAACTAAAAAATATTTGTCTGCTTTTTAGAAAGATAAACTCACAAATTTCTCTGATATTTTTAAGGTTACGTGACAGATAGTTCTATCGTCCCTTAGAAGAGCTAATCTTATCTTATCGACAAAAGAATAAGAATTCCTGAATTCATCTTCTTTTTCTGAGTGTAGGGATATCACTAGAAGCGCGAATATAAGCGTAAAGCGAAATTGTTTGTCCAAAAATAAAAAGGCTAGAAATTTGTTGTTTTAAAAAAACTTTATTATTCGGCACATTCTTAGAACACAATTTTTTAATTCTTTTTAATGCATTATTTTTTTGATATCTTAAAACAATTTGAATTAAATTAAAAATTTAGGTACCGTATCGGAACCGAAATCCGAAATAGAACCCTTAAGCGAAATTCTCATTTCTGTACATACCGATATTCGTTTCGGGAATAATTCCTGATATACAGCCATGCTCCCAATTTTTAATTTGCTATTTAAAACCGGTTTTAGGGAGCAAATTTGGTCTCTAAATTGAAAATGCGAGCACAACTAATATTCATTTACCATGAGCATATCAAATCGGTGTCTTTCGAAAACTGCAAAAGAAAACGGTTCACGACGAGTTTAGCTTTTTCTTAAGTTTAAATAATTTTAGATGTTTAGTTTATACAAGCATTTTAATATACTTAAAGAATTCCTGCAAACATTTTGTAGTTTCTTATCTCTCCGTCAAGAAAGAATTTGAATTTATAAGGGAATAAGTTAGCGATCTGTGGTATTGCCTTTTTATCATCCAATCCATAAACTGGCGTTATATTCCTCAACACTCGCCAAGGAGATATGAATGCGATCCTTTTCGATCTAATCTGTTACCAATTACTTAGATGACATGAATGTGATTCTTCTTGAAGTAAGTTGGTTTTTTATAATAGTGATAAATTATGCTTACGCATGTTTTTAGAATATGCGTAAATATGCTTGTCCAATTTTGAAAGAACCGTATTTCCATACTGTTAAATAACAGATTTCTAAATACACATTTTATTGTTAGGGTAAGGGGTATATCAGTCTTTTGTATATCCAGAAGGGAAGGCGTTTCTTATCTTCAGAAATAAACTCTTTCGTATAGCCCAGAATATTCTTTTTATTTCTTCTTCTTCTGTGAGTCCTTATTCCCCGAGGGTACACTGGACATCAACAATATATATTGGAAATATGTGTCTTGGAAAATAGAGATGCAAAACATTGTTGAAAAGCAGTTTAGAAAATAATGTTGTAAAATAATTTTCTCTCGAAAACGCCAATTGCCGCCTCATCCGCTGCTGTTAATTTCCATGCTTCTGCGCCGTATGCTGCAGGACTTGAGATTATATAGCGCTATTTTCGTTTTTCGAGAGAGGGAATGTTGAAATACAGTGTTGGGAAACCAATTTTACCCCTACTTTATTCTCATCTCCCAAAAGAACCGCTTTCACACCTTCCAAAGGTGTACAAGAATGGCACCCTTCTTCCCTATCGCTAGAGCTACGATAACTACAGGAAGAATCGCATTCTTATCTTTCCGATAAAAAATGTTAACTTCATACTGACATATAATAATTATTTATTTAAATTCTTTAGTTATTTTTATTGAGGAACAATTTGATATTTTGTGTTTATTATTACTTAATTTTATTAATTTATGCTGCGGTTATGGTTTATCCATTTAGCCTAGGGTTTTTTTTTGTAACTCTTTTGTTTTCGTTTCTATTGAATTTTCCGATTAGTCATGCCCTAACCCCAGGGCAAATGAATTGCATGTCCGCTTGAATGGGAAATGCAATTTGATAAATTGTGAAATTTTTTTTAGCCCATTCATTTAACAATCCCCAATTTAACTTCTCGTCCATAAATTTGAACCAATTTGATGACAATTTAGCTGGGCACGAAACCGTGAATAACTGAAAAATTTGCAATGCAAATATTCGTCAACCCAACAATTATCATTAAACAATAATCGAAAGTTAAACGTTTAGAGAGTGCGAGAAAAATTAGCCAGCGCAACAAACAACAACAATAATAATTACACAAATGACCTTGTGCACAACAAAATCGATCAACTTTATTTTGATGCAATACAACTTTGTTGTTTTTGTTGTTGTTTTTATATAAATTGTGTAAGCGCCTATTATCGATTTGACTACCGACTTGGTCGACTGCCAATTAGAAGTTCCACTCAACAATGGGATTGCAATATTCATGCTAGGCAGAGGCAGGCAGGCAGGCCGTATCTGGCCATCTATTATCTACGTATTACAGTTCCAACTGTCTATGCAATTATATACTAGAATATTAGAATAGAAATATATATATATTTAGATGCATGCACATTACTTAACAGTTCTATAGGGTCGGGTGTTTGCCATCTGTCATGTCATTCCCCATTCCAAGTCAAACAAACAAATGAAAAAAAAAAAACAAATATTATACAATTACGTTTTTTAATCGGCTTTAAATTGTTTTTATTTTTGTTCAATTAATTCTGTTTTAAGTTATGCACAGTGTGAATCTTTGTTGTCCATTGGGATGTGGAATGGCATTCCTTTTCATTTAAGCTGTTAATCCCGGGCATTTTCCACCGAGTTACTCAGCTTTGGTAACTCTATTTAAACATTCTTAAGCTGAACAGCTGTTGCATTTTTATTTGTAATTTACAAGCCAGTACAAATGCATTCCATATTTAGACAGCTGTTGTATCAGCTGATTGGAAGGAATGCTTCAATAGCTTTTTATGGACTTTGCTGGCGATAAGGCAGCTGCTCCAGCTGTTGTTACAGTTACAAAAGTTCAATAATTTTCTAAAAAAAATTGTTATATTTGCCAACACTTTGTTTTTACTTCATTTGAAAACTTTTTCTTAAAACACTTGTATCACAAACGGAATGTGCAAAGAAGGAAAATGTCTATTTACCTTTTAAGAAAATATAAACTTCGATTTAATTTCATATTTGGAGTAACCAAAAACTTCAGAGCAAGTTGAAAGTCCTTAAAAATCCATTTGATTACTTCTTTACAATTTAATTAATTTCAATGAAATACAAAATCGATTTATTTAAAAAATTTTTGAAAACCAATAGACCTAGCAGGGCTCTACCCCTACTAGTTTGCATTTTGTTTGAGTTTCAGGCGATATTTTATCGATAAGCAATTATATAAATTGTGCGAAATATAGTCGTACACTTTTTCGCTCTTGCTTTCTACGAAATAATTCCAGAGATTTTAAACACTTTTCGCAGTTAATCAATACCAAGCTTGACCTTAAAATTTCCGTTAGTTAGGCCAACTAAAGAGGTGGATTTTTTAAGATCTAAATTTTTTTTTATTTTTTTTTTAAATTTTCTTTTCTTAATGACAATCTTATGATTATGGTAAAAAAAAAATGAGATGTAGAGGAGCAAGCAACTCCACTACGCGTCTTCACAGACCAGTAAACATAGTCGCACCCTTTAAGACGCCGCCTAACTTAACATTCCAAATTAGTCAGCTGTTCGCCGTCAGTTTTGCTCTCTGAGTTATTTCTATCTACTTGATAACTATCCCTTAATATCACCCAAGAATAAGAAGCGTTTGAGCGTGGCTCTCCGCTTTCTGGCCTCTTTCCTCACTCAAAAGTTTGTGCAGAAACTTTATGAAGTTTGCTTCATCGTGTGACGTGGGGTAGCTATGCCGCCTCCACTTCTCTTTCCCCACAAGCAAGAGCTTTTTTCAAAAAATATCACGATCATAGTTGACTTCATCGTGTCAATCCCATCTAAGTCGAGATTTACCACGATGAAGCAAACTTCATGAAGTTATCTTGTAGGAAAAAGAGGTGTAGAATACAAAGGGGCGAGCTACTTCCCACCACATGAAATTCCCACAAACAAAGCTGTTTAGAAACTTCATAGAAGTTTGCTTCATCGTGTAAATCCCGATCAAAGACTGTAATTTTCACGGTGAAACAAACTTCATGTAAGTTTTTTTTTAGCAAATAGTTTTTTGTTTTGGGAAGAAGGTAATTATTCGTGAGGTGGATTGCCCCTCTCTAAAACGCCTCTTTCCAAAAAGCAAAAGCTTTTATCAAAAAAATCATTACAGTTTGCTTTGAATTTATTGCTTTGAGCTTATTTTACCATGGGTTCAAATCTTACCAAATCGCGAAAAGGTCTCTGATTTTGGCTGGGATACAGAAGAATTTAATGGCCGATTATTTCGAAAAATAAACACTAAGAAAGACAATTTGAAACAGTGACCTATTACGACGAGCTAAAATAGACACGACAATGCAAAGGATGAAGTGGAACTGTAAGGGGCATACCTTGCAAAAAAAAGGAGCAAAAAGGCTATGGAAAAAAACCCTTTAAAAGATATTGGTCGGGCACCAGAGACCTGAAGAAGGACCGTAGAAGTATGGGCAAAACTTGGGATAAACTCAAAGCAATAGCAAATAACAGAGTATGGTGAAGAGAAGGAGAGTCCCAAGAGGGAATATGGAATCAAAGAAGAGAGGTTAGACAGAAAGCTTTCAATTGATACCAAGATAGATCTTCCATATAAAATTGAGCCTATCGCCGTCAATTGTATAAAATAAAACCCATAAATCTGTCAGAATGAAAAGTTATCGCACTTTTAGAAAAACACGAGCCGACTGTTTGCCCAATTCTAAGTTAACTTGTTGCTATATGAGGTTGCTAATTTATTGTTGCCTTTCAAAAAGTAAAAATTTTGTTCTACTGTGTCATATTTCAAATAAAATTATTCTTATCAGTTGCACTAAAGAACACATGTTTTATTCCCTCTCTCCCTCTGTGTGTACAACAAATAAAAGAAAATTGATTTACACATGTTTAGAATTCCTTAGAAGGAATGACTCATATAATTGGCCTGATAACTAAACAGTTTAATACGATTTAAGATCTTCTTAATCTTCTTTAAATGGAGAGAAAAACATAATCAAATTGTTTGCATTCATCAATTTTAACAAAAGCGTTGCAATAAATTGCATTGAGTCACCCAATTAAAGGTCACATGACTTGCTCAGTTGCCGGTTGTTTGTTGGGGGGAAGTACTCCAGTTTTACATTGCAGACACAACGTCGCGTGTTAATTGATTTATTTATTTATTTATGAAGCGTGGCCAGACAACAACAAAAAGGCAAATATTGAGTCAAGAGTTTCCGAAATAAAATAAAAACTGGTTTTTAAGACCGGATCATATTGAGTTTCCGTATTTAAATTTACTTGGAGAAGGGGGCGCGCCTTTACTTTCATTTGATTAATAATCCCCTTTTTTTCTTCTTCCCCCCCCAGTTACATAGCCGGACGTTTTAAGATTATCAGTAATGCGGAAACCAAAGGTTTGGGCACATTTGTCGGCACCTTTGCCCTGCCCTCGTTGATATTCCTGTCACTGGTGGAACTAAATTGGAGTGCAGTCAATTGGAGTTTTCTATTGGCCATGCTGGTGTCCAAGGCTGTGGTATTTTTTGCTGTATTAATTATTACCCTATTGGTGGCACGACCTTTGAATTATGCCCGTGCTGGTTTATTGGCCATTTTCTGTACTCAAAGCAATGATTTTGCCATAGGCTATCCCATAGGTGAGTAACCCTCTCTCTGTTAAGGCTTAACTCCAGCTTATATTTTATCTTTATCTTTCAGTAATGGCTCTTTATCAGGATGTGCATCCGGAATATGCTTCATATTTGTATCTAATGGCTCCCATTTCACTGGCCATACTAAATCCCATTGGTTTGGTGCTTATGGAAATTTCCAAAATCATCAAAAACAAGGAGGAGGTGGTAAGTCACTTTTATACTCATCAATTATATCTCAATCTAATTATATATTTCTTTTTTAGGTACGCAATCCTCCCCTGTGCCCCGAAACCTGTCCCGCTGAGCAAATTGCCAAACAAAATCGTTGCCTAGGCGAACGTACCATTTTGGTTTTAAACACTTTGGTATCGCTTTTCTTCAATCCTTTGCTCCTGATGACTTTGCTGGGCGTGGCTGGGGGATTTTTGTTTCCTCACGGTTTACCTGAAATGGTTTCCAGCACTTTACGTGTGCTGGGACAAAGCTTTTCGGCCACAGCTTTATTTCTGTTGGGTTTGAAAATTGTTGGAGGTGCCGGAACGGAGCGTAAGAGTACGGGATTTCTTCTACCCGGTGTGCTTATTTTGGTCAAGATGTAAGTTTTTCATATGCTTAAACAAAATGAAAGAAATTCAAAATGAGAGAGAAGAAAGAAGAAAGGGAAAAAAGAAATTCGTATTGCAAGCTTGGATTAACCAATTAATGAATATGAGATTAAGTAAGTTAAAGAAGAAGCTTGTGTTTAATTATGTCCCACTATTATATAGCCTTGGACTAAATGAGTAAGCGAACAGAATATTTATAAAATCATAGGTCAAAAGAATTTTTATACTCTCAACCATAAAAATGGGTAGAAAGGGTCATGACGTTAGGCAAATGTATGTAGCAGACTGAAGGACCCTTTAAAGTTTATTTATTCCTGATCAGCGTCAATTGTCCGCCTGTCTGTCCGTCCGTATGAACGCTTCATTCTCAGAGACTAAAATAGATAGAGCCACGTGCCCTGGAATCTAAGAAGTTGTATACCACACCCCCACAAGCCGCAAAAAACTGTCATAGGATCAATTTTAAAGTTAAAACCTTTTGACTTAAAACGCTAGTTATGGCTGTGCATGTGTGGTGAGCGCAGAATAACTAGATTTTTTATATTAGTCGGATGCCGACTGTGGCGCTAACCAACACAAGTTCATTTTTTCTGTCCTCGATCGAGAGATCAAAACTTTTCCCAAGTGAAAACTAGATAATAAGATATCAAAATCGGTGAGAAAAGGGATTCAATGAGACATACATTTTGTTTTTCGATTTTTTCGACATGGTGTGGTGGATTTTCCCAAATTGGAAAATAATTTTTTTTTATTACAAATATCGGCTCAGAATCAACATAGTACAACCTTTGCGGTATGATGGGCCATGAACCCGCCCTCTATTTTCCGATTAGAGGATTTTAATACTCTTTGCAGAGAGTATATTAAAATTACTTTTATTTATTATATTCTTAGTAGTCGATCTAGCCTTGTCCGTCCGTCTGTCTGTTTCAATGCTGTCTCCTCCCTCAGTTTTTAAGCTATCTTGAACAAACTTTCCAAAAAGTCTTTAAATACATATAGGCTGCGGATCGGACGACTATGGCATATAGCTGCCATATAAACGGTCGGTCAAAAAACTAATTCTAGTGAGAAAAACTTCTTTGTTTCTGCGTCCATCGGTATATATTAGTTTTATATGCTTTTACACAATTCTGGAAAATTTGATTAAAATCGAACGGCTACGGCATATAGCTGTCATAGGAACGATCGTTCCAAGAACTCGTTCTAGTAAAAAAATCTTTTTGTTTTTAATGCTAACGTTTTCAAACTTGAAATTAAGTAATTTAGTATGCATCCATTCAATTCAAAGAAGTTTGGGCAAAATCGAACGACTATATCATATAGCTGCCATACAACCGATCGGTCTGAAAATAGACTTTGCTTTTTTTTTTAGTTTTATCGGGAATATTAACTGCTTCAACACGTTTTTGCCTAATTTAATAAAAATCGGATAAATATATCGTAACTATAAATAGTCTTCATATGTTGGTCAGCTTGGGGGAAAGCATGGGGCGAAATTGAAATTTTGTAAGAAAATCTGGAATCCTTTGCTTATATAAATTATAGAAACCCAAGGCCGATGTTAGCTTTTCTATATGTTGTTTCCATTTTATTTGGCCCTTAGAGCTTATTACCCTATTTTTAGACAGATAGACTCAAAAATTATGTTTGGACGGGCACCTCAGGGTCGCCTGATTTAATTTGATATTTTATTAATTGTACCAGCTAGGAGGAATACAATTTGTGTTACATATAAAAAAAAGAAACCACCCAAGCCCCCATATTTTAATTTTTTTCAATTTCAATTGGAAATATCATGTCAAATTATTTCATATAATATGACTACAAACTAGAGCTGCGCGTAACGTGAATTTTAACGTGTCACGGTGTGTCACGACATGTTACGATGTGATCGTGATAAAACACAAAAACAGTCTTTCGTGAGTGAGCATCCGAGTACCGTGCGTGATTCGTGCAGTTTAATGTTAACCATCGTTATTCACCACCAAATTAAAGCGAACCTCTATTACAAACCGAATTTCAAGTCAATCGGATAAAAAATAACCATTCCCATTTATTTTCCGGGAATTTTCTATGCGGATTTTCTAATATACGAAAAAGACTTATCCAATTGCATCGCATAATTTAATTACTGATCGAGTTTAATCGGATAAAAATAAGTTTTCTATTATACACATTCAATCTATTCCGGGAGTTTCCAACCACATAAGGTACATAAAATTGGATTCGTATTTTATTTAAATTTTTCTAAATACTATAAAACAGCGATGGGCAGATTGGGGACCGTGGGGCCCTTGTTACCCGGGCCATAATTTTGCATATTCATGTAGCTGAGCCCTTAAGTAATTTGTTGGTGCCCACCGCTGCTATAAAACACCAATATGGTTAGCGTTGCAAAAGAAAACTCATCACTAACATTTTAAAAAAAGTTTTAAGTATACTTTAAAATTGTTTCGATTTTGTTTCCAATATTAATAGCTTGAATTTGAACTTACTTTTTCCACATAGATTGGTTTTGCCTTTGGTTGCCCGTCAAACGGTGAATATTATGCAGGCTGGCGAGAACTTCAATGACACCACCGAATTGAGTACCTTTGGCTTTCTCTATGGCACTTTTCCAGCTGCTCCGGGTGCCTTTGTCATAGCCACACAATATAATATTGAAGTGGAATTGGTGAGTTTATAAAATTAAAACAAATTTCAAATAAACAATCCATAATTACCTTTTCCTTTCTGTTACCCAGGTGGCACGCAGCATGGTCTTGTGTACATTTATATCGGCTCCACTTATGTTCATCTCAGCCAAAATGATTTCATTGACAAATTTGAAGCCCTTGGATTATTTGCATGAGCTGGATGCCTTCTCGTTTGACATAAGCATAGCGGGAGCAGCTGCCTGTGGCTGTGTTTTGACACTGTTGATAGTGACCAAAAGGTTTAGACGCATGCCGCAAAGGATAACCTTTTGTTTGGTGTTGTCGCAGGTGGAATTTAAAATTTTATATAAATATTTTTATAAATTTAATTAATTTTTTATTATTTTTAGTTGATGTGCTGCCTGGGCGTGATTTTGTGGTCCAAATTGGAGCATGAAGAGCTGCATTGGCCTTTGTATGTGCAATTTTTCCTGTTCAATATAGGCACCTATAGTTCACGTTTGTGGACGGGCCTATTGGCCATTACTTTGCTGTTTCTGCAATGTCGCAGTTTGTGTTTTGTGCTCAAATTGTGGCCCTATATGGTGAGTTGTGGAAATATGGAAATATTTGTTTATGTAGATTAACATTTTTTTTTTCTATTTCAGTTGGTTTTTGCTTGGGGTGTGCCCACCATTATCTCCAGTTTGTTGGTGGCCTTTGATTCGAATGTCATGTCGGGAGCCAAACATAATCCCAGCTTTCAATATGGCAATGCTCAGGCAGCCATTTCTGTATTTATGCTGGTCATGTGCTTTATAGGTAGGTAAAGGAAAGAGATTTAAGTTCTCCCCCTCAACTCAAAGTGACAAAATGATGAGTTTAAGTTAAGCATTTGACGAGTTATGTCCTTATAATGATGCGTTTTAAAGTTTTCAATCTGAATTTGATAAAATCCGAATCCTTATTTAGTTTTTTGCAGCTCAAATATTCATGACTTCTTCTCTTTCCAGTCACCGTGGGTTGTTTGGTTCTACATCAACGCTATAAAAAACGTTTTGAAAAATACTTGACCTACACACGTGAGCTGTCCAATCCAGATTCGGGTAAGCTTACTCCAATTCCCTTAAATTTCCCATTTCATTCAAGTTTTTTCTTTCCTTAGAAGTTGGCGATTTGCATTCCACCATTTCCACCACAAATTTGTTAAGTAATGTAGATCATTCATCTGCACGACAAAGTGTACGCACTGCTTCATATTCCTCTTCATCGGATGATGATGAAATGATACCCACTGCAGCTGGTGTGCCATCAAATAGAACACCAAATGGTTCAGCTGTTGTGGGTGGCTGTAATTCGGGTAATGGCAATTGTTGCTCCGGAGCCGGACAAGTATCCACTGTCAGCACACCCACCACCACCAGCACCATTGTGGTGGATATAGAAGATCTACTAAATCGCAGTCGTCAGCGTCCTAATGCCTTGAAAGATTTAGACAAAATTGATCCCGCTCCCAGCGCCGAGGAAGAGTAAGTTATTAAACTATTTTATACTCTTTAATTTATATAATTTCTGTACTTTCTCCTCAGCCTTCACACTCATATGTGCAGCAGCTCCTATAACTGCGGTCCCAGCACTTCTCGTCAAAGTTGTCAAAGCATCATCGAACGCTATGAGGATCAAACCCGACGCGGTCTGGAGCCCTTGGAGCATACCAGCGACTGTGATGAGCATCAAACCCTTAAGCATACCGTTCTTTTGATTATATTGCTCTGCTCCATGTTTGTGGGCTTGGCTGTTTCCATTTGGACTTTGGTTATGGAAGGCATGTCGGGCATTTATTTGGAATTGAGTTTTCTCGATGCTTTCCTCAATTTTGGTCAAGGTTTAATTGTGTTGGCCGTGTTCATAACCGATATGGGTGAACTATTGAGGCCTGTGATCAAATTCTGGCGCAAATTATGGTGAGTGGAGGGGAATGTATTATGAATGAAGGTATTTACTAAGGTTTACCTTCCTCTTTGAACAGGTATGGAGCCAATGTGGTTAGCCTGCCTCACTGGTCCAATGTGCGACCCGAAACCAAACATATTTGCGAACAGTTTCGCAATCATCATTTGGAGAATTGCAAAAAGGATATTGCCAAGGATAGATTAGAACCTATTTGCTTTGAATTTTTAAATGATTCCTACGCCCTTGTGTTCTATTCCGCCATTCCAACCAAGTCAACGGTTAGCTTCACTTAAGCCTATCCTTTTTTTTAAAAGTTTATTTGAAAATCGGTTCGATTTTCTTCTAATATAGCGTAGGTTCTGCTTTCAGTTGGATGCAAAATTCGGAAGCCGTCCGCGTGCCCTAACGTTTACTTGATTTGGAAAATTGGTATTCTATCAACTTCTTTGTTCTATCCTAGATATGTTTTTAATAGTTTGGGGATGAATTTAGTTCCTAAGTACACCGTGAAAATAATTCCGTTGTAAAAGTTTCAAAATCAAATTTCAAAATGGATATTCTCATAAATCCTAGATATGCTGCTGCCTAAACCCACTTTATTCCGTAGAATTTAATTATCCAACACAGATATTTATTTATGAAAACCAAAAAAGTTAGAAAAAGTGTCCACACGGGCGGAATTTTTATTATCCCGAAATTCCCGCTGGTTCCGAAATATTTTGAGAGACCCAAACATTTTTAGGGTCCCGAATTTTTCCCAAAAATTAAATCATTATTGAAAGCTTTTATACGATTAGTGTAAAGATGAACTGGCTGACATTGAACGATGCTTTCCTACGTTAACAGCTCATCGCATCTCTAATGATTTTAATCTCAATGAAAATGTTCTAGCAAATCGAGAATTCTTAAAGAGAAAGAACGACTGATCAAACATTTTTTAAATGTGTAACTAAAATTTTAAAACAGTACGAGTTAGAACAATGTTTTTAGAAGTAGCTTTTTTTGGTACAAACAATGGTGCCAATTAGAGATGGGGGCGGGACAAATCCGATTCCGTCCCTATCCGGACCCTAGTTTGTACCGATCCCGAACCCAAATTTTAAATTCAGCCCCGCCCCGATCCTGACGCCAAAATTTTAAATTCAATCTCATGCCGATCCCCGTCCCTCTTGTGCCAATATTAAAAGCAGCTTTAAAACATTAGAACATTCAATGTGCATGCCACAATTTAAACCATATGACCAGATCTATTCAAAAAGAGAACGTTACAGAGTTAAACATCTTTTTGGATGCTTCAAAGTCCTTATTAGGCCATTTGAAGCATCTGAACTTAACAGTTAACTGTCGAAATCTCTTAAACAGCACGTAAAAACAAGATGCTGCTTGTCATGCTTGATTTTTTGATTCCTTCACTATAGATATGCACAAGGCTGTCCAATATTGACAATAACTTTTTAAAACAAATTGTTAACTTTTTGGTCTGAAAATGCATGAATACGCTCTGCCTTTTCTGAAAACTATTAAATCTTTGCTTAGAAAATTTATTTGACACCAAAGTAATGCAACAAATGAGAGACATCTGTAACAGAAAATTTCTAGTTCGGGATGAGTACGGTATGCCTATCTCTAGTTGCAATATTTCTTTCGATCGCACCTACCCACTTGACTTCTTATCGGCTTATCGATTACAAAATTCTACATTCGATTAAAAATTAGTCGAGATTTACACAATAAAGAAAACTTCATGAATTTTTCTTAGTAGGCGTAAAATTTAGGGGACTTCTATCAGACCTATTAAACGAAAAGTAAAGAAATACATTTAAGAAAGCATCATAAAGTTTGCTTCGTGGTGTAAATCTCATCAAAGATTAATTTTATATTTTCGCAAACTTTTGGATTATTTCAATGTCAAGTCTTGAAAAGGGATATTCAATATATCTTAATTCTTCATCCAATGGAGATGAATATGGAAAAAGGATCTGGAAAGTGGATATTTTTAATAGACTTTACTTACGAGAATCTCTTGAGTTCCAAGTAAGCCAATAGAAAGTCAAAGAATTGATATTTATCAAAAATGTGGTTATTTTAGTCGTATATAAAAACTTTCAGAGTTTACGAGAACTATGAATCCTAATAGTTTTGAATGCATAAAAAGACAATTTGCTTACCTTAAGTCGGTAAGAGAAGTCGACTGATGATAGAACCGGCAGGTTCTTGAGCAACGTTCTTTTGGTGGTGTAGAATGCTTAAGTCAGCTTTATAGT